>JAMXDD010000004.1:26302075-26728962 GCA_024733475.1 Syzygium grande | reverse complement strand
AAGAGATATAAGTGATTATTTTTAAGAAAATGACTTCCAAATTATTTATTTTTTGTGAAACAAACAAATTCTTAAAGTGATTATAAATTTCTTAACTACCATAAGTTTTTGTAATTTTGAATGTCACTAGCGTGTTGGGACAGAGGGCTTGGTTTGTGTGTGTGCTGTTCTTCTCTCCAAGCGTTTACTTCAGACAAGAAGGCCTTAGAGAAAGTGACAAACTGGGGCAATCTAGCCCGCCAAGTTTGGCTCTTGACCATGCATCCGCTCTTCTGTTTTCTTGTTTTTCTTTTCCCCTTCGTTTGACCCATTCCACGTAATATTACTCAAATAACGAGATGATCATTAGAAATTCTAAACCATTTAAGAAACACGGTCCAGTCTTGAATCTTTCTGAAAAGTTATAACGCAGTCCTTTCGGGCACCCCTATTTTGCATTGTTTCTCCTCGATAAACCTTCAATCGCCTGTCATTAAAACCTTTCACAAGTCCTTACGCAAGTTCCATTTGTTTCACGAACATTAAGTGATTTGAAATAAGAATAATTATTTATATCGCTTCAAATAATTGGTCTGAGGAAAACTGTTGTTATTACCGATAACAATTTATATTGAAACGTTTTCATAGATAATGAAATTATTTGTTGTATTTTGTAGGTGATACAAGTGATTATTTTTAAGAAAATGCCTTCCAAATTTTTTATTTTTCGCGAAAAAAACAAATTCTTAAAGTGATTAACAAATTTCTCAACTACCATAAGTTTTTGTAATTTTGAATGTCACTATCGTGCAGGGACAGAGTGCTTGGTTTGTGTGTGTGCTGTTCTTTTCTCCAAGCATTTACTTCAGACAAGAATGCCTAAGAGAAGGTGACAAACTGGGGCAGTCTAGCCCGCCAAGTTTGGCTCTTGACCATGCATCCGCTCTTCTGTTTTCTTTTTTTTCCTTTCCCCTTTGTTTGACCCATTCCATGTAATATTACTCAATTCACGAGTTGATCATTAGAAATTCTAAACCATTTAAGAAACACGGTCCAGTCCTGAATCTTTCTGAAAAGTTATAATGCAGTCCTTTCGAGCACCCCTTTTTTGCATTATTTCTCCTCGATAAACCTTCAATCACTTGTCATTAAAACCTTTCACAATTTCTTACGCAAGTTCCATTTGTTTCACGAAAATTAAGTGATTCGAAATAAAAATAATTATTTATATCGCTTCAAATAATTAGTCTGAGGAAAACTGTTGTTATTACCGATAACAATTTATATTTAAACGTTTTCATAGATAATGAAATTATTTGTTATTTTTTGTAAGTGATATAAGTGATCATTTTTAAGAAAATGTCTTCCAAATTATTTATTTTTCGCGAAACAAACAAAGTCTTAAAGCGATTATGAATTTCTTAGCTACCATAAGTTTTTGTAATTTTGAATGTCACTAGCGTGCAGGGATAGAGTGCTTGGCTTGTGTGTGTGCTCTTCTTTTCTCCAAGCGTTTACTTCCAACAAGCAGGGCTATGAGAAAGTGAGAAACTGGGGCAGTCTAGCCTGCCAAGTTTGGCTCTTCACCATGCATCCGCTCTTCTGTTTTCTTTTTTTTCTCTTCCCCTTTGTTTGACCCATTCCACGTAATATTACTCAACTAACGAGATGATCGTTAGAATTTCCAAACCATTTCAGAAACACGGTCCAGTCCTGAATCTTTGTGAAAAGTTATAACGTAGTCCTTTCGGGAACCCCTTTTTTGCATTATTTCTCCTCGATAAACCTTCAATCGCCTGTCATTAAAACCTTTCACAAGTTCTTACGCAAGTTGCATTTCTTTCACGAAAATTAAGTGATTCGAAATAAAAATAACTATTTCTATCGCTTAAAATAATTAGTCTGAGGAAAACAGCTTTTATTACCAACAACAATTTATATTTAAACGTTTTCATAGATAATGAAATTATTTGTTCTTTTTTGTAAGTGATATAAGCGAGCATTTTTAAGAAAATGTCTTCCAAATTATTTATTTTTCGCGAAACACACAAAGTCTTAAAGCGATTAGGAATTTCTTAACTACCATAAGTTTTTGTAATTTTGAAAGTCACTAGCGTGCAGGGATAGAGCGCTTGGTTTGTGTGTGTGCTATTCTTTTCTCCAAGCGTTTACTTCCGACAAGAAGGCCTAAGAGAAAGTGATAAACTGGGGCAGTCTAGGCCGTCAAGTTTGGCTCTTGACCATGCATCCGCTCTTCTGTTTTCTTTTTTTTCTTTTCCCCTTTGTTTGACCCATTCCACGTAATATTACTCAATTAACGAGATGATCATTAGAAATTCTAAACGATTTAAGAAACACGGTCAAGTCCTAAATCTTTCTGAAAAGTTATAACGTAGTCCTTTCGGGCACCCCTTTTTTGCATTATTTCTCCTCGATAAACCTTCAATCGCCTGTCATTAAACCTTTCATAAGTTCTTACGAAAGTTGCATTTGTTTCACGAAAATTAAGTGATTCGAAATAAAAATAATAATTTCTATCGCTTAAAATAATTAGTCTGAGGAAAACTGCTTTCATTACCGATAACAATTTATATTTAAATGTTTTCATAGATAATGAAATTATTTGTTATTTTTTGCAAGTGATATAAGTGATTATTTTTAAGTAAATGACTTCCAAATTATTTATTTTTCGCGAAACAAACAAATTCTTAAAGTGATTATAAATTTCTTAACTACCATAAGTTTTTGTAATTTTGAATGTCACTAGCGTGCTGGGACAGAGTGCTTGGTTTGTGTGTGTGCTGTTCTTTTCTCCAAGCGTTTACTTAAGACAAGACTGCCTAAAAGAAAGTGACAAACTGGGGCAGTCTAGCCCGCCAAGTTTGGCTCTTGACCATGCATCCGCTCTTCTGTTTTCTTTTTTTTCTTTTCCCCTTCGTTTGACCCATTCCACGTAATATTACTCAATTAACGAGATGATCATTAAAAATTCTCAACCATTTAAGAAACACGGTCCAGTCCTAAATCTTTCTGAAAAGTTATAACGTTGTCCTCTCGGCACCCCTTTTTTGCATTATTTCTCCTCGACAAACCTTCAATCGCCTATCATTAAAACCTTTCACAAGTTGTTACGCAAGTTCCATTTGTTTCGCGAAAATTAAGTGATTCCAAATAAAAATAATTATTTATATCGCTTCAAATAATTAGTCTGAGGATAACTATTGTTATTACCGATAACAATTTATATTTAAACGTTTTCATAGATAATGAAATTATTTGTTATTTTTTGCAAGTGATATAAGTGATTATTTTTAAGAAAATGGCTTCCAAATTTTTTATTTTTCGCGAAAAAAAGAAAGTCTTAAAGTGATTAACAAATTTCTCAACTACCATAAGTTTTTGTAACTTTGAATGTAACTATTGTGCAGGGACAGAGTGCTTTGTTTGTGTGTGTGCTGTTCTTTTCTCCAAACATTTACTTCAGACAAGAATGCCTAAGAGAAAGTGACAAACTGGGGCAGTCTAGCCCGCCAAGTTTGGCTCTTGACCATGCATCTGCTCTTCTGTTTTCTTTTTTTTCTTTTCCGCTTTGTTTGACCCATTCCACGTAGTATTACTCAATTAACGAGATGATCGTTTGAAATTCTAAACCATTTAAGAAACACGGTCCAGTCCTGAATCTTTCTGAAAAGTTATAACGTAGTCCTTTTGGGCACCCCTTTTTTGCATTATGTCTCCTTGATAAACCTTCAATCGCCTATCATTAAAACCTTTCACAAGTTCTTACGCAAGTTTCATTTGTTTCACGAAAATTAAGTGATTCGAAATAAAAATAATTATTTATATCGCTTAAAATAATTAGTCTGAGGAAAACTGCTTTTATTACCGACAACAATTTATATTTAAACATTTTCATAGATAATGAAATTATTTGGTATTTTTTGTAAGTTATATAAGTGATCATTTTTGAGAAAAAGTCTTCCAAATTATTTATTTTTCACGAAACAAACAAAGCCGTAAAGCGATTATTAATTTCTTAACTACCATAAGTTTTTGTAATTGTGAATGTCACAGCGTGCAGGGACAGAGTGCTTGGTTTGCATGTGTGCTGTTCTTTTCTCCAAGCGTTTACTTCCGACAAGAAGGCCTAAGACAAAGTGATAAACTAGGGCAGTCTGGCCCGCCAAGTTTGGCTCTTGACCACGCATCCGCTCTTCTGTTTTCTTTTTTTTCTTTTCCCCTTTGTTTGACCCATTCCACGTAATATTACTCAATTAACGAGATGATCATTAGAAATTCTAAATCATTTAAGAAACACAGTCCAGTCCTAAATCTTTCTGAAAAGTTATAACGTAGTCCTTTCGGGCACCCCTTTTTTGCATTATTTCTCCTCGATAAACCTTCAATCGCCTGTCTTTAAAACCTTTCACAAGTTCTTATGCAAGTTCCATTTGTTTCACGAAAATTAAGTGATTCCAAATAAAAGTAATTATTTATATCGCTTCAAATAATTAGTCTGAGGAAAACCGTTGTTATTACTGATAACAATTTATATTTAAACGTTTTCATAGATAATGAAATTATTTGTTATATTTTGTAAGTGATATAAGTGATTATTTTTAAGAAAATGTCTTCCAAATTATTTGTTTTTCGCCAAAAAAACAAAGTCTTAAAGTGATTAACAAATTTCTCAACTACCATAAGTCTTTGTAATTTTGAGTGTCACTATCGTGCAGGGACAGAGTGCTTGGTTTGTGTGTGTGCTGTTCTTTTCTCCAAGCATTTACTTCAGACAAGAATGCCTAAGAGAAAGTGACAAACTGAGCAGTCTAGCCTGCCAAGTTTGGCTCTTGACCATGCATCCGCTCTTCTGTTTTTTTTTTTTCTTTTCCTCTTTGTTTGACCCATTCCACGTAGTATTACTCAATTAACGAGATGATCATTTGAAATTCTAAACCATTTAAGAAACACGGTCCGGCCCTCAATCTTTCTGAAAAGTTATAACGGAGTCCTTTCGGGCACCCCTTTTTTGCATTATTTCTCCTCGAAAAACCTTCAATCGCCTGTCATTAAAACCTTTCACAAGTTCTTACGCAAGTTTCATTTGTCTCATGAAAATTAACCGATTCGAAATAAACATAATTATTTATATCGCTTAAAATAATTAGTCTGAGGAAAACTGCTTTTATTATCGACAACAATTTATATTTAAACGTCTTCATAGATAATGAAATTATTTGTTATTTTTTGTAAGTGATATAAGTGATCATTTTTAGGAAAATGTCTTCCAAATTATTTATTTTACTCGAAACAATCAAAGTCTTAAAGTGATTATGAATTTCTTAACTACAATAAGTTTTTGTAATTTTGAAAGCCACTAGCGTGCAGGGATAGAGCGCTTGGTTTGTGTGTGTGCTATTCTTTTCTCCAAGCGTTTACTTCCGACAAGAAGGCCTAAGAGAAAGTGGTAAACTGGGGCAGTCTAGCCCGCCAAGTTTGGCTCTTGACCATGCATCCGCTCTTCTGTTTTCTTTTTTTTTCTTTTCCCCTTTGTTTGACCCATTCCACGTAATATTACTCAATTAACGAGATGATCATTAGAAATTCTAAACCGTTTAAGAAACACGGTCCAAACCTAAATCTTTCTGAAAAGTTATAACTTAGTCCTTTCGGGCACCCCTTTTTTGCATTATTTCTCCTCGATAAACCTTCAATCACTTGTCATTAAAACCTTTCGCAATTTCTTGCGCAAGTTCCATTTGTTTCACGAAAATTAAGTGATTCGAAATGAAAATAATTTTTTATATCGCTTCAAATAATTAGTCTGAGGAAAACTGTTGTTATTACCGATAACAATTTATATTTAAATGTTTCCATAGATAATGAAATTATTTGTTATTTTTTGTAATTGGTATGAGTGATTATTTTTATGAAAATTACTTCCAAATTATTTATTTTTTGCGAAACAAACAAATTCTTAAAGTGATTATAAATTTCTTAACTACCATAAGTTTTTGTAATTTTGAATGTCACTAGCGTGCTGGGACAGAGTGCTTGGTTTGTGCGTGTGCTATTCTTTTCTCCAAGCATTTACTTCAGACAAGAATGCCTAAGAGAAAGTGACAAACTGGGGCAGTCTAGCCCGCCAAGTTTGGCTCTTGACCATGCATCCGCTCTTCTGTTTTCTTGTTTTTCTTTTCCCCTTCGTTTGACCCATTCCGCGTAATATTACTCAATTAACGAGATGATCATTAGAAATTCTAAACCATTTAAGAAACACGATCTAGTCCTGAATCTTTGTCAAAAGTTCTAACGCAGTCCTTTCGGGCACCCCTTTTTTGCATTATTTCTCCTCGATACACCTTCAATCACCTATCTTTAAACCCTTCACAATTTCTTATGCAAGTTCCATTTGTTTCACGAAAATTAAGTGATTCCAAATAAAAGTAATTATTTATATCGCTTCAAATAATTAGTCTGAGGAAAACCGTTGTTATTATTGATAACAATTTATATTTAAACGTTTTCATAGATAATGAAATTATTTGTTATATTTTGTAAGTGATATAAGTGATTATTTTTAAGAAAATGTCTTCCAAATTATTTATTTTTCGCCAAAAAAACAAAGTCTTAAAGTGATTAACAAATTTCTCAACTACCATAAGTCTTTGTAATTTTGAATGTCACTATCGTGCAGGGACAGAGTGCTTGGTTTGTGTGTGTGCTGTTCTTTTCTCCAAGCATTTACTTCAGACAAGAATGCCTAAGAGAAAGTGACAAACTGGAGTAGTCTAGCCCGCCAAGTTTGGCTCTTGACCATGCATCCGCTCTTCTGTTTTCTTTTTTTTCTTTTCCTCTTTGTTTGACCCATTCCACGTAGTATTACTCAATTAACGAGATGATCATTTGAAATTCTAAACCATTTAAGAAACACGGTCCAGTCCTCAATCTTTCTGAAAAGTTATAACGGAGTCCTTTCGGGCACCCCTTTTTTGCATTATTTCTCCTCGATAAACCTTCAATCGCCTGTCTTTAAAATCTTTCACAAGTTCTTACGCAAGTTTCAGTTGTCTCATGAAAATTAATCGATTTGAAATAAAAATAATTATTTATATCGCTTAAAATAATTAGTCTGAGGAAAACTGCCTTTATTACCGACAACAATTTATATTTAAACGTCTTCATAGATAATGAAATTATTTGTTATTTTTTGTATGTGATATAAGTGATCATTTTTAAGAAAATGTCTTCCAAATTATTATTTTTTTTTTGGTACAGTAATAATGTATTGCTTTTCAATGCTGTCGGGTACAAGAAGAGTCGCACACAAACCTCGACCCATAAGGGACACAGAATGTCCATAAGGGTTGAAGGTGATACGACTAAAAGAGAAGCAGCCTAACAGGGCTAAGGCAAAAGCCTAACCAGAGTCAAGGACAACTATACAAACTAAAAGCTAAAACAAAACAGACAACAAGGAGCAAAGAGAACCAAAAGGAGGAGGCCAAACAGCGGCCAAAACCCAAGCCCAGACCAAACCTAGGCTACTAATCCAAAGGAGTGGTCACACGGTTGAACGGGGATAGTCCCCAGTTTGCTTACAGTCTTCTATTTTGAGGAGTGTCCGACACTTCACCAATAGAGATAATTTTGTCCTTGACCACCTTGACAAGATGTTTAACAAACCCCGGTGTAAAGAAAAGCTTCTCTCTGAAGAGTATATTGTTTCTTTCCATCCAAATAAGATGACAGAGGGGTCCAAGCGAGAAACGTGAGATACGCTGAGAGAAAGAAGAGCCACCAAACTGTTGCATAGCCCATCCAATGAAGACACTCCATGGCTGGTTCGTCCACTGCAGACCACACTTTGAAGCCCACATCGATGCAATTCTGGCCATTTGAGGGCAAGAGAAGAATAGGTGATTGATAGAATCTGGGCAGCATTGACTGAATGCACAAGAACCATCAGTAATCCTATGATACTGGAGCAACAGGGCTTGGGTAGGTAAGCGGCGGCGGGAGATTAGCCATAAAAGAAACGCATGCCGAGGGGCCATATCCCGATCCCAGACAAAGGAATGCCATGGTGAGGGCCGGCCTTTGGGTCTGATATGGTCCCAAGCCGAGGCGACCGAAAAAACTGCAGAGGGATGAGCCGTCCAAGAATATAAGTCCGGAGAATCAATAAAAACAGGGGCTGGTACCGCCCAACTTAGGAAGGAGTCCAATGTTGCGGAAGTTTGCCATATTGAGTCAAAAAAACTCCGAACAGAGGTATGCCGAGGAATTCGCAATCGGTAAATATCCATGTCGCTAAAGATCTTGAAGAGCGGACCTCTCTCATGCCACCAATCAAACCAAAATGAAGTCCCACGACCATCTCTAATTTTCCATCTAAAAAGATTTGAGAAAGAGGACCGGAGGTCAAGGATCTTCTTCCAGGCCCACGAACAGAATGTGGGTTTCGAGGCAATCCAAAAATTAGATCTCAGAAAATTAGAGTGGATCCACTTGCACCAGAGGGATTCCTTATCAGTGAAAAGAGTCCAAATATGTTTTAGTGTTAGAGCTGTATTATAGTCTTCCAGCCTGCGAATCCCGAGTCCACCCTCTTCCTTGGGTAGGCACACATCCGCCCAAGAGACCTTTGCACCACCTACTCCAAGGTCTGGGCCTTTCCATAGGAATTGTCTTAAAACAGTCTCAATGTCGTGAAGGACAGACTTGGGGAGGGTGAATATGCTGGCCCAATATACTTGCATAGAATGCAAGACAGATTTAATGAGTTGAAGACGGCCTCCATAAGATAGAAAACGCTGGGTCCAAGATCTAGCCCTTGCAGTAATCGAGTCCACCAAAACCTTACAGTCCTCTTTGGCTAACCTGGAGGAGATAACTGGGACCCCTAAGTATCGAAACAGCAGAAATCCACGTTGGAAACCAAGGCAAGCACAAATCTGGTTTTGAAGTTCAGGAGACCCTCCGGAAATGAATATACTACTTTTGTTTGCATTCGGTCTAAGCCCTGACCAACCAGAGAAAAGATCAAGAGCATCCTTGATCAGTTGGATAGTACACCCATTTACTTCAGAGAATAAAAGGACATCATCCGCGAAGAACAAATGTGATAAACGATTCTCCTTGCATCGCCAGAAGAACTTGAAATCCGGCCTATTTGATTTAGCTTGGATTATTTCGGAGAGGACTTCCATGACGATAGTAAATAGGTAAGGGGATATAGGGTCCCCCTGTCTAACTCCCCTCGAGCTCGGAAAGAAGCCATGTAGCTCACCATTGATAGATACCGAGAATCTTGCTGAGGACACACATTCCATGATGAGCTTAACAAAGCTGGTCGGGAAATGAAAAGCAAGGAGTACCCTCTCAAGAAAGATCCAGTCGACCGAGTCATAAGCTTTTTGGAAGTCCACCTTAATGGCACATTTGGGAAGATACGGCTCGTGGTGAAAACCTGCAAAAAGCTCCTGAGCAAGCAAGATGTTGTCACTAATTCTTCTTCCTTGTACAAAAGCCATTTGAGATTGTCTTCCAAATTATTTATTTTTCGCGAAAGAAACAAAGTCTTAAAGCGATTAGGAATTTCTTAACTACCATAAGTTTTTGTAATTTTGAATGTCACTAGTGTGCTGGGACAGAGGGCTTGGTTTGTGTGTGTGCTGTTCCTTTCTCCAAGCGTTTACTTCAGACAAGAAGGCCTAAGAGAAAGTGACAAACTGGGGCAGTCTAGCCCGCCAAGTTTGGCTCTTGACCATGCATCCGCTCTTCTGTTTTCTTTTTTTTCTTTTCCCCTTTGTTTGACCCATTCCACGTAATATTACTCAATTAACGAGATGATCATTTGAAATTCTAAACCATTTAAGAAACACGGTCCAGTCCTAAATCTTTCTGAAAAGTTATAACGTGGTCCTCTCGGCACCCCTTTTTTGCATTATTTCTCCTCGATAAACCTTCAATCGCCTATCATTAAAACCTTTCACAAGTTCTTACGCAAGTTCCATTTGTTTCGCGAAAATTAAGTGATTCGAAATAAAAATAATTATTTATATCGCTTCAAATAATTAGTCTGAGGAAAACTGTTGTTATTACCGATAACAATTTATATTTAAACGTTTTCATATATAATGAAATTATTTGTTATATTTTGGAAGTGATATAAGTGATTATTTTTAAGAAAATGTCTTCCAAATTATTTACTTTTCGCGAAAAAAACAAAGGCTTAAAGTGATTAACAAATTTCTCAACTACCATAAGTTTTTGTAATTTTGAATGTCACTATCGTGCAGGGACAGAGTGCTTGGTCTGTGGGTGTGCTGTTCTTTTCTCCAAGCATTTACTTCAGACAAGAATGCCTAAGAGAAAGTGACAAACTGGGGCAGTCTAGCCCGCCAAGTTTGGCTCTTGACCATGCATCCGCTCTTCTGTTTTCTTTTTTTTCTTTTCCCCTTTGTTTGACCCATTCCACGTAGTATTACTCAATTAACGAGATGATCGTTTGAAATTGTAAACCATTTAAGAAACACAGTCCAGTCATCAATCTTTCTGAAAAGTTATAACGTAGTCCTTTCGGGCACCCCTTTTTTGTCTTATGTCTCCTCGATAAACCTTCAATCGCCTGTCATTAAAACCTTTCACAAGTTCTTACGCAAGTTGCATTTGTTTTCACGAAAATTAAGTGGTTGAAAATAAAAATAATTATTTCTATCGCTTAAAATAATTAGTCTGAGGAAAACTGCTTTTATTACCGACAACAATTTATATTTAAACGTTTTCATAGATAGTGAAATTATTTGGTA
This sequence comes from Syzygium grande, assembly GCA_024733475.1. Lineage (NCBI taxonomy): Eukaryota > Viridiplantae > Streptophyta > Magnoliopsida > Myrtales > Myrtaceae > Syzygium > Syzygium grande. The sequence continues at coordinate 26,718,169 of JAMXDD010000004.1, read as the reverse complement.
TTTTTTGTAAGTTATATAAGTGATCATTTTTAAGAAAATGTCTTCCAAATTATTTATTTTTCGCGAAACAAACAAAGTCGTAAAGCGATTATGAATTTCTTAACTACCATAAGTTTTTGTAATTTTGAATGTCACTAGCGTGTAGGGACAGAGTGCTTGGTTTGTGTGTGTGCTGTTCTTTTCTCCAAGCATTTACTTCCGGCAAGAAGGCCTAAGAGAAAGTGATAAACTGGGGCAGTCTGGCCCGCCAAGTTTGGCTCTTGACCACGCATCCGCTCTTCTATTTTCTTTTTTTTCTTTTCCCCTTTGTTTGACCCATTCCATGTAATATTACTCAATTAAGGAGATGATCATTAGAAATTCTAAATCATTTAAGAAACATGGTCCAGTCCTAAATCTTTCTGAAAAGTTATAACGTAGTCCTTTCGGGCACCCCTTTTTTGCATTATTTCTCCTCGATAAACCCTCAATCACCTGTCATTAAAACCTTTCACAAGTTCTTACGCAAGTTGCGTTTGTTTCACGAAAATTAAGTGATTCGAAATAAAAATAATTATTTCTATCGCTTAAAATAATTAGTCTGAGGAAAACTGCTTTCATTACCGATAACAATTTATATTGAAACATTTTCATAGATAATGAAATTATTTGTTATTTTTTGCAAGTGATATAAGTGATTATTTTTAAGAAAATGACTTCCAAATTATTTATTTTTCGCGAAGCAAACAAATTCTTAAAGTGATTATAAATTTGTGACATTCTGAATTTCGGCCCATTTTTGGAATTTATAAAACGTGTAATTTGTCAGTGTGCTTATAGTGAAATCTCGCTCGGGAACTGATCACTCTCGGTTGTTGTTTTTAAAATTAAGATTTCGCTAGGATCGCACTCGATCGAATTTAGCCGTTATGTAGAGCCCAAACTTTAGTGTCGAATTTCTCGGAGTTTCGTGACGAATTTAATTGGACGGTGTCGATATTATTGTGGCCAGCGTCGATATTACCAGGAATAGTGGAAGAGTGAATTTGGACCGGGTGCGGATTTTGACCGGTAGATCTCCCTCTGGGTTTATTTTATTTAATATCCATTGGTTTTTCCTTAGTTTATAATTGGAATTTTTAGTGAGCCGTTAGATCGTTTTCGGGTTTGAACGTGGGCCGTTGGATCACGATAATTACCGTTGACTCTCTCCCTCTCCCTCTCTCTCTCCACTCCTCCCTTCCCGCCAAACACCCTACGCTGCTGACACTAGGGGTGTAAACGGTTCGGTTCGGTTCGGTTTTCTTGCAAAACCGAACCGAACCGAACCGTTAAGGGTTCCTTCTCGAACCGAACCAAATAGAAACCGAACCGAATTGGAACCGAACCGATAAGTCGATTTGGTTGGTTCGGTTTGGTTCATTTTGATTTTCGGTTTCTTCCTTTTTTTTTTTTTTTTTATGCTAAAGCGATTGCCTCCTTTGCATGACCAGCTTCATCATCATCGGTCTTTGGTGGCGGGGATCGTCAACACGGATCGGATGTCTGAAGAAAGTGAAAGTGAAAGAAAAAAAAGAAGAAAAATATAATATAAAAAAAAAAGAAAAAGTGACTGGTTACAGTAGCTCGTCACATCATGTCCTTGCTCACTTTTTTTTTTTTTTTTTTTTTTTTTTTCCAAGAAGTGGGTTCAATGGCGATGAGCCTTTGTCGCATCCCGTTTCAGAAACCCGCCTCCGCCTACCAATCAAGCGGGCGGGCCAAAGCGCCCGGCCTTGCGGCGATATATTAAATTAAAGGTGCCTCTTCTTCTGCGCGAGCTCAGGCTCAATCGCCCGATCCTTAAAATCCAATTCCCGTCCTTCCGCAGCTCGGCCCTTTCGAAATCGCTTATTGGGATTCCGGTCTTTAATCGTGGTCCAAAAGGATGACCAAGGATTATCAGCCCCCAATTCTCCCGGTTAATCTTTAACCGAGCCGATCTGAAATTGTTAATTTTTTTCCATATTTAACGGCCATAAGTCGGGCATTCTAATTAAACCCTAGACAAATCGATAATGATCTCCGAACACACAAAGGAAGTTCGAGGACAAGCTGAGGCTGTGAGGAATGAGGATGGTCTCAGCCAAAGGAAGTGTTTATTTCAGTTCGGTTCGATGCGAGCCGATCCGAACCGAACTGAAATAAACCGAACCAACAAAAAAAAATAGTTAATTTTAATGATCCGAATCGAACCAAAGCCGAACCGAAATGTACGAAATTTTTCGGTTCGGTTCGGTTCGATTAAATATCTCGGTCGATTTTCGGTTGATTCGACACCCCTAAACGACACCCACGCCCGCTGCTCTCCCCCATACCGTTTCTGCCTCTGTTTCTGATGACTTGCTGCTGACTTCTTCTTTCTCCTCTGTTGCTGACTGCTTTTGTTTTTGCTTCTGTTTCTGCTGTTGCTTCTGCTGACCTCTGCTACTTTCGCTGACCTTTGCTGCTTTTGCTGACTTCCTCTCCACCCCCACGTTGCTGCTGACCAGTCCCACCAACTCCACCAGCCATCATCATTGACTCCCCCATGCTACTGATTTTTCCCCCTACATTGGCTGATAAACCCCCACCAACTTCACCCTTTTCTTCTTCTTTTCCTATGCTTCGCTGCTTCTATTTTGCTGCATTTTCCTCGCTGGTTCTTCCTTCTTCTTGCTGCACACTCGACCAGCAACTCCGTCTGCCTCCACCGGCCAACCGCCTCAGCCGTCCAGTGACTGCTCACTGCCATCCGTCGCTGCTGCACCGACGAGGTTGCTGCTGCCCTTTCGCTCGGTTTTCTTGCTTAGGCTAAGTGTAAGTGGCTTCCTAACCCTTGACTAGGCTAAGGGGTGACTAATGGACATGTTAAGGATGGTTTAAGGGCTGTGGGTAGTTGGTTTAGTGGCTGGTTGTGCTTGGTTTGCTTGGTGGTTCTTGTTGGTTATTTTCCGGTAAGATTGCTGCTACGTCGATGGAGTTTGCTATTTTTACTGTGACTTGTGTGGGCCGAATTTGAGGAAGTATTCTTCATGAAAGTTGTTTGTAACATCTTGAAGTTTGACATATATTAAATTTAGAATTTTTAGAGATCAATTAGGGTAATTCGTAAGTCCATCTTTGGACCGTCTGGAGTCTGCCGGATTTACTGTTCACCCGACTATCTGGTCTTTCCGATTTTCTATAAATTTTTCCAGACCTTATTTTGACAAACTTCCTTCATGAAACTTTTTAATAACATCTGTGTCTATATCATATAAAACTTTCAGAATTTTCTAAGGTGTTTTGGGTGCTGAGTGAAACGTGTTTTGGGGACGGGTGACCTGTCCAAAGGAACCGATTTTTGGTCTGACTTCTAAGGCCAAAAATACATAGTTATGATTTGAACTGGGTTTTGAGTCCTGCATAAGAAATGTTCATCAAGATGTTTTGTGCGACATATCCAAATTTCATAATTTTTGGAGTTGATTTACTATTTATTTTAAAGGAAATTTGGTGACTATGTTACTGCCCAGTTTGGCCCCGATTCTGTGCATACTCGGTTTTTCTCTCTCTCGGGAACTGATTGGTGTTACCATGACATTTTGGTGGATTTAGTTGACATTGGGCTAATTTACAAAGATGAGAATTGATAATGATTGCTGAGGTGTGTGCATGGTCACGACACGTTCCGTCTAGGCGGGGATTCTAGACGATGCCCGACGGGGGTTCGGATGCCGTCTAGGCGGGGGTTCTAGACGTTGCCGATCGCGGTGGAGGCCGGATCGATGCTCCTTTGTGGAATGCCGTCTAGGCGGGGGTTCCAGACGTTGCCGTCGCCGAAGTAGCGGGACGATGCCTGGTTACGCCAGAAGACCGGCGGGAGTTCGGTGGCCCGATAGGCCGTTAATAATCTGGACATTTATAATCGTGTGTTATGCATTAGGGAATTTAATGTGCTTGTGTTGCTGTTGAGCATGTTTGGATTAATAACCGTTTTATGCACGTTTACGTCATGTGGTTGTATTATGTGCTCGATGAGCGAATTGCCATGTTATGGTGATATTCTAACGTGCAGGGCTCACGTATGTACCGAGGCGAGGTAAGGGCGCCTGTGATTGTTATGACATGTTGGATGTCGGTATTGCATGTTTAGAATTGTTCGGAAGTACGCTTTGGCCTAAGCGGGGCTTAGGTAGTTGCTTATTGAGAAGTGTTCTCATGGTTGTTTAACCAAACCATTTCAGACCCACAACCATGATTGATCCGGAGACGCTGCCAGGATACTACGGGGATTGAGGATAGGTCGAGTTACCCCGTCTTTTGAGTGCCCCTTTTGTAGAGGAGTTAAGCTTACTAACCACCCGATCCTTTTTGTTGTGCATGGTTCGTAGATGGTGGCCTCGCAGAAGGCTTCCAAATGTATGTGTTGTAATCGATGTTATGTTTATAAGAGTGTTTTGTTGATGTGTATTCTTTGTCTCTCTATTATCCCATTGTTTATATGTTGTATGGAGAGTTCGAGGTTGCTTCCACATGCGTTGCTCGTTAGTGTTTCGATTGGGTTGGCAACAAGTCCTGCGATGTCGCACACTTTATGACCACTAAGGGATGATCGCGCGCTCGTAGGGTTCTGGGCGTGACAAAATTTCTTAACCAACATAAGTATTTGTAATTTTGAATGTCACTAGCGTGCTGGGACAGAGTGCTTGGTTTGTGTGTGTGCTGTTCTTTTCTCCAAGCGTTTACTTCAGACAAGAAGGCCTAAGAGAAAGTGACAAACTGGGGCAGTCTAGCCCGCCAAGTTTCGCTTTTGACCATGCATCCGCTCTTCTGTTGTCTATTTTTTCTTTTCCCCTTCGTTTGACCCATTCCACGTAATATTACTCAATTAACGAGATGATCATTAGAAATTCTAAACCATTTAAGAAACACGGTCCAGTCCTCAATCTTTCTGAAAAGTTATAACGTAGTCCTTTCGGGCACCCCTTTTTTGCATTATTTCTCCTCGATAAACCTTCAATCGCCTGTCATTAAAACCTTTCACAAGCTCTTACGCAAGTTGCATTTGTTTCACGAAAATTAAGTGGTTCGAAAATAAAAATAATTATTTCTATCACTTAAAATAATTAGTCTCAGGAAAATTGCTTTCATTGCCGATAACAATTTATATTTAAACATTTTCATAGATAATGAAATTATTTGTTATTTTTTGCAAGAGATATAAGTGATTATTTTCAAGAAAATGACTTCCCAATTATTTATTTTTCGCGAAACAAACAAATTCTTAAAGTGATTATAAATTTCTTAACTACCATAAGTTTTTCTAATTTTGAATGTCCCTAGCGTGCTGGGACAGAGTGCTTGGTTTGTGTGTGTGCTATTCTTTTCTCCAAGCCTTTACTTCAGACAAGAAGGCCGAAGAGAAAGTGACAAACTGGGCCAGTCTAGCCCGCCATGTTTGGCTCTTGACCATGCATCTTCTGTTTGTTTTTTTTTTTTCTTTTCCCCTTCGTTTGACCCATTCCACGTAATATTACTCAATTAACGAGATGATCATTAGAAATTCTAAACCATTTCAGAAACAGGGTCCAGTCCTGAATCTTTCTGAAAAGTTATAACGCAGTCCTTTTGGGCACCCCTTTTTTGCATTATTTCTCCTCGATAAACCTTCATTCGCCTGTCATTAAAACCTTTCACAAGTTCTTACGCAAGTTCCATTTGTTTCACGAAAATTAAGTGATTCAAAATAAAAATAATTATTTATATCGCTTCAAATAATTAGTCTGAGGAAAACTGTTGTTATTACCGATAACAATTTATATTTAAACGTTTTCATAGATAATGAAATTATTTGATATATTTTGTAAGTGATATAAGTGATTATTTTTAAGAAAATGTCTTCCAAATTATTTATTTTTTTTGAAAAAAACAAAGTCTTAAAGTGATTAACAAATTTCTCAACTACCATATGTTTTTGTAATTTTGAATGTCACTATCGTGCAGGGACAGAGTGCTTGGTTTGGTTGTGTGTGTGCTGTTCTTTTCTCCAAGCATTTACTTCAGACAAGACTGCCTAAGAGAAAGTGACAAACTGGGCCAGTCTAGCCCGCCAAGTTTCGCTTTTGACCATGCATCCGCTCTTCTGTTGTCTATTTTTTCTTTTCCCCTTCGTTTGACCCATTCCACGTAATATTACTCAATTAACGAGATGATCATTAGAAATCTAAACCATTTAAGAAACACGGTCCAGTCCTCAATCTTTCTGAAAAGTTATAACGCAGTCCTTTCGGGCACCCCTTTTTTTCATTATTTCTCCTCGATAAACCTTCAATCGCCTGTCATTAAAACCTTTCACAAGCTCTTACGCAAGTTGCATTTGTTTCACGAAAATTAAGTGGTTCGAAAATAAAAATAATTATTTCTATCGCTTAAAATAATTAGTCTCAGGAAAATTGCTTTCATTGCCGATAACAATTTATATTTAAACATTTTCATAGATAATGAAATTATTTGTTATTTTTTGCAAGAGATATAAGTGATTATTTTCAAGAAAATGACTTCCCAATTATTTATTTTTTTGAAACAAACAAATTCTTAAAGTGATTATAAATTTCTTAACTACCACAAGTTTTTCTAATTTTGAATGTCCCTAGCGTGCTGGGACAGAGTGCTTGGTTTGTGTGTGTGCTGTTCTTTTCTCCAAGCGTTTACTTTAGACAAGAAGGCCGAAGAGAAAGTGACAAACTGGGCCAGTCTAGCCCGCCATGTTTGGCTCTTGACCATGCATCCGCTCCTCTGTTTTCTTTTTTTTTTTTCCCCTTCGTTTGACCCAGTCCACGTAATATTACTCAATTCACGAGATGATCATTAGAAATCTAAACCATTTAAGAAACACGGTCCAGTCCTCAATCTTTCTGAAAAGTTATAACGTAGTCCTTTCGGGCACCCCTTTTTTTCATTATTTCTCCTCGATAAACCTTCAATCGCCTGTCATTAAAACCTTTCACAAGCTCTTACATAAGTTGCATTTGTTTCACGAAAATTAAGTGGTTCAAAATAAAAATAATTATTTCTATCGCTTAAAATAATTAGTCTCGAGGAAAATTATTTTCATTGCCGATAACAATTTATATTTAAACATTTTCATAGATAATGAAATTATTTGTTATTTTTTGCAAGAGATATAAGTGATTATTTTCAAGAAAATGACTTCCCAATTATTTATTTTTCGCGAAACAAACAAATTCTTAAAGTGATTATAAATTTCTTAACTACCATAAGTTTTTCTAATTTTGAATGTCCCTAGCGTGCTGGGACAGAGTGCTTGGTTTGTGTGTGTGCTATTCTTTTCTCCAAGCCTTTACTTCAGACAAGAAGGCCGAAGAGAAAGTGACAAACTGGGCCAGTCTAGCCCGCCATGTTTGGCTCTTGACCATGCATCCGCTCTTCTGTTTTCTTTTTTTTCTTTTCCCCTTCGTTTGACCCATTCCACGTAATATTACTCAATTAACGAGATGATCATTAGAAATTCTAAACCATTTCAGAAACAGGGTTCAGTCCTGAATCTTTCTGAAAAGTTATAACGCAGATCCTTTTGGGCACCCCTTTTTTGCATTATTTCTCCTCGATAAACCTTCATTGCCTGTCATTAAAACCTTTCACAAGTTCTTACATAAGTTCCATTTGTTTCAATTAAAATTAAGTGATTCAAAATAAAAATAATTATTTATATCGCTTCAAATAATTAATCTGAGGAAAACTATTGTTATTACCGATAACAATTTATATTTAAACGTTTTCATAGATAATGAAATTATTTGATATATTTTGTAAGTGATATAAGTGATTATTTTTAAGAAAATGTCTTCCAAATTATTTATTTTTCGCGAAAAAAACAAAGTCTTAAAGTGATTAACAAATTTCTCAACTACCATATGTTTTTGTAATTTTGAATGTCACTATCGTGCAGGGACAGAGTGCTTGGTTTGTGCGTGTGCTGTTCTTTTCTCCAAGCATTTACTTCAGACAAGACTGCCTAAGAGAAAGTGACAAACTGGGCCAGTCTAGCCCGCCAAGTTTCGCTTTTGACCATGCATCCGCTCTTCTGTTGTCTATTTTTTCTTTTCCCCTTCGTTTGACCCATTCCACGTAATATTACTCAATTAACGAGATGATCATTAGAAATCTAAACCATTTAAGAAACACGGTCCAGTCCTCAATCTTTCTGAAAAGTTATAACGCAGTCCTTTCGGGCACCCCTTTTTTTCATTATTTCTCCTCGATAAACCTTCAATTGCCTGTCATTAAAACCTTTCACAAGCTCTTACATAAGTTGCATTTGTTTCACGAAAATTAAGTGGTTCGAAAATAAAAATAATTATTTCTATCGCTTAAAATAATTAGTCTCAGGAAAATTGCTTTCATTGCCGATAACAATTTATATTTAAACATTTTCATAGATAATGAAATTATTTGTTATTTTTTGCAAGAGATATAAGTGATTATTTTCAAGAAAATGACTTCCCAATTATTTATTTTTCGCGAAACAAACAAATTCTTAAAGTGATTATAAATTTCTTAACTACCATAAGTTTCTCTAATTTTGAATGTCCCTAGCGTGCTGGGACAGAGTGCTTGGTTTGTGTGTGTGTTGTTCTTTTCTCCAAGCGTTAACCGCGGCCGAGCCCTAGTAGGTTTCCGTCGACGATCGGCTGCCGGGCGACGCTCCGGCGTTCTTCGCGTTCCACGACGCCTACAAGCTGTTTGTTTGATGATTTGCCCAAAGGAACCCTTTGAGTCCGGATGTGTTTTGCTGCAATTTTGGGGTCGGTCGGTCCCAACGAAAGGCAGCGGTCCAGCGTGGCTTTGGGGGGAACAACCAGCCCCTTTGTCGATCCCTGGCGATTGCGAACCCGACCGCGGAGGTCGGGTGGCGCCGTGGAAGGCAAAGAGAGACCGGCGTTCCGTCCGGTCAGGCCGGACGAAAGACAGGCGAAGGCGTCGAATGAGGGGTCATGAATCGGGTTTGGAAGGCGAATCGTGGAAGCCACGCGAGCGGGTCATGGGTTGGCGAACGGACCCTAGCCGGGTAGGGTTTTGGCGATTAGGGTCGGATTCGCGGGTCACCGCCGGGTAGGGTTTTATTGGTGTCGGGCTCGGTTTTAGGCCCATTAGGTTTTTATTAGGCTTTCAGAATTAGAGTTTTTTTAAAAGGTTTTGGGCCATTTCGTGCGTGGGCCTGGCCCTTGTTTTAAAAAAAAAAATGTTTTGGGCTGGGCTCTCTTTTGTTATTTATTAAGAAGGCCATTTTTAGACCGGGCTCAATAAATGAGCCCGGTTTGCTCGCAGACCCGGGCCGGTGCGACCGGGTCAATCTCAGTCCGGGTCGGATGTGGAGATCCAACCCGGACCCGATTTATTTTATTTTAATATTGTATTATTTTAATATTTTAAAAAATTTAAAAATTAATTTTTTAAAAAAAATTAATTAAAAAAAAGAGAAAAATCCGAATTTCATTTTATTTTGTTTTGTTTTGTTTTTATTTTTTTTGAAAAAAAAATTCGAAAAAAAATAAATAAAAAATAATTCCGAAAAAAAAAAGAATTTCAAAAAATATTTTATTTTTTTTTTTTTTTTAAAAAAAAATTCAAAAAATCAGAATTTTCATTTGGGTCTTGGAATTGGGTCTCCTTGCCCTATTGTGTGATTAATGTCATATTTGATTGCACGTCACCTGGTTCACACACTTTGAATTGCGCGTTTAATTTAACATCGCACTTAGTTGATTATGCATGTCTAGGTTTGGGTTTTGATTGTCATTCCCCTTAGCTTAGTTGGGAACGGAATTTTGAGACTTCGGATTAGCGAGAACATGTTAGGTGGTGAATTGAACAAGATTAGGTACCAAAAGGGCACTAATTAGTCGATTAGTGTAATCAAGTCCCCGTACCCGTTGAATCTCTGGTTCGTAGAAGTAAAGCTTTTTCTCCCGTGCTTTACTTAGGTGTCTAATCGACCTACCAAAAATCGATTAGTGGCGACTCCTAAATGAAATTGATTTGCATGTTAACAACTTAAACTTAAGTCGCGAATTGGTATGGGCTTGGGAGAGCTCGAGCTAGGTCTAGCCTAGTAATCCATTTGCCAAACCCCGTAGGCCTCGGGGCCGTTTCGGGGAGGTCGCGACAGGTATACCTTTGATTTTGTATCTCACCATTTACGATGAGTCTTTGGGAGCTATGTTAGTGCAGAAGAGATCAAAGGATGGAATAGAACGTGCTATTTACTACCTCAGCAAAAAATTCACTGCTGGTGAAGCTCAATACCCAAAAGTTGAGAACACATGTGCAGCCTTAATTTGGATATTACACAGATTACGGCAATACACTCTTCACCATCGTATCCTACTTGTGAATGAAAATGATCCTATCAAGTATCTCTTGGAAAAGCCTGCATTGGTTGGAAGGCTTGCCAAATGGCAAATATTGCTATCTGAGTTTGATATCCAGAGCATGTATCAGAAGTCCATCAAAGGTCGAGCCATAGCTGATATGTTGGCTGAAAATTCCTTAAAGTCAGATGATTGGGATGAAATTGATGAAAGAATCCATTTGGTGTCACAAGACAAGTGGGTCATGTATTTTGATGGAGCCGTTAACCTCTCCGGTTCAGGTACTAGAGCAGTCATGATATCCCCATCGGGTCAGCATCATCCCAGTAGCTGCAAAGTTGGTATTTCCTTGTACCAATAACATTTCAGAATATGAAGCTTGCATTCTCGGTCTCCAATTAGCCATCGATATGAAGGTTAAGAGATTACAAGTTTATGGTGATTCCGCACTTATCATCCTCCAAACAGGAGGTGAATGGCAAACTCGTGATCCAAAACTGATTCCTTATCATGAGTATCTTAAAGATTTGGTGGAAGAATTCGAAGAGATCTCATTTGATTATTTGCCAAGATCTCAGAATCAATTTGCTGATGCTTTAGCAACATTATCCTCAATGTTACAAGTGGCGATGGATTGAACATTGATCCTTTGCAAATCGACGTTTTAAAAGAGCACTGCATATTGCATGGTTATAGAAGAAGAACTCGATGGGCAACCATGGTACTATGACATCATGAATTACCTTCGAAAAGGAAAATTCCCCCAAGGAAGTCAAGCTACGGATCGAAAATACTTGGCTAAGTTAGCTTCCAAATTCTTTCTTAGTGGAGGTGCTTTGTACAAGAGATCTTTCGATTCATCCCCTTTGAAAGTCGTAGACACTAAAGAGGCCAATTTATTAATGAAGGAGATACATGAAGGAGAATGTGGTCCTCATATGAATGGTTATCTTCTAGCAAGGAAGATCATGAGGCTAGGTTATTATTGGTTAACCATGGAAGCCGATTGCATTCAACATGTCAGATGTTGTTATCAATGTCAAATTTATGGGGACAAAATCAATGCTCCCCCAAATGAATTACATCAAATGTCCGAGGTATGGCCTTTTTCAATGTGGGGAATTGACATTGTCGGACCAATTAATCCTAAGGCGTCAAATGGACACCGTTTCATTCTAGTGGCTATTGATTACTTCACCAAATGGATCGAAGCCAATTCTTATGCTCACGTCACTGCGAAAAGTGTGGCAAAATTTATTCGTCGAGACATTATTGCTCGATATGGGGTTCCAGAAGCAATTATCACGGATAATGGGTCAAACTTGAATAACAAAGTAGTGGATGAGCTACTTAATAAGTTTCACATTCGTCACTCGAATTCTTCTCCTTACCGCCCACAAATGAATGGAGCTGTTGAGGCGGCAAACAAGAATATAAAGAAGATTCTGTTCAAGACGGCAGAGAATTACCGAGATTGGCATGATCGGTTGCCATACGCGTTAATGGCTTATCGAACTTCCATTCGCACTTCGACTGGGGCAACACCATTCTCATTAGTGTATGGAATGGAAGCAGTTTTACACGGAAGTGGAAATTCCTTCATTAAGGGTACTTTCGCAAATAAAGCTTTCTGAAGCGGAATGGATTCAACAAAGATTTGAACAGCTTAACATGATTGATGAAAAAAGGGTGAAAGCCCTATGCCATGGACAAAGCTACCAAAAGCGAGTGGCTAAGTCATTCAACCGTAAGGTTCGACCCAGGCATTTTGAAGTCAATGACCTGGTTTTGAGGAAAGTACTACCCGTTATTCCAGATCGTGGGAAGTTTTCCCCCAATCATGAAGGACCGTATGTCATCAAGAAAGTGTTACCTGGTGGAGCATTGATTCTTGTAGAAATGGATGCCGAGAGTTGCCAAAACACGTGAACGCCGATTTGTCAAGAAATATTTTCCTTGAATAAAAATTTCGAGTTGCTTTGGACTGAATCCAAGTCTCTTTAGAACATTTGCATCATGCATTTCATGCATACATGGCATTTTTGCATATTTGTTCATTTTGTAGGTACTCAACTATTCCCTAGGGAAGCTATTCCAAACCTCAAGGAGTCAAGCTCGAGGAAGTTGCTACATCAAATCAATCTTCTCCCTAGAATTTAGGAAGTAGATCCTATGTGTGAAAACCTTTTCTGTCCAAAAGGTTTTTCAAGTTTGAAATAAAAATCCCAGAGAAATCAAAAAAATCAATCAAATGTCTTGATTTATCAAAATTCCTCACAGACGGGAGTTTTAACCAGATGATCCTTTGAAAAAAAAAAAAAAGAGATTTCTCAAAAATGCCGAATGGAAATGCCTAGGATGATAAAAGGCAAACTTTTGATCAAATACGTCCCTATACACATTTTAAGAAAATTGAGCAAAAAAAAAAAAACCATGTCGTAGGACATAGGATTCGTTTACATTGAATACATGGGTTGAAATGATAAAAGGCATTTCATTTCTCCATCCTAAACACTCATGTTATCCTTTGCTAGCCACTTTGAGCCAAATAAGGAGAACTTTCAAAATACCCCTGTCAAGAACTACCCCACATTGGGGCAAGTTAAGAAGTTATGGTTGATCATCTTTGGAGCAAAAAGATTAAGAAAGATTTTATTGCTTTCACTTGCATCAACCTTCTTGTGATAGTTTCAGATCGATCTTTATGGAAACTCGAAGCATCCCAAAGTGAAGAAGAGCATTCTTTTCCTCTGCCCAAACACAGTTATCCTTTGCTTAGCCAAATTGAGCCTTAAGCATGTTCATTTCAAAGCCCAAAATGTTGATTATCTCCCCACATTGGGGCAATGCATATGATTTACCAAGGAAATTGAGAAATTGGTGAATATGTATAAAGTGTCTCGAGAGTCCAAAAAGCTCAAAAGATAAATATTAGGGGGCATGAAAAAGCAGTGTGCCTGGTAAAAGCAAGGCCGATGCCCATGAAAAAATGTGTCAAAATCAAAAGCAAAAGCAAAAACAAAAAGCAACATGCTTATGATAAAAACAAAATTCTCATTGCAAAAGATGTTTAGAAAGAGCAAAGCTCTTATGTTGCAAGAAAAATGGACTCTCGAGACAATTTGATTTTCAAGAGTCAAATGATGTCAAGTTTAGATGATTTGGTAATGATGCCAAGATAATCATTATTTCTCTTTCAGATCCCTTCTACAAAATTTCAAGCCTTTTGAGCCTAATCCGAACCAACATTACAACCCTTTCCGAAATCTCTTCCGATTGGGATGGTTTGAGTTGACGTAAAGGTTTCACGAAGAAACCACCGCTAGAAGGAGTGGAAGTAATCCTATCTTGTCTTATCTTCAAGGTTCTTGACTTGTAAACCCGTTGAAGATGTTGATGGTATATTTCTTTTATTGGCCTCAAAGCAAATACCCTTTGTGTAAGCCCATGACCAAGCCTATATTACGGTCCTTTCGAAAGACTTTTCTGATCAACCAATTTGTATTCAATGTGAATGTTTCCGAAAGCCTTTGACATAGGTTCGTGAGGCATCACCAGTGAGAATTGAATAGCTTTCCCACATCGATGAATGGGAATCAAAGCCTTTATGAGAGCCAGTGTGAAAGACCTTTTCGATTAGGTTATTTCCAATTTGGCATTTTTATCTAACCTCTTTAGGTGGTTATTCAAAGATCATTTTGTTAAAATTTCCTCTTAAGGATTTTGATGATTAGTGCTTTTCACCAAAAGTTGAAAAATTTCGTTTGATTTGTTGTTAAACAATCTCGGAACTTTTTTTTCAAAATATCTTTCCCCAGTGGATCGGTTTTTGGTTAGCCTAAACCATAACTTTCATTTTCGGTTTTTGGTTAGCCTAAACCATAACTTTCATTTTCGGTTTTTGGTCAGCCTAAATCATAACCCCTTGTCTTAGGTTCTAGGTTATCCTTAAATCTTGTCCTTAGGTTCCTGGTCATCCTTAAACCTTGTCTTAGGTTCCTGGTTATCTTTAAACCTTGTCCTTAGGTTCCTGGTCATCCTTAAACCTTGTCTTAGGTTCCTGGTCATCCTTAAACCTTGTCCTTAGGTTCCTGGTCATCCTTAAACCTTGTCTTAGGTTCCTGGTCATCCTTAAACCTTGTCTTAGGTTCCTGGTCATCCTTAAACCTTGTCTTTAGGTTCCTGGTCATCCTTAAACCTTGTCTTTAGGTTCCTGGTCATCCTTAAACCTTGTCTTAGGTTCCTGGTCATCCTTAAACCTTGTCTTAGGTTCCTGGTCATCCTTAAACCTTGTCCTTAGGTTCTAGGTCATCCTTAAACCTTGTCCTTTGGTTCTTGGTTTTCCTTAAACCATAGATTTCCCATAAAACCATTTTCGTTTCCTTTCTTCCTTCATTCCATCACATGAGAGAGAGAAGAGAAGAACACGTGAATAATCTCACAATCCAACGGTAAGTGTTTCAGGTAAGACTCTGATCAAATGTCTTTGTCTTTATTTCATTTCCCAAATGGAATCGACTAAAATTTGCAGGTGCCAATTGGTCTTTGAGCGAAACCTCTTCGAACTCCCACTCAAAGAGGGGCAGCTGTTGACACCTAATTTTAGCCGATGCGTCATTAAAAATAAAAAATTCAAGATTATGGTTTCCGATCTCAACGGAGACTGTTTCTTGAGCAAAAAGTGTCGTTTTTTAATTCCGTCTGTTGGCTTAGCTTTTGTAAGCGATTTTCTATTCATTTTATGCAAAAACCCGAAAAGTCAAATGGTTGACTTTGGCGTTGACTTTTTGGTCAACCCTTTGACCAAAAGTCAACCCCAGGTCAAATTGGGGCTTTTTGCATAAAAAGATTCCTTTCAAGTCCAATTTCACTTTAGAAGTGGAAATTTTAGAAAAATTCAAAGATTTGATCATAAAATCAAGCTCCTAGTAAAAAGTCAACTAGGGTTTGACTTTTGGTCAAACCTTTGACCAAAAAAATTGAAAAATTAAAAAATACAAAAATCATCTTGTTTTATATTCAATTTACCTTTGGCATTAGAAATTTTACAAAAATCGATTCAAAATCAACTTTTTCCCAAATTGCGGAAGTTGATTCAAATCGGCCAAAAATGAAATTACTTCATTTCTAGTCATTTTTTAGGTTAGTTTCCTTCACGACATTTGATCTAGAGGTCATTTTATATCCAATTTTTGAATCAATTTTGTGATTCCAAGCCAAACATAAAAACCCCAATTTTAGCCCTAATCAGTGATTTTGATCGATTCTTCATGATGTGTGCAATTGAGACACGAATGAGCCTAATTTCTTATATGAAATCCAAATTCAAAATCAATTTTGGAAGAATCACATGAATTTGGGTCAATTTGATCAATTTAGTGATCCAATGATTAGGAAGTCTAAGAGTAATTGGTCTAAATAGTGCAATTCAACTTGACCCACTCTAGACTAATATTCAATTTGATGAATTGGGACTCAATTTGGTTAATTAGACTACAATTAAACTTGTTAGTCTAGCTCGGTCATGCAATTACCCAAATTCAGAGCTAATTGACTCAAATTGGTTTAATTCAAATTGAACTAATCCGATTGGACTAGTCATTTTCCGTTCAAAAATTTTGATAATCGATAATCCGGTCGGACTAACTAAGATCAGTCACATTCTCTTGAGTGCAAAAATAACAAAAATGCCCTTAATTGAGAATGACAAAAATGCCTTTCTTCAAGGATTAAGCAAATTAATTAGGGGATTAGCAAATCAATCATGGCCATTCATCTAGAATTGATCATGTCCATCCATGATGCCATGTCACCAATCCTTAGCTATTAATGAATATTCTTAATCATTAAGGATGCATTTTGAGCCATTGGATTGATCTAAGGGCTAAAATTCAAAGTTGGGGGAGGTATATAGTGTTTTTTCCCTCTAAAAATCAAGGGGGGTTCATTTTCGGATCTATTTTCTCTCTCTCTCTCTCTCTCTCTCTCTCTCTCTCTCTCTCTCTCTCTCTCTCTCTCACGATCAGCTCTCTCTCTCTATCGAGCTCCCTCTCGGCCGCCGGCCTTCCAGCTCCTTGCTGGCCGCTTTCCGGTGAGCCGCCGCCCCTCCGACGTCCCCCACGGTGGCCTAAGGCTGGTGGCAAGACCAGCTACCCTCAGCAGTGGCGGGAGCTCCTTTGTTCGGCACGATCTTCCCCTCGGCAACATCACGGCTTTCCACCCGGTGATTTGTCAACCAGTTCAATCAATTTGGGCCGGCCCCCGGCGATCAAAGCCTCCGACTACATTCCTGGTGTCTTCAAGTATTTTGTGGTGTCGGCCTCGCGTCGAGCGGCCACCCGGATCACATCCTTAACCTCAACTTTTTACTGATTAGTCTATTTGTATGAACAAGAGTTGAATCTCACATTATCTCGTGCAATCCATTGTCGTAGGTTGGTCGAGCTTTCCGAGGCTTCTCCGTGTCATTCCAGATCAGAATACGGAGGCCGGATCGCTCGCTTGAGCGTTGGATCATCGTGAGACAAGGTAAGAACACTTGAACACAATTCTGCAAATTCGTGTCCAGTGAAACCTGTTGGCTTGAGATGCTTTTTTGAGCTTGTTAACGTCAAAATCTGAGAAGTTATAAACTAGAGAGTCGTAAAGCTCGTCTTAAGCTTCGATTTGATATATCATATGCCTTAATCGGACTTGATTTGCTATGTCAAAACACTTTTAGAAGTTAGGATCAGAATCTGGAATATGTTGCTCAAGTCTGTTCTGATGATTCCCTGACTGACGTTGTGCTGTTTGATGAATTTTATGATTTTTTACAATCATTTTCTGGAAAAACTTCCTTCATGAGAGTTGTAAAACACATTTTGATCTATTCACTGTAAAATTTTCATAGAATTCTAAGCATGTTAGCCTAGTACGATTCGCCACGTCATATGCATATAAATCTGGTGACATGTTGATTTTAGTCGACCTTCGTGTGTTCTTCGATTTTCATTAATTCTTACGTTCGAGATATGAAAATTTTTTCTTCACGAAAGTTCTTCCTGAGATTGAGATCTTTCTATTGATACTAATTTCATCAAAATCGGAGATCATTTGAATTTTCAAAAGGAATTCTCATGATTTGATCAGAATCTGTGTCCAGATCTGATTTTCCTTCCTTTGGAATTTAAAAGATGTTTCTCCGAATTTGATAAAGTTAGAGTCCTTTTTTGCAAAAAATCAAAACTACAAAGTTGCTCATTGGGGTCTCATTATGTCAACTGGAAATTTTGAGGACCTAATTGCAATTTTTGGAGGGTCATTTTGCTCGAAAAGTCTCTTCGGGTTAAAATTTCATTTGCAATTGAGTCTTTCGTGAAAACCGAATTTTATAAAAATTTGGAGGGCTTTTTAGCAAAAACTCAAAACATGAAAGTTGTTGCACTCGGGGAATTCTAACCGCACAAAAATTTTCACGTGGTTTTGATAAGGTTTGTTATTTTTCCCGCCATTATTTTGAAATTCATAACTGAACCAAGTCCAACCTGTCACTAAGATTAATTCGATATTTTCAGGAAAATGGGCTAGGATTTAGAAAAAATGGTCTTCTTGACTTTTGATCCTCATGTCATAAGCTTTCTAATGACACCTGAATCGCTTTATTTGGACGTCATTAGGTTAGTTAATCATACTTGAATAAAAGCAATCCGAATTAGATAAAAATTGAATAAGTGGTCTTTTATAAAGCCCACTTCTCATTTTTTGATTGGCTTCGAAACAAGGCTCATGGGCTTGAATGTATGCTCATTTTATTTTTATGCATGTGCTTGTTAGATGAATGTTAGGCCGGTGCATGTTCGGCGGGTAGCCCATTCATGGTCATTAGAACCCGACTTTAGGGGTTAATTGATATGAGTTGCCGTTTTGTGAATGCAAATGGTAGCCCATTATCATTAACCATTAATCAAATGATGTTAGATGATTAGGTGGGTGATGAATCGAAATGCATGAAAAACAAAGGCCGATCCCGAGGCCCGTGCTTAATTAGTGAATTGATTACATCATTGTTCTTTCATATGTTGTCTTTTCATGAATGAATGTTATGAATGTAAATACCGACACCCAGGAAGCGGTCCATGGGAGGATAATCCAAAATCGAAAAGACCAAGGTGATTGACCGATGTCCAATCCGGTCTCGATTTGTACTCATTTGATAATGGTGTCAAACCGATGTCCAATCCGGTTTCAATTTGTACTTAAGTCATTCATCCCCGATCATGTCTCGGGTTTTTCAATTCGTGTTGTAATAAACACCCGACGAGTTGCGGGTTTATACTTTTTACTTTCTCACACTTAGAATTAGCTCGTCTTTTCAATACTTCGAGTGTTTACTTTACGAAAAGTCTTTCAATACAATTGATTGTTTCTTTCTTTTTTCTAGACTAAGATAGGTTTAGTCTAGAATCTTAAATGAAAATACAAAAACAAAATGCATGATCACATAGTGGACTAAGACTTTGGCATGAAAATGGTAAAAAATAAATGCATGACAACTTAGATAACAACCATATTAAGTTTAGCGGTACCGAAAGGGCGTTAATAGAAATATTAACGTAAGCTAGTCCCCGAACCTTTGATCTTTGGTTTTCGTAGAAACCAAAACGAAATTCCCGCATTTTGATTGGGTATTCTAGCCGACCCCCGACCTAGGCTAGTGGCGACTCCTAAAAAATAAAATCAATTCGCTGTCACGCGAGATATGGATTTAGGGAAAATCCACGTTCATGATCAATGGGTCATATGGTTAAACAAAAGATTTACACTTTAGTAAAATCATTTTTTATAAGATGCCATATGAACCATCTCATGAACACTTATCTCTAAACCTGCCTCATCCGAGCTCGGCCCTCGAGGGGCAGGTCGCGACAACTTATAAAACGTGTAATTCGTCAGTGCGCTTATAATAGAATTTCGCCCGGGAACTGATCACTCTCGGGTTCTTATTTTTAAAAATAGAAATTTTGCTAGAATCGCACTCGATCGAATTTGGCCGTTATTTATATCCTGAACTTGGCAGTCGATTTCCAAGAGTTTTGGGACGAAATAAATTGGATGGTGTCGATATGAATGTGGCCAGCCTCGAGATTGTCTGGAATAGTGGAAAAGTGTATTTTTGAGCCGGGTGCGAATTTGGAGTGATAGACCTCCTTCGTAGTGTGGTTTGGGGTATTTTATTTTGACCGTATGTCCTAGAGTAATGTTGGGATTTATCGTGGATTATTAGGCCTTTTTCCGAAACTAAATCGGGGCCGGTATGTCGATTTTTAGTTCGGACGGTGTCCTTTGGTTCGCGATTAAAGTTTGAATTTGTACCTTTTCCTCCCTTTTTCTCTCTCCTCTCTCTCTCTCTCTGCCGACCCCCCTACGCGCACGCTACCCCCTTCTCTCTCTCCTCCTTTTTCTCTTTCTCTCTCTCTCTCTCCCTCCCTTTCCCCTCTGCGCCCGTCCCCTCCCCCGCCTACCCCCCTCCATGCACGTCCCCTCCCCCCTTTTGTCAGACCTCTCTCTCTCTCTTTGTCCCTCTCTCTCTCTCTCTCTCTCTCTCTCTCTCTCTCTCTCTTCCTTCTCTTCTTTCCCGTGACCGAGCTTGAGCGTCGGGTTTGTGGAATTGGAATGGCGAAGTGTGAATTGAACTGAGTTGAATTGAGTGTGGTGGCATGTCAATGTGACATTGGTGGAATGTAATGTGGTGAGTATGATTAAGCTTGATTTGTACGATGTGGATTGGCGAATTGTGTTATGGTGCATGTGCATGAGAAAAGCCCGGATCGATCGGAGGGCTGCCAACCTGAGGTGTAGGTTATGCGGGTGTGGCGAATAAGGCATGATTGGACCTAAGGCATGTTTACGCGGGTCATTGGAAAGAAAGTTGAGCCTGAGGCGTGTTTACGCGGGCTGTGAAAGGAAGGCTAGACCTGAGGCGTGTTTACGCGGGTCATTGGAAAGAAAATTGAGCCTGAGGTGTGTTTACGCGGGCAGTGAAAATGAGCCTGAGGCGTGTTTACGCGGGCTGTGAGAACGGGCCTGAGGCGTGTTGACGCGGGCAGTGAGAAAGTTAGATGGATGCGTATGTGATTTGAGTGTGATTGAAATGGCTGGTTGAGTGTGACTCGATTGACTGGTTGAGCATGTGGGTGTTGATCGAACTGACTGATGGTGCGCGTGGATGATTGGTTGGATGGGTTGGGTGCTTGTTTGGATTGGTGATTTCGAGTGGAAGTGTGTGTCTTTGGTGATCGTGATGTGGCCGTGATTTATTCTTGCATTATTATGCTTGAACTAATATGCAGGATTGACACGTGGATCGAGGCGAGGTAAGCCTCTCATACGAAATTGATTGTATTATTTGGTAGTTCGTATGTTAGACTGGTCTGGGTACGCATTAGCCTAGGTTAGGTTAAGGTTGTTGCTTATTGAGACTCTGTCTCACGGTTATTACATAACCACTTTCAGTTCCGCGACCGTGATGGATTTGGAGAGGTCGCCAGAGTACAACAGGGATTGAAGGATAGATCAGATTATCCCTGTATTTTTTAGTACCTTTTGTAGAGAAGATAGACTTGTTAACCACCGCCCTCTTTTGAAAATTGTGGTTGATTTTGGAAGCCGGGTTGCCAGTTTGTAATATTGAAGGCTTTAAAATGTTTGGGTGTTTATTAAATTTTGATGTCTATTTCTTAGTCATGTTTTTATTGTCTAGGTGATTTTATATGCTTCCCGCTTGCGCAATTCGTTTGGATCGGCGACGTGTCCTGGGACGTCGCGTTCACATGATCGACCGTGGTCGGGATGTCGCGGGCTCGGTGAGGTCCGGGGCGTGACATCACCTGTTGAATTGGTATTAGAGCAAGGTCAACTCGATCCAAGTCGGTCGAAGCCTGGAGTGATAAGGAGCGATGACTTTGGGGTAGACAGTTAGGGAGACTCGTGTGCTATGCGTACCCCAGATAGTGTGATTGTGATTGTGATTGCTAAGTGATTGTTATGCAATATATGTGAGGTGCAGGTGCGTCGGGACTTGAGGTAAGTGCCCGAACTTGTTAGTTGTGATTAAGTGCTATTTGTGATTGGCTGCCTACTGAATAAATTGTGTTGTGATTCATTGCCTAGGGCTTAGACTGGTATAGTTGGCCTAGGTTTCTAATTCCTGTGTGGAACTTAGCAAGGTGGGCTGTTGTGAGAATTAGTAAGATGAGTGGTCGAGGTCGAGGTCGAGGTCGAGGTCGAGGTCGTGTAGCCCCGCAAGCTGGAGTCGTGGGGGATCCTAGATTGGATGAAATGTGGAGGGTACTTGAGGAAGCAGGATTTTTATCGAGTAGATAGACTCGAGAAAGGAGTGCCATAGTCCCTGCTGCCGCTGCCAGTGAAATCATCGGGAATAATGGGGATCAGTGGAATCATGTGAGTGGTGGAAATCCGGGAATGATGCGGGTAAACATGTTCAGGCCGATGTCCAAGCTTAGTAGAATGCTTCTCGAAATAAAACCCCGAAATTTGATGGGAAGGGTGACCCTGAGGCTGCACCAAGATGGGTAGAGGAGCTAGAAAAGGCTTTTGAGGTGCTCGGGTGCACTGAAGAAGAGAAGGTAACGCTGGCAGTCTACCAGCTTCAGAACAATGCAAGTGATTGGTGGAGGGCCACCAGGGGTCAAGTGTTCCCCACTGGTACTGCTCTAAATTGGACTGTCTTTACTGAGACCTTCAATGGTAAATACTTCTTAAAAAGTGCCCGAGAACAGAAGCTGGTTGAATTTATAAGGCTCCGACAGGGTCAGTTATCGGTGGATCAGTATGAGGCCGAATTTGCAAGACTGTCCAAATTTGCCCCCAGGATGGTAGAGGACCCATTGGATAAAGCTAGAAGGTTCCGGGATGGGCTGAAGCCGGACCTTTGTAGCCAGATGATTTCTTTGAACTTGAGGAGCTATAATGAAATATATGAAAGGGCTCAAGCAAACGACCGAGATTAGACAGATCGGGCTGCTGCTTCTGGATCGCGATATGCCCCGGCTAGGGACAACCGTCAATTTGGGAAGAGACCCATGATGGGGAATTGTCGCTTCGTCTCGCCAGCTCGAGGGGCTATTAGGAAGCCAAACCGTTATCAGAACGCCCCGTGTAGGCTATGTGGGGGAAGACATGGAAATGGACATTGCCCGAATAGGGGTGAAGTATGCTTTGGATGTGGCGGGCGAGGTCACCAAGTGAGAAATCGCCTAATAATAGACAAAATTTGGACAGCTGCTGCCTCGCCGCCGCCCCGGAATGGAAATCAATTCAGAGCTATCCAGCCGACAAATCAGAATAGGCCGCCAGCCCAAGGACGGGTGTATGCAATGGCAAGGAGGGAGGCGCAGGACGCGCCGGGCATGGTCACAGGTACGGTTTCTCTCTGTGATCATGCTGCATATGCCTTATTTGATCCGGGGGCGTCGCATTCGTTTATTTCTGAGCAGTTCGTTGAATTATCTGGGATTGAGCCAAAATCGCTTGATGTTATGCTGTGTGTTACTACTCCGCTGAATGATAAAGTGCTGATTTCATTAGGATGTCCCGATTGTAAGATAGTGATTGGCGATAGGGAAGGAAGGATAGATTTGGCGGTATTATGTATGCATGACTTTGATGTGATTATCGGTATGGAGTGGTTAGTCAAAGCGAGAAAATTTTGTTATGGACTGTAGTAGCAGGGTGATCCAATTTAATCCAGCTGGACATCCTAGATTTGAAATTGTGGGAAACCGAGGAGGAACCTCGATCCCTTGGATTTCATCGCTCGAGGTATCGAAGCTATTAGATGAAGGGTGCTAAGAATTTCTGGCGAATGTAGTCGATTCGACGGCTAGAGAGCCGAGGCTAGAGGACCTAACCGTGGTGTGCAATTTTCCCGATATCTTTCCTCAGGAATTGCCGAGACTGCCACCTGACAGAGAAGTGGAGTTCGCGATTGAAATAGCCCCAGGGACGGAACCGATTTCGAAAGCACCTTATAGGATGTCGATGTCGAAGTTGAAAGAATTGAAAGTCCAAATGCAAGAGTTATTGGATAAAGGCTTCATTCGTCCCAGTGCGTCTCCATGGGGAGCGCCAGTATTATTCGTAAGGAAAAAGGATGGATCTTTAAGATTGTGCATTGATTACAAGCAGTTGAACCAGGTGACCATCAAGAATAAGTACCCGTTGCCAAGGATTGACGACCTATTTGACCCGATTGCAAGGGGCGTCAGTGTTTTCTAAGATCGATCTGAGGACTGGCTATCATCAATTGAGGATCAGGAAGGAGGACGTGCCGAAGTCGGCGTTTAGGATGAGGTATGGGCACTATGAGTTTACGGTGACGTCGTTTGGACTGACGAACGCCCCTGCAGCCTTTATGGATTTAATGAATCGGGTATTCAAGAAATTTTTGGATCAATTTGTAATAGTGTTCATTGATGACATTCTGGTATATTCGAAGAGTTCCACCGAGCACGAGGTACACTTGGAAAAGGTTCTACAGACCCTAAGGGAACATGAGCTCTACGCCAAATTCAGTAAGTGCGAATTTTGGCTTCATCGAGTGGCATTTTTGGGACATGTGGTATCCGAAGAAGGAATTGCAATGGACCCCGCGAAAATCGAAGCCGTCGTGAATTGGCCAAGGCCGACAACAGTAACCGAGGTTCGAAGCTTTTTGGGTTTAGCAGGGTACTACAGACGCTTCGTGGAAGGGTTTTCGGCATTAGCGATGCCAATGACGCGGTTACTAAAGAAAGAGACAAGGTTTGAATGGACAGATAAGTATGAAAGGAGTTTTCAGGAGTTGAAACAGAAATTGACAACTGCGCCAGTGTTGACGATTCCGTCTGGACCGGGAGGATATGAGATTTACAGTGACGCGTCGTTAAGGGGATTGGGATGCGTGTTGATGCAACACGGGAAAGTGGTGGCATGCGCATCGCGGCAATTGAGGCCTCATGAGCAGAATTACCCAACGCATGACTTAGAGTTAGTCGCGATCATTTTTGCCCTTAAGATTTGGAGACACTATTTGTGTGGGGAGAAATTTCAGATTTTTACGGACCATCAAAGTCTAAGGTACTTGTTCTCCCAAAAGGAATTAAATATGAGACAGCGTCGATGGATGGAACTCCTGAAGGACTATGATTGTGACATATTGTATCACCCCGGAAAGGCCAACCGGGTAGCGGATGCCTTGAGCAGAAAATCGAGCACCGCGCAATTGTTGGTTAAAGAGTGGATTCTATTGGAAGGAGCGCGAGACTCGGAATTTAAGTTCGAGATAGGACACCTCTCTAGTCTGATGGCGACATTAAGGATTGAGCCGGAAGTGCAAGCTAATATCAAAGCATTGCAGTCTACGGACCTTGAGATTCAGAAAATAGTGAGTATGGATGACACTAAGAGGAAGCCGGACTTTCAAGTATCCGAGGATGGAATTCTTAAGTTTCGAGGACATTTGTGCGTGCCCGATGATTTGGGACTTAAGGAAGAGATTTTGTCAGAGGCTCATAGGAGCAATTACAGTATTCACCCGGGCAGCACTAAGATGTATCAGAACCTTCGACAGCACTATTGGTGGAATGGAATGAAAGTGGACGTGGCCAAGCATGTGGCTAAGTGTTTGACGTGTCAACAAGTGAAGGCACAGCATTGTAAACCCAGTGGAATGTTGCAACCGTTGGAAATCCCAGAATGGAAATGGGAGCACATCACAATGGACTTTTGTAACGGGACTTCCAAGGAGCCAGAGAGGACACGACTCTATTTGGGTAATAGTAAACAGATTGACCAAGTCGGCGCACTTTCTGGCAGTGCGAAAGGACTTCGAGCTTGAAAGGCTAGCAGAATTATATGTGCGTCAGATAATTCGTCTTCATGGAGTACCGGTATCGATCACTTTGGACCGTGATCCCCGGTTTACTGCGAACTTTTAGAAAAGTCTGCAATCAACCATGGGAACTAAGTTGCAATTCAGCACGGCCTATCACCCGCAGATGGATGGCCAGTCTGAAAGGACTATTCAGACTTTGGAGGATATGATGAGGGCATGTGTGCTAGATTTTCAAGGCAAGTGAGAAGAACAGTTGCATTTGGTAGAATTTGCCTACAATAACAGTTTTCAGTAGAGTATCAGAATGGCACCGTTTGAAGCATTATATGGCAGGGCTTGCAGACCACCGTTGTGTTGGGATGAGGTAGGGGAGAGAAGTATAACGGGTCCAGAGTTGGTTCAGCAATCGGTGGAAACGGTAAAGATTATCCGGGAAAGGTTGAGGACCGCTCAGAGCCGCCAGAAGAATTATGCGGACCGGAGACGTAGGCCGTTGGAATTCCAAGTGGGGGACCACGTATTCCTCAAAGTGTCACCGATGAGGGGATTGTCGCGGTTTGGTAAGAAAGGAAAATTAAGCCCGAGGTACGTGGGCCCATTTGAGGTCTTAGAGAGAATAGGCACCCTGGCTTATCGCCTCGCACTACCGCCAAATTTATCTCATGTTCATAATGTGTTCCACGTGTCTATGTTGAGGAAGTATGAACCGGACCCGACCCACGTACTGAATTTTGAGCAAATAGACGTGGACGACAGGATGTCGTACGTGGAAAGGCCAGTGCGGATCGAGGACAGAATAGAGAGAGTATTGTGGAACAAGAAAATTCCAATGGTCAAAGTAATTTGGGAGCACCATGGGACCAAAGGTGCGACGTGGGAAAGTGAAGAGTTGATGCGACACCAATATCACCATTTGTTTGAATAGTTGAGTTGGATTGTAAATTTCGAGGACGAAATTTTTGTAAGGAGGGAAGAATTGTAACCGTCCGGATTTTGGCCCATTTTTGGGATTTATAAAACGTGTAATTCGTCAGTGCGCTTATAATAGAATTTCGCCCGGGAACTGATCACTCTCGGGTTCTTATTTTTAAAAATAGAAATTTTGCTAGAATCGCACTCGATCGAATTTGGCCGTTATTTATACCCTGAACTTGGCAGTCGATTTCCAAGAGTTTCGGGAGGAAATAAATTGGACGGTGTTGATATGAATGTGGCCAGCCTCGAGATTGTCTAGAATAGTGGAAAAGTGTATTTTTGAACCGGGTGCGAATTTGGACTAGTAGACCTCCCTCGTAGTGTGGTTTGGGGTATTTTATTTTGACCGTATGCCCTAGAGTAATGTTGGGATTTATTGTGGATTATTAGGCCTTTTTCCGAAACTAAATCGGGGCCGGTATGTCGATTTTTAGTTCGGACGGTGTCCTTTGGTTCGCGATTAAAGTTTGAATTTGTACCTTTTCCTCCCTTTTTCTCTCTCCTCTCTTTCTCTGCCGACCCCCCTACACGCCCCCCTTCTCTCTCCCCTCCTTTCTCTCTCTCTCTCTCTCTCTCTCTCTCTCTCTCTCTCTCTCTCTCTCTTTCCCCTCTACGCCCGTCCTCTCCCCTGCATACCCCCCATGCACGCCCCTCCCCCCCTTTTGTCAGACCTCTCTCTCTCTCTTTGTCCCCCTCTCTCTCTCTCTCTCTCTCTCTCTCTCTCTCTCTCTCTCTCTCTCTCTCTCTCTCTTCCTTCTCTTCTTTCCCTCCTTCTTCGTTCGTCTTCCTCCTCCTCTTGGGACCCCGGTTTGCTCAAGATTCTGCTCCGCCCCAGCCCGTCCCCGGCCGGCATGGTCGCCGTGTCGCCCGCTTAAATTCCGCCCGGCCGCCCGGTGAGCCCGTCGCCTAACGCGGCCTGCTCGTTTCCATGGTGAGCTGCCGCTCGCGCCGGGCCGTTGAGCTGCTCTCGGCCCTTCTCCCCCCTCGCCCCACGACTCGCTCGGCCGACCCCTTCCCGCCCCTATTTGATCCGTCCATGATCGCCGCCGCCGTTGCCGCCCGCCAGCCCTTGGCCGCCAAGCTTATCCCGTGCGTGCCGGGTCAGGTTTTATCGCCGTGCCGTGCCGTGCCCATTGTCGCGCCGCACCCGCGCCTGTTGCCCGAGCCGTAGCCCATCCGCGTGCGTGCCCGGCGCCGCCGGGCACGCCGTTCGTCGCGCCCAGCGTACTAGGCACGCCCGATCGGCCATTGTACCCACTTTGGCGGTCGGCCGCCGTGTAGTCCGCGCCGCACCGGTCGAACTTCTCACGAGCCATTTGAGCCCGAGCCGATTTCCGGACCAAAATTTGGTATCACGACTTCCTAGACCCTACTTAGTATTTTTGGGTATTTCATTGACTAGTTTTCGGGGCTAGAGCGGCTAGGGGGCGTGTATTTTAATTTAATTATTTTTATGATTAAATTAGATTATGTGGTGTTCTAATTGAATTAAATTAGACTGATTAAAGTGGAGTGCTTGAGTGGATAATTGTGCGTGACCGACTTGAATGTCGGGTTTGTGAATTGGAGTGGCGAAGTGTGAATTGAACTGAGTTGAATTGAGTGTGGTGGCATGTCAGTGTGACATTGGTGGAATGTAATGTGGTGAGTATGATTAAGCTTGATTTGTACGATGTGGATTGGCGAATTGTGTTATGGTGCATGTGCATGAGAAAAGCCCGGATCGATCGGAGGGCTGCCAACCTGAGGCGTAGGTTACGCGGGTGTGGCGAATAAGGCATGATTGGACCTGAGGCGTGTTTACGCGGGTCATTGGAAAGAAAGTTGAGCCTGAGGTGTGTTTACGCGGGCTGTGAAAGGAAGGTTGGACCTGAGGCGTGTTTACGCGGGTCATTTGGAAAGAAAGTTGGGCCTGAGGCGTGTTTACGCGGGCAGTGAAAACGAGCCTGAGGCGTGTTTACGCGGGTTGTGAGAACAGGCCTGAGGCGTGTTGACGCGGGCAGTGAGAAAGTTAGATCGATGCGCATGTGATTTGAGTGTGATTAAAATGGCTGGCTGAGTGTAACTGGATTGACTGGTTGCGTGTGTGGGTGTTGATCGAACTGACTGATGGTGCGTGTGGATGATTGGTTGGATGGGTTGGGTGCTTGTTTGGATTGACTGATTTCGAGTGGAAGTGTGTGTGCTGGTGATCATGATGTGGCCGTGATTTATTCTTGCATTATTATGCTTGAACTAATATGCAGGATTGACACGTGGATCGAGGCGAGGTAAGCCTCTCATACGAAATTGATTGTATTATTTGGTAGTTCGTATGTTAGACTGGTCTGGGTACGCATTAGCCTAGGTTATGTTTAGGTTTTTGCTTATTGAGACTCTGTGTCACGGTTATTACATAACCACTTTCAGTTCCGCGACCGTGATGGATTTGGAGAGGCCGCCAGAGTACAACAGGGATTGAAGGATAGATCAGATTATCCCTGTATTTTTTAGTACCTTTTGTAGAGAAGATAGACTTGTTAACCACCGCCCTCTTTTGAAAATTGTGGTTGATTTTGGAAGCTGGGTTGCCAATTTGTAATATTGAAGGCTTTAAAATGTTTGGGTGTTTATTAAATTTCGATGTCTATTCCTTAGTCATGTTTTTTATTGTCTGGGTGATTTTATATGCTTCCGCTTGCGCAATTCGTTTGGATCGG
Source organism: Syzygium grande (assembly GCA_024733475.1). Classification (NCBI taxonomy): domain Eukaryota; kingdom Viridiplantae; phylum Streptophyta; class Magnoliopsida; order Myrtales; family Myrtaceae; genus Syzygium; species Syzygium grande. The sequence goes on along the minus strand of JAMXDD010000004.1, from coordinate 26,689,247 downwards.
CGACGTGTCCTGGGACGTCGCGTTCACATGATCGACCGTGGTCGGGATGTCGCGGGTTCGGTGAGGTCCGGGGCGTGACATTTTGTAAGTGATATAAGTGATTATTTTTAAGAAAATGTTTTCCAAATTATTTATTTTTCGCGAAATAAACCGAGTCTCAAAGTGATTATGAATTTCTTAACTAACATAAGTTTTTGTAATTTTTAATGTCACTAGCGTGCAGGGACAGAGTGCTTGGTTTGTGGGTGTGCTCTTCTTTTCTACAAGCGTTTACTTCAGACAAGAAGGCCTAAGAGAAAGTGACAAACTGGGGCAGTCTAGCCCGCCAAGTTTGGCTCTTGACCATGCATCCGCCCTTCTGTTTTCTTTTTTTTCTTTTCCCCTTTGTTTGACCCCTTCCACATAATATTACTCAATTAAGGAGATGATCATTAGAAATTCTAAACCATTTAATAAACACGGTCCAATCCTGAATCTTTCGGAAAAGTTATAACGTAGTCCTTTCGGGCACCCCTTTTTTGCATTATTTCTCCTCGATAAACCTTCAATCGCCTGTCATTAAAACCTTTCACAAGTTCCTACGCAAGTTCCACTTGTTTCACCAAAATTAAGTGATTCGAAATAAAAATAATTATTTATATCGCTTAAAATAATTAGTCTCCGAGGAAAACTGTTTTTATTACCGATAACAATTTATATTGAAACGTTTTCATAGATAATGAAATTATTTTTATTTTTACTTAAGTGATATAAGTGATTATTTTTAAGAAAATGTCTTCCAAATTATTTATTTTTCGCGAAACAAACAAAGTCTCAAAGTGATTATGAATTTCTTAAATAACATAAGTTTTTGTAATTTTGAATGTCACTAGCGTGCAGGGACAGAGTGCTTGGTTTGTGTGTGTACTGTTCTTTTCTCCAAGCGTTTACTTCAGACAAGTAGGCCTAAGAGAAAGTGACAAACTGGGGCAGTCTAGCCTGCCAAGTTTGGCTCTTGACAATGCATCCGCTCTTCTGTTTTCTTTTTTTTCTTTTCCCCTTTGCTTGACCCATTCCACGTAATAATACCCAACTAACGAGATGATCATTAGAAATTCTAAACCATTTAAGAAACACGGTCCAGTCCTGAATCTTTCTAAAAAGTTATAACGTAGTCCTTTTGGGCACCGCTTTTTTGAATTATTTCTCCTCGATAAACTTTCAATCGCCTGTCATTAAAACATTTCAAAAGTTCTTACGCAAGTTCCATTTGTTTCACAAAAATTAAGTGATTCGAAATAAACTTAATTATTTATATCGCTTAAAATAATTAGCCTGAGGACAACTGATTTTGTTACCGATAACAATTTATATTTAAACGTTTTCACTGATAATGAAATTATTTCTTATTTTTTGTAAGTGATATAAGTGATTATTTTTAAGAAAATGTCTTCCAAATTATTTATTTTCACGAAACAAACAAAGTCTTAAACTGATTATGAATTTCTTAACTGCCATAATTTTTTGTAATTTTGAATGTCACTAGTGTGCAGGGACAGAGTGCTTGGTTTGTGTGTGTGCTGTTCTTTTCTACAAGCGTTTACTTCAGACAAGATTGTCTAAGAGAAAGTGACAAACTGGGGCAGTCTAGCCCGCCAAGTTTGGCTCTTGACCATGCATCCGCTCTTCTGTTTTTTTTTTTCTTTTCCCCTTTGTTTGACCCATTCCACGTAATATTACTCAATTAACGAGATGATCATTAGAAATTCTAAACCATTTAAGAAACACGGTCCAGTCCTGAATCTTTCTGAAAAGTTATAACGTAGTCCTTTCGGGCACCCCTTTTTTGCATTATTTCTCCTCGAGAAACCTTCAATCGCCTGTCATTAAAAGCTTTCACAAGTTCTTACGCAAGTTCCATTTGTTGCACGAAAATTAAGTGATTCGAAATAAACTGAAATATTTATATCGCTTAAAATAATTAGTTTGAGGAAAACTGTTTTTATTACCAATAACAATTTATATTTAAACGTTTTCACAGATAATGAAATTATTTGTTATTTTTTTTGTAAGTGATATAAGTGATTATTTTTCAGAAAATGTTTTCCAAATTATTTATTTTTCGAGAAATAAACCGAGTCTCAAAGTGATTATGAATTTCTTAACTAACATAAGTTTTTGTAATTTTTAATGTCACTAGCGTGCAGGGACAGAGTGCTTGGTTTGTGGGTGTGCTCTTCTTTTCTACAAGCGTTTACTTCAGACAAGAAGGCCTAAGAGAAAGTGACAAACTGGGGCAGTCTAGCCCGCCAAGTTTGGCTCTTGACCATGCATCCGCCCTTCTGTTTTCTTTTTTTTCTTTTCCCCTTTGTTTGACCCCTTCCACGTAATATTACTCAATTAAGGAGATGATCATTAGAAATTCTAAACCATTTAAGAAACACGGTCCAATCCTGAATCTTTCGGAAAAGTTCTAACGTAGTCCTTTCGGTCACCCCTTTTTTGCAATATTTCTCCTCGATAAACCTTTAATCGCCTGTCATTAAAACCTTTCGCAAGTTCCTACGCAAGTTCCACTTGTTTCACCAAAATTAAGTGATTCGAAATAAAAATAATTATTTATATCGCTTAAAATAATTAGTCTGAGGAAAACTGTTTTTATTACCGATAACAATTTATATTGAAACGTTTTCATAGATAATGAAATTATTTGTTATTTTTCGCAAGTGATATAAGTGATTATTTTTAAGAAAATGTATTCCAAATTATTTATTTTTCGCGAAACAAACAAAGTCTCAAAGTGATTATGAATTTCTTAAATAACATAACTTTTTGTAATTTTGAATGTCACTAGCGTGCAGGGACAGAGTGCTTGGTTTGTGTGTGTGCTGTTCTTTTCTCCAAGCGTTTACTTCAGACAAGAAGGCCTAAGAGAAAGTGACAAACTGGGGCAGTCGATCCCGCCAAGTTTGGCTCTTGACAATGCATCTGCTCTTCTGTTTTCTTTTTTTTCTTTTCCCCTTCGTTTGACCCATTCCACGTAATATTATTCAATTAACGAGATGATCATTAGAAATTCTAAACCATTTAAGAAACACGGTCCAATCCTGAATCTTTCTGAAAAGTTATAATGCAGTCCTTTCGGGCACCCCTTTTTTGCATTATTTCTCCTCGATAAACCTTCAATCGCCTGTCATTAGAACCTTTCACAAGTTCTTACGCAAGTTCCATTTGTTTCACGAAAATTAAGTGATTCGAAATAAACTTAATTATTTATATTGCTTAAAATAAATAGTTTGACGACAACTTTTTTTATTACCGATAACAATTTATATTTAAACGTTTTCACAGAAAATGAAATTATTTGTTATTTTTTGTTAGTGATATAAGTGATTATTTTTAAGAAAATGTTTTCCAAATTATTTATTTTTCGCGAAATAAACCAAGTCTCAAAGTGATTATGAATTTTTTAACTAACATAAGGTTTTGTAATTTTGAATGTCACTAGCGTGCAGGGACAGAGTGCTTGGTTTGTGTGTGTGCTGTTCTTTTCTACAAGCGTTTACTTCAGACAAGAAGGCCTAAGAGAAAGTGACAAACTAGGGCAGTCAAGCCCGCCAAGTTTGGCTCTTGACCATGCATCCGCCCTTCTGTTTTCTTTTTTTTCTTTTCCCCTTTGTTTGACCCATTCCACGTAACATTACTCAATTAATGACATGATCATTAGAAATTCTAAACCATTTAAGAAACACGGTCCAGTTCTGAATCTTTCTGAAAAGTTATAACGTCGTCCTTTCGGGCACCCCTTTTTTGCATTATTTCTCCTCGATAAACCTTCAATCGCCTACCATTAAAACCTTTCACAAGTTCTTAGGCAAGTTCCATTTGTTGCACGAAAATTAAGTGATTCGAAATAAAAATAATTATTTATATCGCTTAAAATAATTAGTATGACGAAAACTATTTTTATTACCTATAACAATTTATATTTAAACGTTTTCATAGATAATGAAATTATTTTTTATTTTTTGCAAGTTATATAAGTGACTATTTTTAAAAAAATGTTTTCCAAATTATTTATTTTTCGCGAATCCATCAAAGTCTTAAAGTGAGTGTGAATTTCTCAACTACCATAAGTTTTTGTAATTTTGAATGTCACTAGCGTGCACGGACAGAGTGCTTGGTGTGTGTGTGTGTGATGTTCTTTTCTCCAAGCGTTTACTTTAGACAAGAAGGCCTAAGAGAAAGTGACAAACTGGGGCAGTCTAGCCTGCCAAGTTTGGCTCTTGACCATGCATCCGCTCTTCTGTTTTCTTTTTTTTTTCTTTTCCCTTTGTTTAACCCATTCCACGTAATATTACTCACTTAACAAGATGGTCATTATAAATTCTAAACCATTTAAGAAACACGGTCCAGTCCTGAATCTTTACGAAAAGTTATAACGTAGTCCTTTCGTGCACCCTTTTTTTGCAATATTTCTCCTCGATAAACCTTCAATTGCCTGTCATTAAAACCTTTCACAAGTTCTTATGCAAGTTTCATTTGTTTCACGAAAATTAAGAGATTCGAAATAAAAATAATTATTTATATTGCTTAAAATAATTAGTCCGAGGAAAACTGTTTTTATTACCAATAACAATTTATATTTAAACGTTTTCATAGATAATGAAATTATTTATTATTTGTTGCAAATGATATAAGTGATTATTTTTAAAAAAATATTTTCCAAATTATTTATTTTTCATGGAAGCCAACAAAGCCTTAAAGTGAGTATGAATTTCTTAACTACCATAAGTTTTTGTAAGTTTGAATGTCACTAGCGTCTTGAGGGACAGAGTGCTTGGTTTGTGTGCGTGCTGTTCTTTTCTCCAAGCGTTTACTTTAGACAAGAAGGCCTAAGAGAAAGTGACAAACTGGGGCAGTCTAGCCTGCCAAGTTTGGCTCTTGACCATGCATCCGCTCTTCTGTTTTCTTTTTTTTTTCTTTTCCCCTTTGTTTGACCCATTACACGTAATTTTACTCAATTAATGAGATAATCATTAGAAATTCTAAACCATTTAAGAAACACGGTCCAGTCCTCAATCATCCTGAGAAGTTATAACGTAGTCCTTTCGAGCACCCCTTTTTTGCATTATTTCTCCTAGATAAACCTTCAATCGCCTATCATTAAAACCTTTCACAAGTTCTTACGCAAGTTCCATTTGTTTCACGAAAATTAAGTGATTCGAAATAAAAATAATTATTTATATCGCTTAAAATAATTAGTATGAGGAAAACTGTTTTTATTACCGATAACAATTTATATTTAAACGTTTTCATAGATAATGAAATTATTTGTCATTTTTTGAAAGTGATATAAGCGATTTTTTTTAAGAAAATGTCTTCCAAATTATTTATTTTTCGCGAAACAAACAAAGTCTTAAACTGATTATGAATTTCTTAACTACCATAAGTTTTTGTAATTTTGAATGTCACTAGCGTGCAGGGACAGAGTGCTTGGTTTGTGTATGTGCTGTTCTTTTCTCCAAGCGTTTACTTCAAACAAGACGGTCTAAGAGAAAGTGACAAACTGGGGCAGTCTAGCCCTCCAAGTTTGGCTCTTGACCATGCATCTCCTCTTCTGTTTTCTTTTTTTTCTTTTCCCCTTTGCTTGACCCATTCCACATAATATTACTCAACTAACGAGATGATCATTAGAAATTCTAAACCATTTAAAAAACACGGTCCAATCCTGAATCTTTCTGAAAAGTTATAACGTAGTCCTTTCGGGCACCCCTTTTTTGCATTATTTCTCCTTGATAAACCTTCAATCGCCTGTCATTACAACCTTTCAAAAGTTCTTACGCAAGTTCCATTTGTTGCACGAAAATAAAGTGATTCGAAAAAAAATTAATTATTTATATCACTTCAAATAATTAGTCTGAGGACAACTGTTTTTATTACCGATAACAATTTATATTTAAACGTTTTCACAGATAATGAAATTATTTGTTATTTTTGTAAGTGATATAAGTGATTATTTTTAAGAAAATGTCTTTCAAATTATTTATTTTTCGCGAAACAAACAAAGTCTTAAACTGAATATGAATTTCTTAACTACCATAAGTTTTTGTAATTTTGAATGCCACTAGCGTGCAGGGACAGAGTGCTTGGTTTGTGTGTGTGCTGTTCTTTTCTCCAAGCATTTACTTCAGACAAGAAGGCCTAAGAGAAAGTGACAAACTAGGGCAGTCTAGCCCGCCAAGTTTGGCTCTTGACCATGCATCCGCTCTTCTGTTTTCTCTTTTTTCTTTTCCCCTTTGTTTGACCCATTCCACGTAATATTACTCAATTAACGAGATGATCATTAGAAATTCTAAACCATTGAAGAAACACGGTTGAGTGCTCAATCTTTCTGAAAAGTTATAACGTAGTCCTTTCGGGCACCCCTTTTTTGCATTATTTCTCCTCGATAAACCTTCAATCGCCTGTCATTAAAACCTTTCACAAGTTCTTACACAAGTTCCATTTGTTTCACGAAAATTAAGTGATGCGAAATAAAAATAATTATTTATATCGCTTAAAATAATTAGTCTGAGGAAAACTATTTTTATTACCGATAATAATTTATATTTAAACGTTTTCATAGATAATGAAATTATTTGTTATTTTTTGCAAATGATATAAGTGATTATTTTTAAGAAAATATTTTCCAAATTATATACTTTTCGCAAAACCAACAAAGCCTTCAAGTGAGTATGAATTTCTTAACTACCATAATTTTTTGTAAGTTTGAATGTCACTAGCATGCAGGGACAGAGTGCTTGGTTTGTGTGTGTGCTGTTCTTTTCTCTAAGCGTTTACTTCAGACAAGAAGGCCTCAGAGAAAGTGACAAACTAGGGCAGTCTAGCCCGCCGAGTTTGGCTCTTGACAATGCATCCGCTCTTCTATTTTCTTTTTTTTCTTTTCCCCTTTGCTTGACCCATTCCACGTAATATTACTCAATTAACGAGATGATCATTAAAAATTCTAAACCATTGAAGAAACACGGTCCAGTCCTGAATCTTTTTGAAATGTTATAACGTAGTCCTTTTGGGCACCCCTTCTTTGCATTATTTCTCCTCGATAAACCTTCAATCGCCTGTCATTAAAACCTTTCACAAGTTCTTACGCAAGTTCCATTTGTTGCACGAAAATTAGGTGATTCGAAATAAAAATAATTATTTATATCGCTTAAAATAATTAGACTGAGGAAAACTGTTTTTATTACCGATAACAATTTATATTTAAACGTTTTCATAGATAATGAAATTATTTGTTATTTTTTGCAAGTGATATAAGTGATTATTTTTAAGAAAATATTTTCCAAATTATTTATTTTTCGCGAAACCAACAAAGTCTTAAAGTGAGTATGAATTTCTTAACTACCATAAGTTTTTGTAATTTTGAATGTCACTAGCGTGCAGGGACAGAGTGCTTGGTTTGTGTGTGTGCTGTTCTTTTCTCCAAGCGTTTACTTCAGACAAGAAGGCCAAAGAGAAAGTGACAAACTGGGGCAGTCTAGCCTGCCATGTTTGGCTCTTGGCCATGCATCCGCTCTTCTGTTTTCTTTTTTTTCTTTTCCCCTTTGTTTGACCCATTCCACGTAATATTACTCAATTAATGAGAAGATCATTAGAAATTCTAAACCATTGAAGAAACACGGTCCAGTCCTGAATCTTTCTGAAAAGTTATAACGTAGTCCTTTCGGGCACCCCTTTTTTGCATTATTTCTCCTCGATAAACCTTCAATCGTCGGTCATTAAACCTTTCGCGAGTTCTTACGCAAGTTTCATTTGTTTCACGAAAATTAAGTGATTCGAAATAGAAATAATTATTTATATCACTTAAAATAATTAGTCTGAGGAAAACTGTTTTTATTACCGATAACAATTTATATTTAAACGTTTTCATAGATAATGAAATTATTTGTTATTTTTTGCAAGTTATATAAGTGACTATTTTTAAGAAAATGTTTTCCAAATTATTTATTTTTCGCGAAACCATCAAAGTCTTAAAGTGAGTGTGAATTTCGTAACTACCATAAGTTTTTGTAATTTTGAATGTCACTAGCGTGCAGGGACAGAGTGCTTGGTTTGTGTGTGTGCTGTTCTTTTCTCCAAGCATTTACTTCAGACAAGAAGGCCTAAGAGAAAGTGACAAACTAGGGCAGTCTAGCCCGCCAAGTTTGGCTCTTGACCATGCATCCGCTCTTCTGTTTTCTCTTTTTTCTTTTCCCCTTTGTTTGACCCATTCCACGTAATATTACTCAACTAATGAGCTGATCATTCGAAATTCTAAACCATTGAAGAAACACGGTCGAGTCCTGAATCTTTCTGAAAAGTTATAACGTAGTCCTTTCGGGCACCACTTTTTTGCATTATTTCTCCTCGATAAACCTTCAATCGCTTGTCATTAAAACCTTTCACAAGTTCTTACGGAAGTTCCATATGATTCATAAAAATTAAGTGATTCGAAATAAAAATAATTATTTATATCGCTTAAAATAATTAGTCTGAGGAAAACTGTTTTTATTACTGATAACAATTTATATTTAAACGTTTTCATACATAATGAAATTATTTGTTATTTTTTGTAAGTGATAAAAGTGATTATTTTTAAGAAAATACTTTCCAAATTAGTTATTTTTCGCGAAATAAACAAAGTCTTAAAGTGATTATGAATTTGTTAACTACCATAAGTTTTTGTAATTTTGAATGTCACTAGCGTGCAGGGACAGAGTGCTTGGTTTGTGTGTGTCCTCTTCTTTTCTCCAAGCGTTTACTTCAGACAAGATGGTCTAAGAGAAAGTGACAAACTGGGGCACTCTAGCCTGCCAAGTTTGGCTCTTGACCATGCATCGGCTCTTCTGTTTTCCTTTTTTTCTTTTCCCCTTTGTTTGAACAATTCCACGTAACATTACTCAATTAACGAGATGATCATTAGAATTTCTAAACCATTTAAGAAACACGGTCTAGTCCTGAATCTTTCTGAAAAGCTATAACATAGTCCTTGCGGGCACCCCTTTTTTGCATTATTTCTCCCCGATAAACCTTCAATCGCCTGTCATTAAAACCTTTCACAAGTTCTTACGAAAGTTCCATTTATTTCACGAAAATTAAGTGATTCGAAATAAAAATAATTTTTTATATCGCTTAAAATAATTAGTATGAGGAAAACTGTTTTTATTGCCGATAACAATTTATATTTAAACGTTTTCATTGATAATGAAATTATTTGTTATTTTTTGCAAGTGATATAAGTGATTTTTTGTAAGAAAATGTCTTCCAAATTATTTATTTTTCGCGAAATAAACAAAGTCTTAAAGTAATTATGAATTTCTTAACTACCATAAGTTTTTGTAATTTTGAATGTCACTAGCATGCAGAGACAGAGTGCTTGGTTTGTGTGTGTCCTCTTCTTTTCTCCAAGCATTTACTTCAGACAAGAAGGTCTAAGAGAAAGTGACAAACTAGGGCAGTCTAGCCCGCCAAGTTTGGCTTTTGACCATGCATCCACTCTTCTGTTTTATTTTTCTCCTTTTCCCCTTTGTTTGACCCATTCCACGTAATATTACTCAATTAACGAGATGATCATTAGAAATTCTAAACCATTTAAGAAACACGGTCCAGTCCTGAATCTTTCTGAAAAGTTATAACGTAGTCCTTTCGGGCACCTCTTTTTTGCATTATTTCTCCTCGATAAACCTTCAATCGCCTGTCATTAAAACCTTTCACAAGTTCTTACGCAAGTTTCAGTTGTTTCACGAAAATTAAGTGATTCGAAATAAAAATAATTTTTTATATCGCTTAAAATAATTAGACTGAGGAAAACTATTTTTATTACCGATCACAATTTATATTTAAATGTTTTCATAGATAATGAAATTATTTGTTATTTTTGGCAAGTGATATAAGTGGTTATTTTTAAGAAAATGTCTTCCAAATTTTTTATTTTTCGCGAGACAAACAAAGTATTAAAGTGATTATGAATTTCTTAACTACCATAAGTTTTTGTAATTTTGACTATCACTAGCGTGCAGGGACAGAGTGCTTGGTTTGTGTGTGTGTTGTTCTTCTCTCCAAGCGTTTACTTCAGACAAGAAGGCCTAAGAGAAAGTGACAAACTGGGGCAGTCTAGCCCGCCAAGTTTGGCTCTTGACCATGCATCCGCTCTTTTGTTTTTTTTTTTTTCTTTTCGCATGTGTTTGACCCATTCTACGTAATATTACTGAATTAACAAGATGATCATTAGCAATTCTAAACCATTTATGAAACACGGTTCAGTCCTGAATCTTTCTGAAAAGTTATAACATAGTTCTTTTGGGCACCCCTTTTTTGCATTATTTGTCCTCGTTAAACCTTCAATCGCCTATCATTAAAACCTTTCACAAGTTCTTACGCAAGTTCCATTTATTTCACGAAAATTAAGTGATTCGAAATAAAAATAATTATTTATATCGCTTAAAGTAATTAGTCCGAGGAAAACTGTTTTTATTACCGATAACAATTTATATTCAAACGTTTTCATAGATAATGAAATTATTTGTTATTTTGCGCAAGTGATAGAAGTGATTGTTTTTAAGAAAATGTCTTCCAAATTATTTATTTTTCGCGAAACAAACAAAGTCTTAAAGTGATTATGAATTTCTTAAATACCATAAGTTTTTGTAATTTTGAATGTCAATAGCGTGCAGGGACAAAGTGCTTGGTTTGTGTGTGTCCTCTTCTTTTCCCCAAGCGTTTACTTCAGACAAGAAGGCCTAAGAGAAAGTGACAAACTGGGGCAATCTAGCCCGCTATGTTTGGTTCTTGACCATGCATCAACCCCCCTGTTTTCTTTTTTTTGCTTTTCCCCTTTGTTTGGCCCATTCCACGTAATATTACTCTATTAACGAGATGATCATTAGAAATTCTAAACCATTTAAGAAACATGGTCTAGTCCTGAATCTTTGTGAAAAGTTATAACGTAGTCCTTTCGGGCGCCCCTTTTTTGCATTATTTCTCCTAGATAAACCTTCAATCGCCTGTCATTAAAACCTTTCACAAGTTCTTACGCAAGTTTCATTTGTTTCACGAAAATTAAGTGATTCGAAATAGAAATAATTATTTATGTTGCTTAAAATAATTAGTATGAGGAAAACTGTTTTTATTACCGAGAACAATTTATATTTAAACGTTTTCATAGCTAATGGAATTATTTGTTATTTTTTGCATGTGATATAAGTGATTATTTTTAAGAAAATGTCTTCCAAATTATTTATTTTTCGCGAAACAAACAAAGTCTTAAAGTGATTATGAATTTCTTAACTACAATAGATTTTTGTAATTTTGAATGTCACTAGCGTGCAGGGACAGAGTGCTTGGTTTGTGTGTGTGCTGTTCTTTTCTCCAAGCGTTTACTTCGGACAAGAAGGCCTAAGAGAAAGTGACAAACTGGGGCAGTCTATGTGACATTCCTGATTTTGGCCCATTTTTGGGGTTTGTAAAACGTGTAATTCGTCAGTGCGCTTGTAATAGAATTTCGCCCAAGAACTGATCACTCTCGGGTTCTTGTTTTTAAAAATAGAAATTTTGCTAGGATCGCACTCGATCGAATTTGGCTGTTATTTAGACCCTGAACTTGGCAGTCGATTTCTGAGAGCTCCGAGACTAAATAAATTGGACGGTATCGATATTATTGTGACCAACGTCGAAATTATCATGAATAGTGAAAAAGTGAATTTTTGACCGAGTGCGAATTTGGACTGGTAGACCTCCCTCGTAGTGTGGTTTGGGTTATTTTATTTTGGCCTTTTGCCCTAGATTATTATTGGAATTTTTCGTGTACTGTTAGGACTTTTTCCGAATTTAAATCGGGACCGTTAGGTCGATTTTTAGTTCGAACCGCGTCCTTTGGATCGCGCTCGAAAAATTTTAATAAGTCCTTTTCCCTCTTTTTCTCTCTCTTTCTCTCTCCTCTCTCTCTACCGTGCCGTCCCCTCCGCGTGCGTCCTCTCTCTCTCTCCCTCCCCCTCTCTTCCTTTTTCTCTCTCTCTCTCTCTTCGTTTCCTCTCTCTTTCTCTCTCTCTCTCTCCCCCCCTCTGCCGTGCACGCCACCCATCCACGTCCCCTTCCCCGCTCCCTCCCCATGCAAACCCCCTTTTTCTCTGACACTCTCTCTCTCCTCTCTCTTCCTCCTTCCCTCTCTTCTTCTTCTTCTGTTCTTCTTCCTCTTCTAGCCTTGCTTAGATTCGCCTTGCCCGACCACCCGAGGCAGATTCGAGCTCGCCCGCGTCGCCCGTCCGCCCGGCGCCACCGTCGCTGGACGGGCCTCGCCACCTTCCCGTCTATTTGCCTCCCCTACCTCTCCGGCGCTCTCTCTCTCTCTCTCTCTCTCTCTCTCTCTCTCTCCTCCCACTTGTCCTCCCGTAGCAGCAGCGGCTTCGTCCTTCACGACCGACCGGTGCTTCAATGGCGCTGGCGTCATACCCGTCCGTCGGCCGCGCCGCGACGGCCGTCCTCTCCCCTTCCTCTGACCGCCACGATCGTAGGCTCGCCCCACCCGTGACGGCTTGCGGGCCCAGCCCGCCCAGTTCGTCACCTTTCGCCCGTGCTCAAAATCCTAGCTCTGTTAACGTGCCCGCCTCCTCAACCTTTACCTTCCCCTCTCTCTCTCTCTTTTCTCTCTCTCTCTCTCTCTCTCTCTCTCACGGTTGATCTCTCCCCCCGTCCATTTCCTTGTAATCGCCGTCATTGCCCGTCGTCGGCCTTTGCCCGCCACCGTCCCGCTCGGGTTGACCCAGCCCGGCCAAGCCCGGCCCAGTGGCCAAGCCATGCCAGCGCCGTGCTCGTTGTTTTCGTGATCGTCTTTGGCGCCGTGCCCGTTGCCCGTCGCCCGCGCCGATGTCCGCGCGGTGGCTAACCGCCCGCGCCCGTGCGTGTGCCTAGTCGGCACATTTCCCTCGGGCCATTTTAGGCCCAAGCCAAGTTTTCCCGGGCCAAAATTTGATAAGCAACTTCCTAGACCCTACTTAGTCTTTTGGGTATTTCATTGACTAGTTTCGAGTTAGAACGGCTAGGGCGAGCATTAATTTAGCGATATTGTGATTTAATTGTGCAATCTGCATTGGATTAAATAGTATGCTCGATTTCGAAAATTGTGTGTGATCGACTTGAACGTCGAGTTGGTGGATGAGGTGGCGAACTGTGAATTCGGACTGAATGTTGGGTATGAGTGGTTTGATGTGATTTGGCGTGAATTTGATTTAATTAAGTGGCGTGTGAATTTAATTTAATTAAGTGGCGTGTGTCTGCTTGTGAGAAATTAAGTCTGGAACAATCGAAGGGCTGCGGACTTGGGACGTGTTGACGGCGGTCTGTGTGAAGGTATGAACGGCCGATGGGCCAATTGGATGCGGGCTTGAGATGTGTTGACGGTGGCCCGTTAAAGGTGTGATTTGGACCGGGACGTATTTACGTCGGTCATTGAAATTGTTTGAACATCGTGGCTTGGGACGTGTTGACGGCGGCCACTGAAAATGAGTGAATAGTATGGCTTGGGACGTGTTGACTGCGGCCATTGGGATTGATCGAATTGTGTGGCTTGTGAGCCTGTGAGAATGAACCTGAGGCGCAGTGGCGCAGGTCGTGAGAAAGATGTTCGGTCACGCATGCAATTTGAGCGTGATTGAAATGGCTGGTTGAGCGTGTGACTGAATTGGCTGGTTGAGCGTGTGATTGAATTTGGCTGGTTGAGCGTGTGACTGAATTGACTGGTTGAGCGTGTGGGTGTTGATCGAATTGACGGACGGCGTGTGGGAGTGCTTGGTTGGATTGAATGATTTCGAGTGGGAGTGTGTGTGCTTGTGATTGTGATATGGCGGTGAATTGTCCTTGCATTATCATGTTTGAACTAATATGCAGGATTGGCACGTGGTTCGAGGTGAGGTAAGCCTTTCATGTGAAATTGATTGTATTGTCTGGTAGTTCGCATGTTAGACTGGTCTGGGTACGCATTAGCCTAGGTGAGGTTTAGGTTATTGCTTATTGAGACTCGTTCTCACGGTTATTATATAACCACTTTCAGATCCGCGACCGTGAGTGATCCGAGAATACCGTCGAGAGTACCACGAGGGATTGGAGGATAGACCAACTTACCCTGTCTTTTGAGTACCTTTTGTAGAGGAGATAGGCTTGTCAACCACTGCCCCCTTTTGAAAATTGTGGTTTGAAATTGGTAGCGGGTTATCTTTTTGTATTAATGAATGCTTTATAATGTTATGTATTTATTAAATTTCTATGTTTTATCCCTTGGTCATGTTTTTATTGTCTGGGTTATTTTATATGCTTCCGCTTGTGTAATTCGTTTGGGTTGATCGGCCCTAGGACGTCGCGTTCAAATGATCGACCATGGACGGGATGTCGTGAGCTCGGTGGGTCCGGGGCGTGACATCACCAGTTGAATTGGTATCAGAGTAAGGTCTGCTCGATCCAAGTCGGTCGAAACCTGTAGTGATAAGGAGCGTTGACCTTGGGGTAGCCAGTTAGGGAGACTCACGTGCTATGCGTACCCCAGACAGTGTGATTGTGGTTGTTACTTGAAATTATGCATTAATATTTGAGGTACAGGTGCGTCAAGACTTGAGGTAAGTGCACGAACTTTGTTGGTTGTGGTTGGGTGCTATTGGTAATTGGCTGCCTGCTGAATGAATTGTGTTGTGATTCATTGCCTAGGGCTTAGACTGGTATAGTTGGCCTAGGTTTCTAATTCCAGTGTGGAACTTAGCAGGTGAGCAATTGTGAAAATCAGTAGGATGAGCGGTCGAGGTCGAGATAGAGGTAGAGGTCGAGGTTGAGGTCGTGTAGCCCCGCAAGCTGGAGTTGTGGGAGATCCTAGATTGGATGAAATGTGGAGGGTACTTGAGAAAGCAGGATTTTTATCGGGTAAACAGACTGGAGAAAGGAGTTCTACTGTCGCTGCCGCAGCTGCCAGTGAGATTATCAAGAATAATGAAGATCAAGGGAATAATGTGAATGGTGGAAATCTGGGTGTGATGCAAGTAAATATGATCAGGCCGATGTCCAAGCTAGTAGAACAGTTCCTGAGGCTGAAACCCCCGAAATTTGATGGGAAAGGTGATCCCGAGGCTGCACCAAGATGGGTAGAGGAGCTAGAGAAGGCTTTTGAGGTGCTAGGGTGCACTGAGGAAGAGAAGGTGACACTAGCAGTCTACCAGCTTCATAATAATGCAAGTGATTGGTGGAGGGCCACCAGGGGTCAAGTGTTCCCCACTGGTACTACTCTGAATTGGGCTGTCTTCACTGAGACCTTCAATGGTAAATACTTCTCGGAAAGTGCTCGAGAGCAAAAATTGGCAGAGTTTATGAGACTTCGACAAGGTCAGTCATCAGTGGACCAGTATGAAGTCGAGTTTGCAAGATTGTCCAAATTTGCCCCCAGGATAGTGGAGGATCTAATGGACAAAGCTAGGAGGTTCTGGGATGGGCTGAAGTCAAACCTTCGTAGTCAGATGATTTCTTTGAACTTGAAGAGCTATAATGAAATATATGAACGGGCTCAGGCAATCGAACGAGATTAGATGGATCGGGCTGCCGCTTCTGGGTCGCGGTATGCCCCGGCTAGGGACAACCGTCAATTCGGGAAGAGACCCATGATGGGGAATAGTCGCTTCGTCCCGCCAGCTCGAGGGGCCATTGGGAAGCCGAACCATTATCAGAACGCCCCGTGCAGGTTATGTGGAGGAAGGCATGGAAATGGACATTGCCCGAATAGGGGTGGAGCATGTTTTATTTGTGGCGGGAGGGGCCATCAGATGAAGGACTGCCCCAATAATAGACAAGCTGGGCCACCCGCACTACCGCCGCCACCGCCCCGGAATGGAAATCAATTTAGAGCTATCCAGCCGGCAAATTAGAGTAGGCCGCCGGCCCAAGGACGGGTGTATGCAATGGCAAGGAGGGAAGCGCAGGACACGCCTGGCGTGGTCACAGGTACGGTCTCTCTCTGTGATCATGCTGCATATGCCTTGTTTGATCCAAGGGCGTCGTAGTCGTTTATTTCTGAGCAGTTCGTTGAGTTATCTGGGATTGAACCAAAATCGCTTGATATTATGCTGTGTGTTACTACTCCGCTGAATGATAAAGTGCTGATTGCGTTTGGATGTCCCGATTGTAAGATAGTGATTGGCGATAGGGAAGGAAGGATAGATTTGGCGGTATTATGTATGCATAACTTTGATGTGATTATCGGTATGGACTGGTTAGTCAAACAGAAAGCTGTTATGGACTGTAAAAGCAGGGTGATCCAATTTAATCAGGCTGGACATCCTAGATTTGAGTTTGTGGGAAACCGAGGAGGAACCTCGATCTCTTGGATTTCGTCGCTCGAGGCATCGAAGCTGTTAGATGAGGGGTGTCAAGGATTTTTGGCAAATGTAGTTGATTCGACGGTTGGAGAGCCGAGGCTAGAGGATATAGCCGTGGTGTGCAATTTTCCCGATGTCTTTCCTCGGGAATTACCGGGATTGCCACCGGAAAGAGAGGTAGAGTTCGTTATCGAGTTGGCTCCTGGAACTGAGCCAATCTCGAAGCCGCCTTATAGGATGTCATTGTCAGAATTGAAGGAATTAAAGGTCTAGATGCAGGAATTACTGGACAAAGGTTTTATCCGACCGAGTGCGTCTCCATGGAAAGCGCCGGTATTATTCGTCAGAAAGAAGGATGGGTCGCTAAGGTTATGTATCGACTACCGTCAACTAAATCAAATGACGGTCAAGAATAAGTATCCCTTCCCAAGGATTGACGACCTGTTCAACCAGATGCAAGGAGCATCGGTATTTTCTAAGATTGACCTGAGGACAGGGTATCATCAAGTTAAGGATCCAAAAGGAGGACATTCCAAAGACAGCGTTTATGACTAGATATGGGCACTATGAGTTCACAGTGATGCCATTTGGACTAACTAATGCTCCTGCTGCTTCATGGACTTAATAAACCGGGTATTCAAGGAATTCTTAGACCAGTTCGTCATTGTCTTCATCGATCATATTTTAGTATATTCGAAGAGTCCCGAGGAACACGAGATACATTTGGAAAAGGTTCTACAGGTGTTAAGGGAGCACGCACTGTATGCTAAGTTTAGCAAGTGCGAGTTTTCGCTGAACCGAGTAGCGTTTCTTGGGCACATAATTTCCGGAGAAAGAATCTCCGTGAATCCGACAAAGATTGAAGCAGTAATGGACTGGCCGAGACCGACGACAGTTATTGAGGTTAGAAGCTTTCTGGGGCTGGCAGGTTATTACCGGAGATTTGTGGAACGATTCTCAGCGATAGCCACTCCATTGACGAGGTTGCTTAAGAAGGAAACTAAATTTGAGTGGACCGAAAAGTGCGAAAAAAATTTTCAGGAGCTGAAACAGAGGTTGACGACAGCGCCGGTGTTGACGATTCCTTCAAGATCGGGCGGGTATGAGATTTATAGTGATGCTTCGCTTAGAGGATTAGGATGCGTGCTAATGCAACATGGAAGAGTGGTTGCTTATGCATCACGGCAGTTAAGGCCTCATGAAATGAACTACCCGACCCACGACTTGGAACTAGCAGCAATTATTTTCGCGCTTAAAATTTGGAGGCATTATTTATGTGGAGAAAGGTTCCAAATCTACACGGATCATCAGAGCCTCAAGTATTTGTTTTCGCAGAAGGAACTGAATATAAGACAGAGGCGTTGGATGGAATTGTTGAAGGACTATGACTGCGACATATTGTATCACCCCGGAAAGGCCAACCGGGTAGCGGATGCCTTGAGCAGGAAATCGAGCATCGCGCATTTGCTGGTTAAAGAGTGGACTTTATTGGAAGGAGCGCGGGACTCAGAATTTAAGTTCAAGGTAGGACACCTATCTAGTCTGGTGGCGACATTAAGGATTGAGCCAGAAGTGCAAGCTAAGATCAAAGCGTTGCAGTCTACAGACCTTGAGATTCAGAAAATTTTGAGTATGGATGACATTAAGAGGAAACCGGATTTTCAAGTATCCGAAGATGGGATTTTTAAGTGTCGAGGACGATTGTGCGTACCCGATGATTGGGAGCTTAAGGAAGAGAATTTGTCGGAGGCTCATAAAGGCAATTACAGTATCCACCCGGGCAACACTAAGATGTACCAGAATCTTCGTCAGCACTATTGGTGGAATGAAATAAAAGTGGACGTTGCCAAGCATGTGGCCAAGTGTTTGACGTGTCAACAAGTGAAGGCACAGCATTGTAAACCTAGTGGAATGTTGCAGCCGTTGAAAATCCCAGAATGAAAAATGGGAGCACATCACAATGGACTTTGTAACGGGACTGCCAAGAAGTCAAAGGGGACACAACTCTATTTGGGTAATAGTAGACAGACTGACCAAGTCAGCGCACTTCCTGGCGGTGCGAAAGGACTTCGAGCTAGAAAGGCTGGCAGAATTATATGTGTGTCAGATAATTCGTCTTCATGGAGTACCGGTATCGATCACTTCGGACCGTGATCCCCGGTTTACTGCGAACTTTTGGAAAAGTTTGCAATCGGCCATGAGAACTAAGTTGCAATTCAGTACGGCCTATCATCCACAGACGGATGGCCAGTCTGAAAGGACTATTCAGACTTTGGAGGATATGCTGAGAGCGTGTGTGCTAGATTTTCAGGGCAAGTGGGAAGAACAGTTGCATTTGGTAGAATTTGCCTACAATAACAGTTTTCAGCAGAGTATCAGAATGGCACCATTTGAAGCATTATATGGCAGGGCTTGCAGAACACCGTTGTGTTGGGATGAGGTAGGAGAAAGAAGTATAACGGGTCCAGAGTTGGTTCAGCAGTCGGTGGAAACGGTAAAGATTATCTGGGAAAGGTTGAAGACCGCTCAGAGCCGCCAAAAGAATTATGCGGACCGGAGGCGTAGGCCGTTGGAATTCCAAATGGGGGACCACGTATTCCTCAAGGTGTCACCGATGAGAGGATTGTCGCGGTTTGGTAAGAAAGGAAAATTGAGCCCGAGGTACGTGGGCCCATTCGAGGTCTTAGAGAGAATAGGCACCTTGGCTTATCGCCTCACGCTACCGCCAAATTTATCTCATGTTCATAATGTGTTCCACGTGTCTATGTTGAGGAAATATGAATCGCACCCGACCCACGTACTAAATTTTGAGCAAATAGACGTGGACGACAGGGTGTCGTACGTGGAAAGGCCAGTGCGGATCGAGGACAGAATAGAAAGAGTGTTGCGGAACAAGAAAATTTCGATGGTGAAGGTGGTTTGGGAATATCATGGGACTGAAGGTGCAACGTGGGAAAGTGAAGAGTTGATGCGACACCAATACCCCCATTTGTTTGAATAGTTGGGTAGGATTGTAAATTTCGAGGACGAAATTTTTATAAGGGGAAAGAATTGTGACATTCCGGATTTTGGCCCATTTTTGGGGTTATAAAACGTGTAATTCGTCAATGCGCTTGTAATAGAATTTCGCCCAAGAACTGATCACTCTCGGGTTCTTGTTTTTAAAAATAGAAATTTTGCTAGGATCGCACTCGATCAAATTTGGCCATTATTTAGACCCTGAACTTAACAGTCGATTTTCGAGAGCTCCGGGACGAAATAAATTGGACGGTGTCGATATTATCGTGGCCAACGTCGAAATTATCATGAATAGTGCAAAAGTGAATTTTTTATCTGGTGCGAATTTGGACTGATAGACCTCCCTCGTAGTGTGGTTTGGGTTATTTTATTTTGGCCTTTTGCTCTAGATTATTATTGGGATTTTTTGTGGACTGTTAGGACTTTTTACGAATTTAAATCGGGACCGTTAGGTCGATTTTTAGTTCGAACCGTCTCTTTTGGATCGTGCTCGAAAAATTTTAATAAGTCCTTTTCCCTCTTTTTCTCTCTCTTTCTCTCTCCTCTCTCTCTGCCATGCCGTCCCCTCCGCGTGCGTCCTTTCTCTCTCTCCCTCCCTCTCTCTTCCTTTTTCCCTCTCTCTCTCTTCCTTTCCTCTCTCTTTTCTCTCTCTCCCCCCCTCTGCCGTGCACGCCACCCATGCACGTCCCTCCCCGCTCCCTCCCCATGCAAACCCCCCTTTTTCTCTGACACACTCTCTCTCCTCTCTCTTCCTCCTTCCCTCTCTTCTTCTTCTTCGTTCTTATTCCTCTTACGGCCTTGCCCGTTCCGTGCCGCTTTGGTCGCCTGCCCGTGTCGCCCGTCTTGAGGCCATTTTAGGCCCAATCCGAGTTTTCCCGGGCCAAAATTTGGTAAGCAACTTCCTAGACCCTACTTAGTCTTTTGGGTATTTCATTGACTAGTTTCGAGTTAAAACGGCTAGGGCGAGCATTAATTTAGCGATATTGTGATTTAATTGTGCAATCTGCATTAGATTAAATAGTATACTCGATTTGGAAAATTATGTGTGACCGACTTGAACGTCGGGTTGGTGGATGAGGTGGCGAACTGTGAATTCGGACTGAATGTTGGGTATGAGTGGTTTGATGTGATTTGGCGTGAATTTGATTTAATTAAGTGGCATGTAAATTTAATTTAATTAAGTGGCGTGTGTCTGCTTGTGAGAAATTAAGCTCGGAACGATCGGAGGGCTACGAACTTAGGACGTGTTGACGGCGGTCCGTGTGAAGGTATGAACGGCTGATGGGCCAATTGGATGCGGGCTTGAGACGTGTTGACGGTGGCCCATTAAAGGTGTGATTTGGACCGGGATGTATTTACGTCGGTCATTGGAATTGTTTGAACATCGTGGCTTGGGACGTGTTGACGGCGGCCACTAGAAATGAGTGAATAGTATGGCTTGGGACATGTTGACGGCGGCCATTGGGATTGATCGAATTGTATGGCTTGTGAGCCCGTGAGAATGAACTTGAGGCGCAGTGGTGCAAATCGTGAGAAAGATGTTCGGTCACGCATGCGATTTGAGTGTGATTGAAATGGCTGGTTGAGCGTGTGACTGAATTGGCTGGTTGAGCGTGTGATTGAATTTGGCCGGTTGAGCGTGTGACTGAATTGACTGGTTGAACATGTGGGTGTTGATCGAATTGACGGACGGCGTGTGGGAGTGCTTGGTTGGATTGATTGATTTAGAGTGGGAGTGTGTGTGCTGGTGATTGTGATATGGCGGTGAATTGTCCTTGCATTATCATGTTTGAACTAATATGCAGGATTGGCACGTGGTTCGAGGCGAGGTAAGCCTTTCATGTGAAATTGATTGTATTGTCTGGTAGTTCGCATGTTAGACTGGTCTGGGTACGCATTAACCTAGGTGAGGTTTAGGTTGTTGCTTATTGAGACTCGTTCTCACGGTTATTATATAACCACTTTCAGATCCGCGACGGTGTGTGATCTGAGGATGCCGTCAGAGTACCACAGGGATTGGAGGATAGACCAACTTACCCTGTCTTTTGAGTACCTTTTTATAGAGGAGATAGGCTTGTCAACCACTGCCCCCTTTTGAAAATTGTGGTTTGAAATTGGTAGCCGGGTTATCTTTTTGTATTAATGAATGCTTTATAATGTTATGTATTTATTAAATTTCTATGTTTTATCCCTTGGTCATGTTTTTATTGTCTGGGTTATTTTATATGCTTCCGCTTGCGTAATTCGTTTGGGTCGGCGACGCGTCCTGGGACGTCGCGTTCAAATGATCGATCATGGACGGGATGTCGTGAGCTCGGTGGGTCCGGAGCATGACAGTCCAGCCCGCCAAGTTTGGCTCTTGACCATGCATCCGCTCTTCTGTTTTTTTTCTTTTCTTTTCCCCTTTGTTTGACCCATTCCACATAATATTACTCAATTAACGAGATGATCATTAGAAATTCTAAACCATTTAAGAAGCACGGTCCAGTCCTGAATCTTTCTGAAAAGTTATAACGTAGTCCTTTCGGGCACCCCTTTTTTGCATCATTTCTCCTCGATAAACCTTCAATCGCCTGTCATTAAAACCCTTCACAAGTTCTTACGCAAGTTCCATTTGTTTCACGAAAATTAAATGATTCAAAATAGAAATAATTATTTATATCGCTTAAAATAATTAGTCTGAGGAAAACTGTTTTTATTACCGATAACAATTTATATTTAAACGTTTTCATACATAATGAAATTATTTGTTATTTTTTGTAAGTGATATAAGTGATTATTTTTAAGAAAATATCTTCCAAATTATTTATTTTTCGCGAAACAAACAAAGTCTTAAAGTGATTATGAATTTCTTAACTACCATAAGTTTTTGTACTTTTGAATGTCACTAGCGTGCAGGGATAGAGTGCTTGGTTTGTCTGTGTGCTATTCTCTTCTCCAAGCGTTTACTTCAGACAAGAAGGCCTAAGAGAAAGTGACAAACTTGGGCAATCTAGCCCGCTAAGTTTGGCTCTTGACCATGCATCCGCTCTTCTGTTGTCTTTTTTTTCTTTTCCCCTTTCTTTGACCCATTCCACGTAATATTACTTAATTAATGAGATGATCATTAGAAATTCTAAACCATTGAAGAAACATGGTCGACTCCTGAATCTTTATGAAAAGTTATAACGTAGTCCTTTCGGGCACCCCTTTTTTGCATCATTTCTCCTCGATAAACCTTCAATCGCCTGTCATTAAAACCTTTCACAAGTTCTTACGCAAGTTTCATTTGTTTCATTTAAAATTAAGTGATTCGAAATAGAAATAATTATTTATATCGCTTTAAAATAATTAGTCTGAGGAAAACTGTTTTTATTACCGATAACAATTTATATTTAAACGTTTTCATAGATAATGAAATTATTTGTTATTTTTTGGAAGTGATATAAGTGATTATTTTTAAGAAAATGTCCTCCAAATTATTTCTTTTTCGCGAAACAAATAAAATCTTAAAGGGATTCTGAATTTCTTAACTACCATAAGTTTTTGTAATTTTGAATGTCACTAGCGTACAGGGACAGAGTGGTTGGTTTTTGTGTGTGTGCTGTTCTTTTCTCCAAGCATTTACTTCAGACAAGAAGGCCTAAGAGAAAGTGACAAACTGGGGCAGTCTAACCCGCCAAGTTTGGCTCCTGTCCATGCATCCGCTCTTCTGTTTCATTTTTTTTCTTTTCCCCTTTGTTTGACCCATTCCACGTAATATTACTCAATTAACGAGATGATCATTAGAAATTCTAAACCATTTAAGAAACACGGTCCAGTCCTGAATCTTTCTGAAAAGTTATAACGTAGTCCTTTTGGGCACCCCTTTTTTGCATTATTTCTCCTCGATAAACCTTCAATCGCCTGTCATTAAAACCTTTCACAAGTTCTTACGCAAGTTCCACTTGTTTCACGAAAATTAAGTGATTTGAAAGAAAAATAATTATTTATATCGATTAAAATAATTAGTCTGAGGAAAACTATTGCTATTACCGATAACAATTTACATTTAAACGTTTTCATACATAATGAAATTATTTGTTTTTTTTTGTAAGTGATATAAGTGATTATTTTTAAGAAAATGTCCTCCAAATTATTTATTTTTCGCGAAATAAACAAAGTCTTAAAGTGATTATGAATTTCTTAACTACCATAAGTTTTTTGTAATTTTGAATGTCACTAGCGTGCAGGGACAAAGTGGATGGTTTTGTGTGTGATGTTCTTTTCTCCAAGCGTTTACTTCAGACAAGAAGGCCTAAGAGAAAGTGACAAACCTGGGGCAATCTAGCCCGCTAAGTTTGGCTCTTGACCATGCATCCGCTCTTCTGTTGTCTTTTTTTTCTTTTCCCCTTTCTTTGACCCATTCCACGTAATATTACTTAATTAATGAGATGATCATTAGAAATTCTAAACCATTGAAGAAACATGGTCGACTCCTGAATCTTTATGAAAAGTTATAACGTAGTCCTTTCGGGCACCCCTTTTTTGCATTATTTCTCCTCGATAAGCCTTCAATCGCCTGTCATTAAAACCTTTCAAAAGTTCTTACGCAAGTTCCATTTGTTTCACGAAAATTAAGTTATTCGAAATAAAAATAAATATTTATATCACTTAAAATAATTAGTCTGAGGAAAACTGTTGTTATTACCGATAACAATTTATATTTAAACGTTTTCATAGAAAATTAAATTATTTGTTTTTTTTGCAAGTGATATAAGTGATTATTTTTAAGAAAATGTCTTCCAAATTAGTTATTTTTTGTGAAACAAACAAAGTCTTAAAGTGATTATGAATTTCTTAACTACCATAGGTTTTTGTAATTTTGAATGTCACTAGCATGCAGGGATAGAGTGCTTGGTTTGTGTGTGTGCTGTTCTTTTCTCCAAGCGTTTACTTCGGACAAGAAGGCCGAAGAGAAAGTGACAAACTGGGGCAGTCTAGCTCGCCAAGTTTAGCTCTTGACCATGCATCCGCACTTCTGTTTTCTTTTTATTCTTTTCCCCTTTGTTTGACCCATTCCACGTAATATTGCTCAATTAACGAGATGATCATTAGAAATTCTAAACCATTTAAGAAACACGGTCCAGTCCTGAATCTTTCTAAAATGTTATAACGTAGTCCTTTCGAGCACCCCTTTTTTGCATTATTTCTCCTCGATAAACCTTCAATCGCCTGTCATTAAAACCTTTCACAAGTTCTTACGCAAGTTTCATTTGTTTCACTTAAAATTAAGTGATTCGAAATAAAAATAATTATTTATATCGCTTAAAATAATTAGTCTGAGGAAAACTGTTTTTATTACAGATAATAATTTATATTTAAACGTTTTCATAGATAATGAAATTATTTGTTATTTTTGCCAAGTGATATAAATGATTATTTTTAGGAAAATGTCTTCTAAATTATTTATTTTTCGTGAAAACAAATAAAGTCTTAAAGTGATTATGAATTTCTTAACTACCATAAGTTTTTGTAATTTTGAATGTCACTAGCGCGTAGGGACAGAGTGCTTGGTTTGTGTGTGTGCTGTTCTTTTCTCCAAGCGTTTACTTCAGACAAGAAGGCCTAAGAGAAAGTGACAAACTGGGGCAGTCTAACCCGCCAAGTTTGGCTCCTGTCCATGCATCCGCTCTTCTGTTTCATTTTTTTTCTTTTCCCCTTTGTTTGACCCATTCCACGTAATATTACTCAATTAACGAGATGATCATTAGAAATTCTAAACCATTTAAGAAACACGGTCCAGTCCTGAATCTTTCTGAAAAGTTATAACGTAGTCCTTTTGGGCACCCCTTTTTTGCATTATTTCTCCTCGATAAACCTTCAATCGCCTGTCATTAAAACCTTTCACAAGTTCTTACGCAAGTTCCACTTGTTTCACGAAAATTAAGTGATTTGAAAGAAAAATAATTATTTATATCGATTAAAATAATTAGTCTGAGGAAAACTATTGCTATTACCGATAACAATTTACATTTAAACGTTTTCATACATAATGAAATTATTTGTTTTTTTTTGTAAGTGATATAAGTGATTATTTTTAAGAAAATGTCCTCCAAATTATTTATTTTTCGCGAAATAAACAAAGTCTTAAAGTGATTATGAATTTCTTAACTACCATAAGTTTTTTGTAATTTTGAATGTCACTAGCGTGCAGGGACAGAGTGCTTGGTTTGTGTGTGTGCTATTCTTTTCTCCAAGTGTTTACTTCAGACAAGAAGGCCTAAGAGAAAGTGACAAATTGGGGGGCAATCTAGCCCGCCAAGTTTGGCTCTTGACCATGCATCCGCTCTTCTGTTTTCTTTTTTTTCTTTTCCCCTTCGTTTGACCCATTCCACCTAATATTACTCAATTAACGAGATGATCATTAGAAATTCTAAAGCATTTAAGAAACACGGTCCAATCCCGAATCTTTCTGAAAAGTTATAACGTAGTCCTTTTCGGGCACCCCTTTTTTGCATTATTTCTCCTCGATAAGCCTTCAATCGCTTTGTCATTAAAACCTTTCAAAAGTTCTTACGCAAGTTCCATTTGTTTCATTTAAAATTAAGTTATTCAAAATAAAAATAAATATTTATATCACTTAAAATAATTAGTCTGAGGAAAACTGTTGTTATTACCGATAACAATTTATATTTAAACGTTTTCATAGAAAATTAAATTATTTGTTTCTTTTGCAAGTGATATAAGTGATTATTTTTAAGAAAATGTCTTCCAAATTAGTTATTTTTTGCGAAATAAACAAAGTCTTAAAGTGATTATGAATTTCTTAACTACCATAGGTTTTTGTAATTTTGAATGTCACTAGCATGCAGGGATAGAGTGCTTGGTTTGTGTGTGTGCTGTTCTTTTCTCCAAGCGTTTACTTCAGACAAGAAGGCCGAAGAGAAAGTGACAAACTGGGACAGTCTAGCTCGCCAAGTTTAGCTCTTGACCATGTATCCGCACTTCTGTTTTCTTTTTATTCTTTTCCCCTTTGTTTGACCCATTCCACGTAATATTGCTCAATTAACGAGATGATCATTAGAAATTCTAAACCATTTAAGAAACACGGTCCAGTCCTGAATCTTTCTAAAATGTTATAACGTAGTCCTTTCGAGCACCCCTTTTTTGCATTATTTCTCCTCGATAAACCTTCAATCGCCTGTCATTAAAACCTTTCACAAGTTCTTACGCAAGTTTCATTTGTTTCACGAAAATTAAGTGATTCGAAATAAAAATAATTATTTATATCGCTTAAAATAATTAGTCTGAGGAAAACTGTTTTTATTACCGATAATAATTTATATTTAAACGTTTTCATAGATAATGAAATTATTTGTTATTTTTGCCAAGTGATATAAATGATTATTTTTAGGAAAATGTCTTCCAAATTATTTATTTTTCGCGAAACAAATAAAGTCTTAAAGTGATTATGAATTTCTTAACTACCATAAGTTTTTGTAATTTTGAATGTCACTAGCGCGGAGGGACAGAGTGCCTTGGTTTGTGTGTGTGCTGTTCTTTTCTCCAAGCGTTTACTTCAGACAAGAAGGCCTAAGAGAAAGTGACAAATGGGGCAATCTAACCCGCCAAGTTTGGCTCTTGACCATGCATCCGCTCTTCTGTTTTCTTTTGTTTCTTTTCCCCTTCGTTCGACCCATTCCACGTAATATTACTCAATTAACGAGATGATCATTAGAAATTCTAAACCATTTAAGAAACACGGTCCAGTCCTGAATCTTTCTAAAAAGTTATAACGTAGTCCTTTCGGGCACCCCTTTTTTGCATTATTTCTCCTCGATAAACCTTCAATCGCCTGTCATTGAAACCCTTCACAAGTTCTTACGCAAGTTCCATTTGTTTCACGAAAATTAAGTGATTCGAAATAAAAATAATTATTTATATCGCTTAAAATAATTAGTCTGAGGAAAACTGTTGTTATTACCAATGACAATTTATATTTAAACGTTTTCATAGATAATGAAATTATTTGTTATTTTTTTGTAAGTGATATAAGTGATTATTTTTAAGAAAATGTCCTCCAAATTATTTATTTTTCTCGAAACAAACAAAGTCTTAAAGGGATTATGAATTTCTTAACTACCATAAGTTTTTGTAATTTTGAATGTCACTAGCGTGCAGGGATAGAGTGCTTGGTTTGTGTGTGTGCTATTCTTTTCTCCAAGCGTTTACTTCAGACAAGAAGGCCTAAGAGAAAGTGACAAACTGGGGCAGTCTAGCCCGCCAAGTTTGGCTTTTGACCATGCATCCGCTCTTCTGTTTTCTTTTGTTTCTTTTCCCCTTCGTTCGACCCATTCCACGTAATATTACTCAATTAACGAGATGATCAT
Organism: Syzygium grande; assembly: GCA_024733475.1. NCBI lineage: Eukaryota > Viridiplantae > Streptophyta > Magnoliopsida > Myrtales > Myrtaceae > Syzygium > Syzygium grande. The sequence goes on along the minus strand of JAMXDD010000004.1, from coordinate 26,661,514 downwards.
TAGAAATTCTAAACCATTTAAGAAACACCGTCCTGTCCTGAATCTTTCTGAAATGTTATGACGTAGTCATTTCGAGCACCCCTTTTTTGCATTATTTCTCCTCGATAAACCTTCAATCGCCTGTCATTAAAACCTTTCACAAGTTCTTACGCAAGTTTCATTTGTTTCACGAAAATTAACCGATTCGAAATAAAAATAATTATTTATATCGCTTAAAATAATTAGTCTGAGGAAAACTGTTTTTATTACCGATAACAATTTATATTTAAACGTTTTCATAGAAAATTAAATTATTTGTTATTTTTTGCAAGTGATAAAAGTGATTATTTTTAAGAAAATGTTTTCCAAATTATTTATTTTTCGCGCAACCAACAATGTCTTAAAGTGAGTATGAATTTCTTAACTACCATAAGTTTTTGTAATTTTGAATGTCACTAGTGTGCAAGGACAGAGTGCTTGGTTTGTGTGTGTGCTGTTCTTTTCTCCAAGCGTTTACTTCAGACAAGAAGGCCTAAGAGCAAGTGACAAACTGGGGTAGTCTAGTCCACCAAGTTTGGCTCTTGACCATGCATCCGCTCTTCTGTTTTCTTTTTTTTCTTTTTCCCTTCGTTCGACCCATTCCACCTAATATTTCTCAATTAACGAGATGATCATTAGAAATTCTAAACCATTTAAGAAACACGGTCCAGTCCTGAATCTTTCTAAAAAGTTATAACGTAGTCCTTTCGGGCACCCCTTTTTTGCATCATTTCTCCTCGATAAACCTTCAATCGCCTGTCATTGAAACCTTTCACAAGTTCTTACGCAAGTTCCATTTGTTTCACGAAAATTAAGTGATTCGAAATAAAAATAATTATTTATATCGCTTAAAATAATTAGTCTGAGGAAAACTGTTTTTATTACCGATGGCAATTTATATTTAAACGTTTTCATAGATAATGAAATTATTTTTTATTTTTTTGTAAGTGATATAAGTGATTATTTTTAAGAAAATGTCTTCCAAATTATTTATTTCGCGAAACAAACAAAATCTTAAAGCGATTATGAATTTCTTAACTACCATAAGTTTTTGTAATTTTGAATGTGACTAGAGTGCAGGGATAGAGTGCTTGGTTTGTGTGTGCGCTATTCTCTTCTCCAAGCATTTACTTCAGACAAGAAGGCCTAAGAGAAAGTGACAAACTGGGGCAGTCTAGCCCGCCAAGTTTGGCTCTTGACCATGCATCCGCTCTTCTGTTTTCTTTTTTTTCTTTTCCCCTTCGTTTGATCCATTCCACCTAATATTACTCAATTAACGAGATGATCATTAGAAATTCTAAAGCATTTAAGAAACACGGTCCAATCCTGAATCTTTCTGAAAAGTTATAACGCAGTCCTTTCGGGCATCCCTTTTTTGCATTATTTCTCCTCGATAAACCTTCAATCGCCTGTCATTAAAACCTTTCACAAGTTCTTACGCAAGTTTCATTTGTTTCACGAAAATTAAGTGATTCGAAATAAAAATAATTATTTATATCGCTTAAAATAATTAGTCTGAGGAAAACTGTTTTTATTACCGATAATAATTTATATTTAAACGTTTTCATAGATAATGAAATTATTTGTTATTTTTGCCAAGTGATATAAATGATTATTTTTAGGAAAATGTCTTCCAAATTATTTATTTTTCGCGAAACAAACCAAGTCTTAAAGTGATTATGAATTTCTTAACTACCATAAGTTTTTTGTAATTTTGAATGTCACTAGCGTGCAGGGACAGAGTGCTTGGTTTGTGTGTGTGCTATTCTTTTCTCCAAGCGTTTACTTCAGACAAGAAGGCCTAAGAGAAAGTGACAAATTGGGGCAGTCTAGCCCGCCAAGTTTGGCTCTTGACCATGCATCCGCTCTTCTGTTTTCTTTTTTTTCCTTTTCCCCTTCGTTTGACCCATTCCACATAATATTACTCAATTAACGAGACGATCATTAGAAATTCTAAACCATTTTAGAAACACGGTCTAGTCCTAAATCTTTCTAAAAAGTTATAACGCAGTCCTTTCGGGCACCCCTTTTTTGCATTCTTTTCGGTCGATAAACCTTCAATCGCCTGTCATTAAAACCTTTCACAAGTTCTTATGCAAGTTCCATTTGTTTCACGAAAATTAAATGATTCGAAATAAAAATAATTATTTATATCGCTTAAAATAATTAGTATGAGGAAAACTGTTTTTATTACTCATAGCAACTTATATTTAAACGTTTTCATACATAATGAAATTATTTGTTATTTTTTGGAAGTGATATAGGTGATTATTTTTAAGAAAATGTCTTCCAAATTAGTTATTTTTCGCGAAACAAACAAAGTCTCAAAGTGATTATGAATTTCTTAACTACCATAGGTTTTTGTAATTTTGAATGTCACTAGTGTGCAGGGACAGAGTGCTTGGTTTGTGTGTGTGCTATTCTTTTCCCCAAGTGTTTACTTCAGACAAGAAGGCCGAAGAGAAAGTGACAAATTGGGGCAGTCTAGCTCGCCAAGTTTGGTTCTTGACCATGCATCCGCCCTTCTGTTTTCTTTTTATTCTTTTCCCCTTTGTTTGACCCATTCCACGTAATAGTACTCAATTAACAAGATGATCATTAGAAATTCTAAACCATTTAAGAAACACGGTCCAGTCCTGAATCTTTCTGAAATGTTATAACGTAGTCCTTTCGAGCACCCCTTTTTTGCATTATTTATCCTCGATAAACCTTCAATCGCCTGTCATTAAAACCTTTCACAAGTTCTTACGCAAGTTTCATTTGTTTCACGAAAATTAAGTTATTCGAAATAAAAATAATTATTGATATCGCTTAAAATAATTAGTCTGAGGAAAACTGTTTTTATTGCCGATAATAATTTATATTTAAATGTTTTCATAGATAATGAACTTATTTGTTATTTTTTGCAAGTGATATAAGTGATTATTTTTAGGAAAATGTCTTCCAAATTATTTATTTTTCGCGAAACAAACCAAGTCTTAAAGTGATTATGAATTTCTTAACTACCATAAGTTTTTTGTAATTTTGAATGTCACTAGCGTGCAGGGACAGAGTGCTTGGTTTGTGTGTGTGCTATTCTTTTCTCCAAGCGTTTACTTCAGACAAGAAGGCCTAAGAGAAAGTGACAAACTGGGGCAGTCTAGCCCGCCAAGTTTGGCTCTTGACCATGCATCCGCTCTTCTGTTTTCTTTTTTTTCTTTTCCCCTTCGTTTGATCCATTCCACCTAATATTACTCAATTAACGAGATGATCATTAGAAATTCTAAAGCATTTAAGAAACACGGTCCAATCCTGAATCTTTCTGAAAAGTTATAACGCAGTCCTTTCGGGCATCCCTTTTTTGCATTATTTCTCCTCGATAAACCTTCAATCGCCTGTCATTAAAACCTTTCACAAGTTCTTACGCAAGTTCCATTTGTTTCGTGAAAATTAAGTGATTCGAAATAAAAATAATTATTTATATCGCTTAAAATAATTAGTATGAGGAAAACTGTTTTTATTACTCATAACAATTTATATTTAAATGTTTTCATAGATAATGAAATTATTTGTTATTTTTGGAAGTGATATAGGTGATTATTTTTAAGAAAATGTCTTCCAAATTAGTTATTTTTCGCGAAACAAACAAAGTCTCAAAGTGATTATGAATTTCTTAACTACCATAGGTTTTTGTAATTTTGAATGTCACTAGCGTGCAGGGATAGAGTGCTTGGTTTGTGTGTGTGCTGTTCTTTTCTCCAAGCGTTTACTTCAGACAAGAAGGCCGAAGAGAAAGTGACAAACTGGGGCAGTCTAGCTCGCCAAGTTTAGCTCTTGACCATGCATCCGCCCTTCTGTTTTCTTTTTTTTCTTTTCCCCTTTGTTTGACCCATTCCACGTAATATTACTCAATTAACGAGATGATCATTAGAAATTCTAAACCATTTAAGAAACACGGTCTAGTCCTGAATCTTTCTAAAATGTTATAACGTAGTCCTTTCGAGCACCCCTTTTTTGCATTATTTCTCCTCGATAAACCTTCAATCGCCTGTCATTGAAACCTTTCACAAGTTCTTACGCAAGTTTCATTTGTTTCACGAAAATTAAGTGATTCGAAATAAAAATAATTATTTATATCGCTTAAAATAATTAGTCTGAGGAAAACTGTTTTTATTCCCGGTAATAATTTATATTTAAACGTTTTCATAGATAATGAAATTATTTGTTATTTTTGCCAAGTGATATAAATGATTATTTTTAGGAAAATGTCTTCCAAATTATTTATTTTTCGCGCAACCAACAATGTCTTAAAGTGAGTATGAATTTCTTAACTGCCATAAGTTTTTGTAATTTTGAATGTCACTAGCGCGCAGGGACAGAGTGCTTGGTTTGTGTGTGTGCTGTTCTTTTCTCCAAGCATTTACTTGAGACAAGAAGGCCTAAGAGAAAGTGACCAACTGGGGCAATCTAGCCCGCCAAGTTTGGCTCTTGACCATGCATCTGCTCTTCTGTTTTCTTTTTTTTCTTTTCCCCTTTGTTTGACCCATTCCACGTAATATTACTCAATTAACGAGATGATCATTAGAAATTCTAAACCATTTAAGAAACAGGGTCCAGTCCTGAATCTTTCTGAAAAGTTATAACGTAGTCCTTTCGGGCACCCCTTTTTTGCATTATTTCTCCTCGATAAACCTTCAATTGCCTGTCATTAAAACCTTTCACAAGTTCTTACGCAAGTTCCATTTGTTTCACGAAAATTAAGTGATTCGAAATAAAAATAATTATTTATATTGCTTAAAATAATTAGTCTGAGGAAAACTGTTTTTATTACCGATGACAATTTATATTTAAACGTTTTCATAGATAATGAAATTATTTGTTATTTTTTGTAAGTGATATAAGTGATCATTTATAAAAAAAAATATATTCCAAATCATTTATTTTTTGCGAAACAAATGAAATCTTAAAGTGATTATGAATATCTTAACTACCTTAAGTTTTTGTAATTTTGAATGTCACTAGCGGTACATCATCTCAAGATCAAGGCATGACGCTTTGCTCCAAAAGATTATATTCTGACTTGCAAAGTCCAAAGTCGTGGCTCCATTCAGCAATCCTTGTTATTGGTGCGTTGGAAGTTAGGCTTAAATGGCATCGTTGGTGACTTGACCGACCCATCAATAAAACCCACTTATTGAACTTTCAAACATCATGATTAACTAACATTCAACTTACTTTGCAACTCTACTGAGGTCAAATATTGCATCAACAACCATTCTTGTGGGTGACATCATTTCCACCCTTTAAATGACTAAATACGCTCCTTTTTATTCCAGATAGATGAAAACACCCTTGGTGGATTCCACAATTATACATTTTCTCTCAATTTAGTTGTCCTCTGTTGTGGGTTCCCTTCAAATTGGGAGCACGCAATAAAAGTCCCATACCTTCAATGGAGAAGATTGCCAAGATGAAGCCCAAATTCAAGTTTGTCAACATATTTAGTTGGACCATAATCACAAAAAAACTTAAACCAAAGAATTATGAATCAATTATGATATATTAATTACATTTCATCATATACCAATTTTTCGATGTGTGACTTTTTGAAGCACTATTTGCATGTGTATATCAATGATCTCTTCCTCACTCATGAGCTCAATGTTAGATCTGCTTCTCCTTAATTCGAATATCTTTCTAGTATCAACATTTTCAACTTGAATCTTCAACCCCCTACTTTATCCCTGGTCCTTTTCTTCACTTCAGGTCTACCAAACCATGAAGACTGTTCGGAAATCACGTTGGTTAGATTCCTTAATTGAGTTATTTACTAAATATCAATATTTATTGAGAGTATGCCATCAATCAACCATTGGCTCTCATACCATTTGTAGGGAACGCACAACAAAAACCCGATACCTTCTCCCGGGGAGATTGCTAAGAGGAAGCTCAAGTCCAAGCCTATCAACATATCCATTCACTCAAAAGCTCAAGCTCAACTAGGATAAAATTAATTATTTCACACCATACTAATTTTTCGATATGTCACTGTTCTCACAATTATATCTGCATCTTAACAATATAATTGTTTGAAAAATAAAATTCAACATTTTCTTTGTCAATCTAAAATGAGTTAAATTAAGTTTGCATCGAAATATTTCTTTTACTTGAGGCAGAGTTTTGAATTAAAAAGGTTGTTTGCGTTTAGATTTTTCTAGATTTCTACATGACAATTAATCTGGAACTTTGATTGACGATGTGAAGAATTCTTTAAGATTTTTCTACACGATGTTATTAAAAGATAGAGGTGAAAAAGAAGAAGAAAAGATAGGCTCCTTATGTGCATGGTTATATCCACATACATTTATTATTCTTAATTATGATAACCGGATGCTACATTAAAATTAGAAAAGCTAGAAAGAGAAGGAAAGTGTTTAAATTGGGGTCCATCACTTTAAGTTTCAATTACAATAAATAAAGGAAAATTTCGTAGCTCTAGCGAAAATGGGGTGGATCTAGTCATATGTGAAGTGAAAATAGCTTTGCCTATATGTTATTGTCAAACAAGAGGTCTACAGGAGGAGGATTGGCAGCCTCATGGCAAATAACGTTTGATAGGTCAAAAAATCAATCAAGTTAAAATTGTAATTGTGCTTCCGTCATAGTTCACTTGTCAAAATGATTTTCTTCACATTGCTTAGAAAAATAAGTCAATAAAAAATATTGTCATCATCAATAATAGTTTAATCCTAAATTTCTACGTCGATAATGAAAATATTTTTTGTTCATTTATTTTTTACAAGCGATACAAACGATTATCCTCAAGGAAAATGTTTTATAAAGGGCATCGCTAGCCTAATGGCCACCATCATCCACTATGATTATGGTGGATTGCGAGCCGCAATTTCCATTTCAAAGGAACGGGCAACTGATTGGAATAAAATCATCTATGTTCCTCTATTTTTGTTCGAAAATCAAAATCATTCCTCCATCTTTTTTTTGTTAAAAGATGTCCCTCGACTTTTTTAAAAGATGTCAACAAATAGTCCTTCCGTTATACTTTTCTCTTGCTGGTGGATTTTGTTCACGTGGATTGCAGAATTAAGGACACAGACGTTGGGATATATGTGTCAAGTTATGATTCGCTCAAAATTATTATGAGCAAATAATCCGCCACATCAAACAATACGAGACAAAACAAAATAGAGAGACAGATGAGGGTCCTTTGCAGTCGCCATAGTCGCGAGCTCAAGTCCTAAGCTTGTGGCAACCATGGTTGCAGCAGCCGCGACCATTAGAGTTTTGACTTGCGAAACTCGAGGCCATGGCTGGTCGATATTAGCTCGCGATCATGGCTGCTCAATCAATGGTCATAAACAGGTACGGACTATATTTTTTTTTATTGTTGCAGATGTTTTGTGGGTTTTCTTCATATTTATAATTTCCCTTATTTTGTTTTCAGACAAGTTGCTCGTGGACACTTCTTTCTCCTCATGAAGAAAGAATTTATATGCCTTGTCCGAATCGAAATCCACAACCAAATCAAGGTCGTTTTGGTTATCCTCCTCATGGCTATCAAGATTCCAACTACTACCGGGTATCAAACAAAAGTTAACCACCCAAATTTTTATCACAAGAACCAAGATAAGATTTCTCATAAAAATGAAACAAACGTTCCAAGGCAATCCTCACCTTATCAGACATCTCCTCAACGTTTGCACTATCACCATAGATTAGTCTATACAATACCTCACATAATTCATCTTTTTTCTTGGATCCAATATTACCGTAATCAACACCATCATATTTACCTTTTCAAAACTCCCATAATATTTTTCAAACTTTTCCTTCATCTTCGCACTCATAGCTTTCATCCTAGGATCCGAAGCCTTCTCCGCTTGTTTCAGAGTTCTATATAAAATAGCTATCTCATTAAAATAATCATTCGGAAGTGATATACCTAGTCCCGGACATCTTGTTGGTGGCATCATAAAACTTCAAAAATATGGAAAGAATTTTGACATTTTCCCAATCTTCATGTTTAGGAGTTTTATAGTCGAGCTCAGTTAAGAAAGCAGGATTATCTTCTTCCATCATTTCAAAAGCTTTTCTGAACTTTAAGGTAGCGTCTAACATGAGGTAAGTGGAGTTCCACCTAGTTGTGACATCAAGATAAACTGAACCCTTACAAGTGATCCTTGCACTCTCAATGCAACCTTGGAATGTTTTAGCTTTCATGGGAGAACCCCTCACATACCTAATCACGCCTCCAATACGTGCAATAGAATCACGAACCTCAGTAAATCCATCCCTCACAATCAAATTTAATATATGAGCGGTGCACCTCATATGTAAAACATCATCATCTAAGATCAATAACTTATCTCTTGATAATTTTTCTTTCAGAAAACCAATGGCAACATCATTTCAACTAGCATTATCCACAGTGATTGTGGATACTTTTTTCTCTATTCCCCACTCGAAGATGCATTTCTCAACTATTTTCCCAATATCCTTGCCCTTGTGACTAGGCATCACCACAAAATTGATGATTCTTTTGTGCAATTTCCAATTTCCAATCATCATCAATAAAATGTGCAGTGAGACATAAATAGTTCAAGTTTTGAATGGAACTCCATGTATCGATCATGAGTGCGACCCTAGAGCTTGCTAAAATAAGTCTTCAAAGTTGCTTTTTCACAAAGATACAACTTCAAGCAATCTCTAGCCACTGTAAATTGTGACATGTGATTGAAGAGAGATTGTAACAGACTAATAAAATCACGGAATCCAACACGCTCAACTTTCGAAAAAGGTTGTTCATCCATTATGATCATCCGAACAAGCATTTGCCTACAACGATCTTGATCAAATGTCCATGTCGATAAGAAATTACCACTACCAGAACCAGTACTGGAATGCCCTATTGTCATTTGAGTCCCATCTACTCTACGTGCGACAAATAATTTTTGCCTTTTATCTATATTTCGAGGATACTTGTTGCATCTTCTCAAGTGCTTCTACATAGCAGAGGTACCATTATCAACACTGTAAGTATACTTGGCCCCACAATAAAGGCAAAACACATCACTTTTCCCATCCTTAGTTTTTCCTTTGCAAAAATGAAGCCAAGTTGATGATTTTCGTTTACCAGAAGCATAAGCATTAAATACCTTGTTTGTGTCGGATGCCTCTTCGAGGTCTTCTTCACCTTCATTTTCTAGTGAGTCCATTACTGGATTCATAGCATCATTGGATTTGTCCACTTCCATTGACATTTATATAGATCACCTGAATCAAGCAAAACAAAGATTGGAGCCATCAAACTGCAACGTGTATACAATTCCTAATGTCTACAAGTAGGAGCACACAAGCTAGACCCTATGTTTATCAAAGACCACAAGTTGTGTTTCTACGTCTATAGTAAGTGACGCATCAAAATTCCCCCTTTTTTTTCTCTTTCTCCTCTTGGAATTCATATGTTACACAAAATAGTCATTGCTTGAGAATATTTTGTTAACTGAATAAATGCGAGTGTCCTGAAAAATTGATGCAAATGACCAAAATCAGTAGCAATTCAATTTCTGAAAGCTCATACACAATTCAAGGATATAAAACTTGGTGGATACCCCAAATTCATACTAACATCGTTACCGTTGAACAATTTCCTTCTTCACCCAGCCAAAGGATCTAATCCTCCATTTCCCCTCTTGTCAACACCATCCAACTCATCCGCATAAATGAATTTCCAGAATCAGATCACCATCACAATCATTTGCTTTGAAATCATTGTAATAGAAGCAGCGGAGGAGATTAACAGGAATGTGCATGAAATCTCAGCAATGCAAAGACAAGAAAAACTTACTCAAGAGTAAAGACTAAGTTGTTGCGAGAGCTGAGAGAAACTTCTAAGAATCGAGTTGCGGAAAAAGTGAAGAGCGAAGAGCGAAGCATGAGGCGAGAGGCCACAAGGGCCAGAGGCCAGACAAGCGAGAGGCTAGATGGTAGAGGCGAGAGGCCAGAACGGCGAGAGGCCAGACGCGCTAGAGGCGTGAGGCCAACAGGGTGAGAGGCCAGACGGGCGAGAGGCATGAGGGTAGAGGCGAGAGACGTGATCACGTGAGGCAAAAACCGAGATGGAAGGGCAAGGCAAGAGCAAGGGAAGGGAAATGCAAGCGCAAGGGAAGAGAAACGGCAGACGGGCAAGCCGGGAGCGTGAGGGAAGGGGAAAAGCAATTCCTTTTAGGGTTTTCTAAGAAATGTCTCTCTTTAGCAGAAGATAGAAAGCAATGAAGGTAGGCGAAGCTGCTAGTGAGATCTTCATTCTGCTGGGACAGGTCTTGGTGGTTTAGGGCCTTTGGCCCATGGTTTTGTTGAGCATGCGCTCACATAATTCACATTGGCAAGTCCAAGCTAGAGAACAAGTCCCCAAGCAAAAAAATCCGACATTCATTGATTATAAATATATATATTTGGTTGGTCCGGTCCGGTTCCCACCTTGGATGTAACAGTCTGAATTTTCGATCCTTTTTCCGAGATTTAAGAAATGAAATTGATCAATGCACTATGGTGAGATCTCACCCGGGACCCGCGCATTCTCGGGATGCTAACCTTAGGGGTAAGGCCAGTACGGGATTGAGTTCGCACGACCAAAGAACTTGCCCTTGGTTCGATCTTCGACCATATGGATTGACGAGGGAATGTTTTGAGCCAACCGAGACCGATCTATTTGATTGATCGTGTCCGAAGGGCACTAGTGACATACCCTTCGCAATTATATGACAATCGAGGTCTCCTTGGTTCGAGCAAACTTAAACGCGATTTGACTTAGTGTCGATCACGGGTCGAGAGCGCATAATCCTAATGAGCCACCCGTTAGCTAGAGATAAGCTAAAGTCGCGATTAGTCAATTTTAGTCATTTCTTGGGATTCGGGCCCGGGAATCGAGAATTTTGAAAGTGACAATTTTGAGCGGTTGATGACTTTTTTGGCTTGGCCAACCTTAGGGGCCACCCATTTTTACAAAAAAAATGGATTTCGGTTCAGGATCGGAAAATTACGGTTTTGCCCCTGTGGGCACCGAGGTTGGATTCGAAGGCCGTTTAAGGTTATTTTTCACGGCCAAGGTCATTTTGGGGTGGCCACGGACATTTAGAGTGGTTTTGGTCAAAAATTGAAATTTCGACAAAAATTGGAAAAATAATATTATTTTATTCCCGGAACTTCGCAGTCGATTTTTGAGGACTTAGAAAGTGAATTTCGCGAATCCGATGCTATATTATGTTGGCCACGCATATATGGAACCCGTATGTGCGAAAATTGGAATTTCGCCCCGGGACCGAAAAATTACCATTTTGCCCCTGGACCCTGTACTAGGAATTCCGAATTTTGGAAAATTTTGGGATATTTTTGGGATGAATCAGGTCTGAAAAAATCAGCTCAATTATTGGGCTTTGGACATTTTTGCCCTTGAATTATTGGATAGACACAAATAAGGGCCGTCGGATCAAGGGCATAATGGGAAATCGCGTGGGATCGCGACACGTATCTTCACGGCCACTATTTTGACCAGCTCTCTCTCTCTCCTCTCATTCTGATCAGATCACTCTCTCTCTCCTCTCCCACGTTCTCTCCCTCTCCCTCTTTCTCATTCTCTTCATCCTTGTTCCTCCTATCACCATGGCTGCTGCTGCTGCTGTTCTGCCCATTTCAGCCACCCATCCAGCCCGTTCTTCTCGCCTTTCTTAGGTAAGTGACCTCCCCAAATGTCGCCTAGGACCTCGGGTATTATTAGGCTTGTTTAGGGCTCGGTTTAGGGTGAATTTAGTGGCTGGTTTGCTCGGTGGTGTGTGTTGGCTGATTTCCAGTTAGGTTGCTGCTGCGTCGCTGGTTTTTGCTATTTTTACTGTGACTTGTGTGGCCCGAATTTGAGAAAGTTTTCTTCATGAAAGTTATTCCCAACATCTTGACGTATAACATAATTTAATTTGGGGATTTTTGGTAATCATTTGATGCCATTCGGAAGTTCATCTTTGGACTGAAATAAAACTGCCCGATTTACTGTTCATCCAACCTTCGGGTCTGTTCGAATTTTTATAAATTTTTTCAGGCCTATTTTCAAAATAATCCCTTCACGAAAGTTGTTGGGGACACTTGTGGCTATAACATATAAAAATTTTAAAGCTTTTCAAGGTGATTTGGGTGTTGAAATAAATGTATTTTGAGGACAAAACGGTCTATTTGAGCGAACTGATTTTGGTCTGATTTCAAGGGACAAAATGGCATGGTTGCAGATTGAACTGGATTTCGTGTTCTTCATAAGAAATGTTGATCAAGATGTTTTTTATGACATACCCAAAATTTAGAATTTTTGGAGTTCGTTTACTATTTATTTTGTTTGGATTTCGGTCACACTGTAAACTGCCCAGTTTAGCCCGATTTTACATATTCTCGGTTTTTCTCTCTCGAAAATTATTCGGTGTTATCATGGCATTTTGACGGGTAGTTTGCTGCTTGAATGAGCTCGTATGTGTGATTGTGTGGCTGTGAGGTGTGGTAGTGTGATTTTGTAATGAGCACGTGTGCTGGAAATTGCTGTGGGCTGATTATGCGTGACTGTGTGTACTATGTGAGTAGCTGTGAATTGTAGTGGGGTGTCTTGTGTATGTGGCCGTGTAGTGTGGTGGTGTGGTAGTGTGATTGTGCATTGAGTTCGCGTGCTAAGCATGGGTATTCGTGTGGTGTTTGTGTGACGAGGTTGTGTAAATGGGAAATGTGTGTGAAGTGTGTATGTTTGGCAGTGGGTTTGTGTGGTGACGTGGTACGTGTAGAGAGAGTGTGGAACGAACGTTCATGTGTGTAAGATTGGTTAGAGAGGATCCATCCTGAGGCGTGTACGTTTACGCGGGATGATGCCGTCCCTGACAAGGTGATGATGCCCGGCCTGACGAGGTGTCGATGCCTGACGTGGTCAGAAGACCGTTGGCCTGATGCATTTTACGCGGGCGCGGTAGAAGGAAAGTGTGTGTAGGATTCCGTCCTAAGGCGTGTACGTTTACGCGAGACGATGCCGTCCCTGACGAGATGACGATGCCCGGCCCGACAGGGTGACGATGCCTGACAAGGTCAGAAGATTGTTGGCCTGATGCATTTTACGCGGGCGCGGTAGTGGTGGACAAGTTGAGAATGAGCGGGAATTGGCTTGAGGTGCGAAGTTTGAGAAAGTGATGCGTGGTGTGAGTTGGTGTGTGAGTGTGTTTGTATCGCATGGTGTGATGCTCGATTATGGGATAAAAACTACTAGGCATGGTATGGGACGTGCCCAAGTGGGTTTTACTCTATAATCGGGGCACGCGCGCGACTGTGATGTATTTCTGTGGCATACTGGCTGTGTGGTTGACTAACGTGCAGGGACGTGCATGAGGAATTCCAGGTAGGGTCACGTGTGATTGTTAGTTTGGTTGATAGATTGTGTGTTATGCGTGTTTTCGTCTGGCGGTACGTGAGTGCCTACATGGGGTTTGGGGTTGTACACTTATTGAGATTCGTCTCACGGTTGTATAACCGCTACTTTCAGACCCCCAGCCATAAACCTAGGGAACCGCCTCCTCTTTTTTGAAGTGCGAAGAGCTACCCATGGTGCCCGGTGGATTCGCAAGCAATGCCCAAGAGATCTCCGGAGGATTGAGCCAGATGAATTAGGGGCAGAATGGAGAAGGGCGACCCTTAGATTTTTCCCTAGGGCATTTTAGGAGTTGTATAGCTTGGGTTATCCGATAGTGAAGTTAAGATAACCAAGCTCCTGATGTTTTGTTATGACGGTGATTTCAGATGTTGGTTTGCTGTATATGTCTGTAATATGATGTTTGTATATCTGGTGTCGTATGTAGATGTGGTTGCTGGATTGTTTTGTTGTTCTACCGCGTTGTCGTCATTATTTGTCCGGGGTTTTGTTGTTCACTTCCGCATGTGGCTCTGATGTTTGGGTTGGGTCGGTGACGTTCCTGGGACGTCGCACAAATTCGACCGAAGCAGGGGATGTCGCGAGCTCGATGGGGGTTCGGGGCGTGACATTGGAATTGAGAACCGGACCGCCCGGACACCGATTCCACTTTTTGGAGCCGAGAATCGGATCAACACTCCCGGGAACCGAACTAAACCTGCCGATCCAGCCCGGTCTAGGTGGTTCCCGGTTCGGGCGGTCCAAGTTGCATACCCCTAGATTTTTTAGTTGAATGACCCGTGGCAGTTGACGGGTGTCCTCTATTTGTCATAGGTGTATCAGTTTGTGATAGTTTGTGGTATTAATCCAATTTAATGGAGGGTATATTTGTTACAAATGTACCAATTTGAAGTTTTTAGTGATCAAATAATTAGTTTAAGGAAAACTTGTCATAGGTGCATCAGTTTGAGATTTTTGGTGGTCAAAAATTTAGTTTGGGAGTAAATTTATCACAGATGTGTCAGTTTGGGATTTTTCATAGTATTAACCCTTTCCAAATTATACTTTTTGTACGTACGCTGGTCTACACACGCACCCCCTCTTTCTCATTCATTATGAGCTAAATTATAATAAAAAAAATACAACGAAATATCATTTGATCTGCACTATCTACTTAAAGATTATTTCCGAAGACTCTATAGCTCTGTTGATGGTGATTGAGCCTAATGGCTCGGGCAAGTAAGATTGAGTGCGTGCGGATAATTCTTGCGCGACAAAATGCATGGTGGGTCACGAATTGGGACTCATCCTCGTGCACCCCAGTGCCACTGTGACTATGAATACCACTGTCCTGGCTAGTTTGCCGGTCGGAGGAGGAAGATGTGGGTCCAACACATCCTTTAGTAGCAAATTTGGGTTCTCCGTTGATGTCGCCATTTGCGTCGTTGATAGGGAAGAGAGAAGATCCCCCAGATGCTTCCCCATCATAATCTCCAGAGCCACTACTCCGAAGCTATACACATCGCATTTGTCCGTCACCCGCATCGTAACTGCTAACTCTGTTATTCCATGAAAGAAGAATGATTTGATGTTTTGATCATAATGTAAAGTTGTACACAAATTCCAAATTTCTGTGATGCGCTGACCCAAACCACTTTTCAAAATCCATACTTGCTATTCGGAAATTCTTGTTAGAATTAGTCGATGAAACCAAATTCAAGATGTTAAATAGAGCTATTTGATCAATCCGGGATCATACGTACATGAGAAATGCATGGTTAGATTTGATGCCGTAGCTTACCAGGAGCCATGTTGTAAGGACCTCGGCCCCACCACGCTTCCGCTGCGTCACTCCTTGTGTAATATTGTCCGCTTTGGACACTAAGTCCTCACGGTTTTAAAACGCGTTACACAGGATAGGACACCCAAGCCTTATAAGCAATCCCAGAACTCCCCCTAGGCGATGTGGGACAAGAGACATGCCTCCCTTGCCATCCTAGAAGCCTGCTAAGAGCCGCTCCTTGTCCAGGCCCTCTCGCCCCGGCGACCACTCCTGTAAGGACCTCAGCCCCACCACGCTTCCACTGCGCCACTCCTTGTGTAATATTATCCGCTTTGGACACAAAGTCCTCACGGCTTTAAAATGCGTTACACAAAAGTTAGGGGCCAAGCCTTATAAGCAATCCCAGGACTCCCCCCTAAGCGATGTGGGACAGAAACATGCCCCCCTTACCATCATAAAAGACTGCCAGGAGCCACTCCTTGTCCAGGCCCTCTAGCCCCGGCGACCACTCCTCGCCCTCGTCGGACCAGGTCGTTACATTCTCCCCTCTTTCGAGCATAGTGTCCTCGTTGTGGCCCCACACGCGGTCGGGAGTCGGTTCTGATACCATTTGTAAAGACCTCGGCCCCACCACGCTTCCGCTGCGTCACTCCTTATGTAATATTGTCCGCTTTAGACACTAAGTCCTCACGGTTTTAAAACGTGTTACACAAAGGTTAAGGGCCAAGCCTTATAAGCAATCCCAGGACTCCCTCCTAAGCGATGTGGGACAGAAACATGCCCCCTTACTATCCTAGAAGCCTGCCGGAGCCGCTCCTTGTCCAGGCCCTCTAGCCCCAGAGACCACTCCTCGCCCTCGTCGGACCGGGTCGTTACAGGCAAGGGGGCATGTTTCTGTCCCACATCACTTAGTGGGGAGTCTTGGGATTGCTTATAAGGCTTGGCCCTAACCTTTGTGTAATGCATTTTAAAGCCGTGAGGACTTAGTGTCCAAAGCGGACAATATTACACAAGGAGTGGCGCAGTGGAAGCGTGGTGGGGCCGAGGTCCTTACAAATGTTATCAGAGCCGACTCCCGACCGCGGGGGCAGGGCCGAGGACTCGGCTAAAAGGAGGGGAGAATATAACGACCCGGTCCGATGAGGGCAAGGAGTAGTCGCCGGGGCCAGAGGGCCTGGACAAGGAGCGGCTCCTGATAGGCTTCTAGGATGGCAAGGGCGATGTTTCTGTCCCACATCGCTTAAGAGGGGAGTCCTAGGATTGCTTATAAGACTTGGCCCCTAACCTTTGTGTAACGCGTTTTAAAGCCATGAGGACTTAGTGTCCAAAGCGGACAATATTACACAAGGAGTGGCGCAGTGGAAGCGTGATGGGGCCGAGGTCTTACAACTCCCCGCCCTCGTCGGACCGGGTCGTTACATTCTCCCCCATGATAAAATGAAGTTAGCCACCCACGCAATCGGGAGTCGGGTTATAGATTACCATTTGTAAGGACCTCGGCCCCACCACGCTTCCGCTGCGTCACTCCTTGTGTAATATTGTCCGCTTTAGACACTAAGTCCTCACGGTTTTAAAACGCATTACACAGGATAGGACACCCAAGCTTATAAGCAATCCCAGGTTTCCCCCCTAGGCGATGTGGGACAAGAGACATGCCCCTCTTGCCATCCTAGAAGCCTGCCAGGAGCCGCTCCTTGTCCAGGCCCTCTGGCCCCGACGACCACTTCCCGCCCTTGTCGGATCGGGTCGTTACATTGCCATCCTAGAAGCCTGCCAGTAGCCGCTCCTTGTCCAGGCCCTCTGGCCCTGGTGACCACTCCTCGCCCTCGTCGGACCGGGTCGTTACACATGTAGCCATAAGATCCAGCCATTGCAGTCCAATTTGACGAGTCTGAATCCAATACGTTGAGCTTTTTGACAGCAAAAATATGGCCGCTGGCAAGTTCGGCCTTGTAAACGCTCCCAAACCTGCCTTTTCCAATGCAGTACTCTTCGCTGAAGTCGTTGGTGGCCGTGGCGATGTCGCTGAATGTGAAGTTCCCTCGCCTTTCCCATATGATCGGTTTTGAATTATCGTGCTTTTTAACACTCTCTATCACTTTGTCGAGAAGCTTGTTTCGCGGCTGAAGCCCTAGAATCATGGCAATTGGAATCGCTAGAAGTAGTAAGCAGCCGACGCCAATACTCACACCAATCAAAACTTTTTTGCTGTGGTTGGTCGATTTACTACTCGTTCGCAAGGAGATAATACCGTTGTCTCCACACAAGCCCAAATTCCCAACAAAAGCACTTTTAGGCGCCCATTGGAAGATGCCACCACTAGGAACCGCACCTGTTAGTTCGTTGTACGATAAGTCCATGGAGCTTAAACTCACCATGGTGGAGAGTGAAGCCGGTATCATACCGGACAAATCGTTATGGGAAAGATTGAGATTTTCCAATATAGTAAGCTTTTCCAAATTGGAAGGAATTGATCCTGCTAGTGAATTATGGCTCAGGTCTAGAAGTAACTGGAGCGCAGACAACTTCCCAAGCTCGGACGGTAAGTTACTGGACAGATTGTTGTTGCTCAAGTTCAAGCTAAGTGAATTCTCACAATTTGCTAGCTCGTTCGGTATGGTACCGCTCAATGTGTTGTTCGACAAATCAAGAAGGTTGAGCTTCGATAAGTTTCCTAATGAGACGGGAATATCTCCAGCCAAATGGTTGTTGCTCAAGTTCAGCTCGATCAACTCCCCCAGATTTCCCATCTCGTCAGGAATTCTCCCGGTCAGTTCATTGCGGTCCAAAGTCAAGACGCGCAACTGAGACAATTTCCCAAGCCCTAGCGGGATTTGGCCAGAGATTTTGTTACCATCTATCTGCAAATTCGTAAGATTCATACAGTCTCCCCATTGTGCCGAGAGAGTCCCGACAAATCGGTTGTTACTGAGGCTTATATAAACCAGATTCAGATAAACTCCGAATGCACTCGTGACATCTGCGGTGAACTGATTGCCATCTAGACGGACTCTTGTTAGCCCCGAACAATTTCTCAAGCAGCGGGGCAGCGGCTCGGTGAACTTGTTCTCATTGACGGTGAGTTCTTGTAGAGCAAAGCTGCTGCACAATTTGGGTGGCAGTTCTTCGGTGAAGCTGTTGTTCGCAAACCTAACATAATGCAAAGAAGGGATGTACTCGCTGAAGTCACCTGGTACGCTTCTCGAGAAATTGTTTGTGAACAAAGAGATCGACTCTAAGTTAGCAAGGCGAGAGATGGTCTCGGGGACCTCTCCATAAAGCTTGTTCGTGTTGAGGTCGAGAATGGTCAACGACGTGAGATTCCCGACCTCTGGAGGAATAGTCCCGGTGAGTTTGTTATAGAAAAGCTGGAGGATCTCCAGGTTTCTCAGGTTCTCCAATGTTGAAGGGATTTGGCCGGAGAGAGAGTTCATTGCGAGGTCTAACTTGGCCAAATTCTCCAAGCTCCCGATCCCAGTAGGGATCGGGCCAGAGAGTGAATTGTTGTACAAAAAGAGGTCATTGAGCTTGGTCAGGCTTCCTATTTCTGGAGGAACTTGCCCAGAGAGAAAATTGTTCTGGAGCTGCAAAGAAACGAGTTCTGTCCAATTTGTGAAGAAGTAAGGCGATAACTCACCTGACAGGTGATTCTCCGAAGCTCCCAAATTCCAACAATCTGACCAGATTGGACAGAGAGAGAGGCAGCTCCTCGGAGATCGAATTCTGGGCGAGGGCCAACACCGTAAGGTTAGAACAAAGCCCGAGCTCGGAAGGTATAGAAGAGCTCAAGCGGTTTAGGTGCAAATCAAGCTTTTGAAGCTTTCTCAATTGATCAATGGAGCTAGGAATTGCCCCTTCAAAGGAATTGTTGTACATCTCTATCATCTGAAGCTCAGATAGCAACCCTATGTCTCCAGGAATCGGACCGCCGAGCGGATTGTTGCCAATCCGGATCTCCTTCAGCTGGGAAAGTTTTGATATGTTTGAGATCGGCCCCTGGAGCGAATTCTCAGTGAGGTTGAGGTACTGAAGCTTCACCAGGTTGGCATACACAGCCTCAGGAATTTGGCCAGTCAACGTGTTTTGTGACAAGTCGAGGTATGTCAGGTTGTGAAAATAGGCCATGAAGCTCGGAAATTCGCCGTTGAGCGAATTGAGGAAGAGGCTCAGGTATGTCACTGATGGCATGGCAGAGAATTTCGACCAGTCAGGAGATTCCAAGTAGTTTGATCCAAGATCCAAGTGCCACACCTTCCCGAGATTGCTGATCTGGTGAGGAATACTACCATTGAGACTGTTGTTCAAGAGGCTCAAGAACTGAATCTCTTGCAATTGGCCTATCTCGGGCGGTATGCCACCTTCCAAGAGATTGCTACCCAGGTCCAAGAACGTGAGCTTGGAGAGATTGCCAATTGACGGCGGTATCAAGCCCCCGAGATTGTTGTTGCTGGCATCGAAGCGGGTCAGGTTCGGGAATGAAGCGAAGTCGAGCGCATCGAGTGTGCCGCTGAGGCTGGAGCTGGAGAGGCTAATCTCCGAGACTGACCCGCCATTGTTGCAGGCAACGCCAGTCCAGTTGCAGAGATGGGTGATGTTGGCGAGTGACCATGAGCTCAGAGAAGGTGGAGGAGGAGGAGAGAGAGAGTTCTTCCATTTGACTAGAGCTTGTGCCTCTTTGATCGGGGTCGCCGAGGCCTGAAATGGCAGCAAGAAGAGAAGACAGAGGAAGAGAGGGTGGGTTGCAGTTGATTCTGTCATGCTTAGCAAGATGGCATTGGACCCCATGAGAAACGAGCTGGATGATACTGTTTTATAGCACCACGAATTGTATGCACTTTTAGACAAAAGGCCACGATGAAGTGGCAAACTGGCAGTTTCGCACTCACGCACAAAGTTGGACTTTCAGTCATCTTCCGACAACGTTGGATGAACATTCTAAGTGGTTTCCTTCGTGTCATTTCGCCCGCGTAAACACCCACGTGTAATTCGTTTTTGGAAAAATTACTGTAGCAATTATATGTATTTAACATTTTTAAACAAAAAAGTAGGTTAACCGTCAATGTGTTGGGGTCGACGCCTGATACGAGAAAACAAAGAGAAATGTCGTAATTGCACTTCGGTTCCTGAACCGACTCCAACCCGGAAGACTTGGTGAAAGAAATGTCCAAACTGAAGGTTTGAAAAAGCTACGCCAACTTCCTTCGCATGAAGTCGGCAGCGAAGGAGGACAATTCGAAGTTGATATTCAAGTGACAAGTAAATGGACACCACCGACTTCAAAAGGCGGTGAAACTCGAGCTTATAGATAAGGCTTAAGAGTGAAAGAGAAGCTATATTGTAATAGCTGCGGGAGATTATTTTTTCGAATGTTATACTTGTACAGCAGCAATGCAAATGGAACTGAGTTTGATTGAGGCTCCAAGTCGATCGGAATCGGACAGTGATGGTTGGTAATAGTTGAAAATTAGTAAAAATTATCGATGTTGCTTTTCAAATCCCAAGAAGATTTGAGGTAGAGCACTTTTTCCAATGGTTATTCGACGAGGGATGCAACTGAAACCGCTTCGAAACTACAACTGATGTGATGAAAAATTTCGAAAGTTTAGTTATACCACAAGGAGTAGACCAAAAGAAAGTTTGGTAATACTTCATTTGGCTGATAATCATCCATTAATCGATTCAACTATCAACAAACAGATTTGATAGAAAAGGACGAAATTAATTTGTACCATTTATCACGTGGGAATAAAATACAGTAGAAAAGGAGGAAATTAATTGGTACAATTAATCACGATGGAAAAAAATAATATTATAGCAATGCCCACCTTAAAAGTGGTCGGCAAAGCGCCACCAACGTTGTTGAAACTTCTTGCGTGCTTCGAGGAAATTGTAAGTTAAAAAGAGAACGTTGGCGATTGGTTAAAATTAGTCTCTATCATGGCCAAAACAAGCATCTCTACGCGTGGTCATAAGTAACAGAGACCAACAATATTTGATTTAGCGTTTGTTTATCGAAGAATGAATGATTTATGAAATATTTTTTTAAAAGTGATCGTTTGTGCTATTCATAAAAATGTATGAGCACAAACTATGTTCATCATGGGCATAAAAATTTAAGAACAGATTATTGTTGATAATAAAAGTATTTTTCGCGAACTTAATTTTCTAAATAATGCAAACAATCAGTTTTACAAGACAGGATTTGTATGAGACAAAAGTCCGAATAGGTTGTGGTCCAAAATTTCATGCTAGATAATAAGGAAAAATTACTCAAAAAGGTCATAAATCTCTTGTAGTCAATTCAATATTAAATCTTTTAGTTGTGCCAATTGAGCTTTAAATCTTTTCATATTTTGTCAATTGAGTTAATCCGATCACTTTTGACCCGAATTTGCTGACGTGGATGCCGACTGTTCTACGAGGAAGAGCATTAGCAGCCACATGGCAAATCAGGATTGATAGGTCTAAATCAATCAAGATAAAAATGTTAACGTTCAACATAGTCTAAAGGAAATACACTTCAGTAAACGAAGTAAAAATAAGTGATAAGTTATTCACATCTCAACTATGACATGGAGACTGCGCATCGAGTTTTTCATTGCAATTTGCCTTAATTAGGAATTGTTTCATATTAAATATAGGTAGATCCTCGTAACGCATGCAAAGCTAGACTTGTAATGTAATATAATCATGGGGTTAATACTACGAAAAATCCCAAAATGGTACACTAGTGATAAATTTACCCCAAATTAATTTTTTGATCACAAAAAATCCAAACTGGTATACCTGTGACAATTTCTTGTTTCCGTTAAATTTTACGATTAAATATTTTAGTTAAATGACACGTGTCAGTTGACGGGTGTATTAGTTTGGGATTTTACCCTCCATTTGTCACAGGTTTACCAGTTTGTGATTTTTCGTAGTATTAAGCTAATTTAATGTAGGGTATATTTGTCATAAATGTATCAATTTGTGTCCTTTCCTTTAAAAACTTTTTTAAAAAAAGCAAAAATATTTTTGCTTTTGCAAAATTAAGAAAAGGTATAAATTACTTGTGACATCCCGGATTTTGACTCAATTTTGGTATTTAATAAACGTGTAATTCGTCAGTGTGCTTATAGTAAAATCTCATCTGGGAACTGATCACTCACGGTTATTGTTTTTAAATTTTGAGATTTGCTAGAATCGCACTCAATCAAATTTGGCCGTTATTTAGACCCTGAACTTGGCAATCGATTTTCAGGAGTTTCGGGACGAAATAAATTGGACGGTATTGATATTGTTGTGGCCTGCGTCGAGATTACCAGGAATAGTGAGAAAGTGAAATTTTGGACCGGGTGTGAATTTGGACTAGTAGACCTCCCTCGTAGTGTGTCTTGGGTTATTTTATTTTGGCCATTTACCCTATATTATTATTTGGGATTTTTCGTGGACTGTTAGACCATTTTCCGAATTTGAATCGGAACAGTTAGGTCGATTTTTAGTTTGAACCGTGTCCGTTGGATCGCGCTCGAAAATAAAAATTAGTCTTTTTCTTTTCTCTCTCTTTCTCTCTCCTCTCTCCTCTGCTGCGCCCGTCCCCTCCCCTGCGCGCGTCTCTCTCTCTCTCTCTCTCTCTCTCTCTCTCTCTCTCTCTCTCTCTCTCCTTTCTCTTTTTCTTCCTCTTTGCCCGCCTCCCCCCCCCTCCATGCAACGTCCCTTCCCCCTCTACCATGCAGACCAAACCCCCCCTCTTGACACTCTCTCTCTCCCTTTCTTCTTTTCTTCCTTTTTCTTTCTTGTTCTTTTCTCTTCTTCTTCTTCTTGGTCGCGTCTATTCTAGCCTCTGTGTTCCCTGCTGCTCCCTCTCCTTGCTGCCCATCGCTGATCGCCTGAGCTCACTTGGCCATCGCGCGCCGCCATCGCCGGCTCGACCGACCGCGCCGCGCCGCCCGACCGACCCGCCTGCGGCCTTGACCCTTGACCACCCACCACCTGGTCACTCTCCCTTTCCCCCACCCAGAGCTTAGTCCACCTCTGCTGGCTCCACTTTTCGTCTCCGCTCAACACCGCTCCGCCTAACTAATGAGGCACACCGCCCGCGTCGCCCGACAAGCTCGATCGCCATGACGCCACACATAAAAACCAGCCCCCATCTCTCCCCCTCGGCCTCTTCCTGTTGGTTAAGCGAGGCGGCCGGCTCGCCGTTCACTGTCGATCGGCTCGTTCGGCCTCGCCCTTGGCCATCTTGGGTGCCGCCCGCTCCATCCGGCTGCCGCCCCCCTCAGCCCCATCTCCTTTTCCCTCCTCACCCTCTCCGCCCTAGCTGCTTTCCCTCTCAGCCACACACGCCCGTCATGATGCCGCCATGCCCGTCCACCGCCACGTCCTTGCATGGCGCGTCAGCGGCCGGCGGCCCGGCCCGCCGGCCCGGCCAAACCGCCTGCGCCCGTGCTGTACGTGCCGCGCCCACGCCTCCCACGCCCGTAGCCCAGGCGCATTGCCCGTTCAGCCGGCCTGTCGCTCGGGCTCGTTGCCCATCCGCTTGCCCGTACGCCCCGGGCACGCCTCAGATCTGCCGCGCCCGTGCCCCAAGCACGCCGATCGGCCATTGCGCCCACATTGGCCGGCCAGTGCACCCATGTGGCCCATGCCCGCGCCTAGTCCGCACTGTTCACCCGGGCCATTTTGGGCCTGAGCCGACTTTTCCCAAGCCAAAACTTGGTTAGTGACTCCCTAAACCTTACCTAGTACATTGGGTATTATTAGACTCGTCTAGGGGATAATTAGTACCGGTTTAGGAGCTTAATGTGGATTGTGGGAAATTTTTGTACGTGCATAATTGCTAGATTAAATTGTGAGAATTGTGGGGCTTAATTAATGACTAATTATGGTGGACTAATTGATAATATTGTCGTGGCATGTGTAGGAGAAATTGACGTGTGATTGTGACGGGCTTGAATGTCGGAATTGTGAGCCTGTGATTTGGAATTGGGATAATTTTGGGTGCATATTACTCGCTAATGTAGGTGGGCCAATAATTGGCTTGTTGTGGCATTCGAGGGTGGGTTTGATGTTCGTATGTGGTAGGCATGAATGACGGGTTTGTGGGCAAGTGTGATGGGCTGTGATGTGAATTGGATTTGTACTTGGGTATTTCATTGACTTATCCCAGTTTTAGAACGGGTAGGGCGTGTTTAATTTAATTATATTATGATATAATTTGTGCTACTTGAATTTGATTAATTAATAGGCTTGATTTTGGGTGGTTGTGCGTGGCCGACTTGAACGTCGGGTTTGTGGATTGAGGTGGCAAATTGTAAATTGGACTGAGTTGTGATTATGGGTTTATTAATGCAATTGGTGTGGAATTGATTTAATTGAATGGCGTGTGCTTGCCTGTCGATTTTAAGCTCGGATTGATCGGAGGGCTACGGACTTGGGACGTGTTGACGACGGTTCGTGTAAAGGCATGAATGGCCCAGTGTGCTAAATGGACGCGGGCTTGAGACGTGTTGACGGTGGCCCGTTAAAAGTGTGTTAGACCAGGACGTGTTTACGTCGATTATTGAGAATTGAGCTCGAATTGATCGGAGGGCTACGGACTTGGGACGTGTTGACGGCGGTCCGTGTGAAAGTATGGATGGCCGATGTGCTAGATGGGCCTGAGGCGCAATGGCGCGGGTAATGAGAATGAACTTGAGGGGCACAGTGGCGCGGGTCGTGAGATAGATGTTCGGTCACGCATGCGATTTGAGTGTGATTGAAATGGCTAGTTGAGTATGACTGAATTGGCTGGCTGAGCATGTGAATTAATTGGTTGGTTGAGCGTGTGGATGTTGATCGAATTGAGTGATGGTGCGTGTGGATGATTGGTTGGATTGATTGGGTGCGAGGGTGGATGGTACTTGAATGATTGTGTTATATTACTGGGATATTATTTCATTATTCTAATTAACTAATGTGCAAAATGGGCAGGTGATTGGATGGCGAGGTAAGTCCATTGATGTGAATTATATATATATGTTATCGGTTGGATTGCATGTATGACTTGTCTGGGTATGCATTGGCCTACGTGGGGTATAAGGGGTTGCTTATTGAGACTCGTTCTCACGGTTATTATATAACCATTTCAGATCTGCTACCATGAGTGATTGGGGACGCTGCAAGAGTGTCTCGGAGATCGAGGACGAGTCAAGTACTCGGCATTATGAGTTTCCCCTTTTGTAGAGGAGTTAAGTTTACAACTAATGCCCCTTTCGAGAAATGTGGTTTTGTTGTTGTAACTTAGCTTGGGGATTGTCTTTTGTGGACGTCGTATGTGTCTATCTAGTGTAGGAACTTCAGTTATTGTTTGATGCTATTGCTATCCCTTGTCATTATTAATCGTCCAGGTTGTTTCTATTTGTTTCCGCGAGTGTTTAATCTCTGATGTTTGGGTTGGGTCGGCGACGTGTCTAGGACGTTGCATTCAATGATCGACCATCGAGGGATGCCGCGAGCTCGGCGGGATCCGGGGCGTGACATCCCCATTGATTTGGTATCAGAGCAAGGTCAGCTCGAACCAATATGGTCGAAGTTTGGAGTGATAAGGAGCGATGACTTTGGGGTTGCCAGCTAGGGAGACTTGTGTGCCATGCGTACCCCAGACTGTGTGATTGTGATTGCTAAGTGATTTTATGCAATATATGTGAGGTACAGGTGCGTCAGGACTTGAGGTAAGTGCACGAACTTTGTTGGTTGTGATTGGGTGCTATTTGTAATTGGTTGCCTGCTTAATGAATTGTGTTGTGATTCATTGCCTAGGGCTTAGACTGGTATAGTTGGCATAGGTCTTTAATTCTCGAGGGAAATTATAGCAGGTAAGTGGGTGGTGTGAACCTTGTGAGTATGAGTAGCCGAGGAAGAGGTTGAGGTCGAGGTCGGGTAGGTCCGCAAGTTGGAGTTGTGGGGGGATTCCAGATGGGATGAGGTTTTGAGGGCACTTGAGGAAGTTAGAATTGTGACGGGAAGACAAACTGAGGAGCGAAATGCTATTGTTGCTACTGATTCTGAGGCCACTATTGTCGTCGTCAATGGAAATAACGGGAATCATGGGTATAATGAAAATGTTAGGAATCAAGGTTAATGGCAAGTTAACGCAATCAGATAGATGTGTCGGCTGGTTGGAAAATATTGGAAATTGAAACCTCTGAAGTTGATATTAAAGATGACCCTAAGGCTACATTACTTTGGATAGAGGAGGGGCTTTTGAGGTATTCGGGTGCACTGATGAGGAGAAAGTGACCCTGGCTATATATCAACTCTAGGGAAATGCAAGTGATTGGTAAGAAGACCCCCCAAAGTAGGATATTTCAGAGGGCATATTTCTAAGCTGGGGTGTCGTTATCGAGGTATTTAATAAGTACTTTGAGAAAGTGCGCAAAGACAGAAGATGACATAGTTCCTTTAGCTTCACTAAAATCGGATGTCAATCGATCAGTACGAGGTCAAGTTGTAAGGTTACCTAAGTACTCACTAAAAATGATCAAGGACCATGTGGATGGGACAAGGAGGTTTTAGGATGGATTGGAACCGGAATTTTGCAATCAGTTGGTACTTTTGGGTGTTAAGGAATTACAACGAGTTGTATGAGAGAGTTCGATGGTTGACACGGATATGAGTGAAAGGATTGCCGCTTCCGGATCACAATTCACACCGGCTAGGGACAATGGGAACTTTGGAAAGAAGCCTGTGACAGAGAAGCGAAAATTGTCCCTCTAGTAAGAAAGAACTTTGGAAAGCCGAACTGCTATCCAACGCTGCATGTCGGTCTTATGGAAAGAGGCCTAGGAATGGCCATTGCCAAGGTAAAAATGGAGCATGTTGTGGATGTGGACAGTAAGGTCACTAAGTGAGAAATTGTTGAACCGATAGGTTAGGTCACTAACGCAATCGTAGCGACCGCAAGTAGGACATTAAGCGAAAGCTGCCCTGCAGATTAATCAAAATCGGCTATGGACGTAAGAAAAGATGTACGCTGTAGTGGGGAAGGAATCAGAGGATGTGCCGCGAAAGTCTAGAGGCGTTACGTGTTGATATTAGGTGCAATAGGCGATGATTTTGAAGTTGTAACTCTAATGGTCATGTACAACATATAATTACTTATAGTGGGTAGGCGCAATCGACTTAAGGATTTCTAAATTACTGACGATATTTTTGGACGAATTGGGAAGGATGAGTGTTGCTTAGGGATTACAGATTTTGTAAAGAACCGATGTGAGTTGTTTTTGAGAGACAGTTGGATTGAAATTTGGATGGATTG
The DNA here is from genome assembly GCA_024733475.1 of Syzygium grande. NCBI lineage: Eukaryota > Viridiplantae > Streptophyta > Magnoliopsida > Myrtales > Myrtaceae > Syzygium > Syzygium grande. The sequence continues at coordinate 26,634,010 of JAMXDD010000004.1, read as the reverse complement.
AGCTTTGTCTTGAGGTGTAAAAAGATAATCAATTTGGGGCTGATTAGTTGGTTGATGAATAAAGGTTAAAGGACATAACCGAGGTGTGTAATCTTCCCGATGTCTCTCCTCAGGAATTGCCGGGACTGCCACATGAGAGAGAAGTGGAGTTCGCGATTGAGTTGGCCCCAGGGACGGAACTGATCTCGAAAGCACCCTATAGGATGTCACTGTCGGAATTGAAGGAATTGAAAGTCCAAATGTAAGAGTTATTAGATAAAGGCTTCATTCGTCCTAGTGCGTCTCTATGGGGAGCGCCAGTATTATTTGTAAGGAAAAAGGATGGATCACTGAGATTGTACATTGACTACAGGCAACTGAACCGGGTGACCACTAAGAATAAGTACCCGTTGCTAAGGATTGATGACCTATTTGACCAGTTGCAAGAGGCGTTAGTGTTTTCTAAGATCGATCTGAGGACTGGCTATCATCAATTGAGGATCAAGAAGGAGGACGTGCCGAAGTCGGCATTTAGGATGAGGTATAGGCACTCTGAGTTTACGGTGATGCGGTTTGAACTGACGAACACCCCTGCAGCCTTTATGAATTTAATGAATCGGGTATTCAAGGAATTTTTGGATCAATTTGTAATCGTGTTCATAGATGATATTCTGGTGTATTCGAAGAGTTTCACCAAGCACGAGGTACATTTGGAAAATATTCTACAGACCCTAAGGGAACATGCGCTCTACGCTAAGTTCAGTAAGTGCGAATTCTGGTTTCATCGAGTGGCATTCCTAGGACATGTGGTATCCGGAGAAGGAATTATAGTGGACCCGGCCAAAATTGAAGCCATCGTGAATTGGCCAAGGCCGACAACAGTAACCGAGGTTCGAAGCTTTTTGGGTTTAGCAGGGTATTACAGACGCTTCGTGGAGAAATTTTCGGCATTAGCGACGCCGTTGACGCGGTTATTAAAGAAGGAGACGAGATTTGAATGGACGGATAAGTGTGAAAGGAGTTTCCAAGAATTAAAACAGAGGTTGACGACTGCGCCAATGTTAACGATTCCGTCAGGTCCGGGAGAATATGAGATTTACAGTGACGCGTCGTTAAAGGGATTAGGATACGTGTTAATGCAACACGGGAAAATGGTGGCATATGCATTCGCGGCAATTGAGGCCACATGAGCAGAATTATCCAACGCATGACTTGGAGTTAGCCGCTATTATTTTCGCTCTCAAAATTTGGAGACACTACCTGTGTGGGAAGAAATTTTAGATTTTTACGGACCATCAAAGTCTAAGGTACTTGTTCTCCCAAAAAAAATTAAATATGAGACAGCGTCGATGGATGGAACTCCTTAAGGACTATGATTGCGATATAATGTACCACCGTAGAAAAGCTAATAATGTAGCGGATGCTTTGAGCCAAAAATCAAGCATTGCGCATATGATGGTCAAGGAGTGAACTCTATTGGAGGGAGTTCGGGACTCGGAATTTAAGTTTGAAGTAAGTCGTGTCTCGAGTCTGCTTGCCGCATTGAGGATTGAACCAGAAATACAAACTAAGATTAAGGCTCTACAATCGACGGACTTAGAGATTCAGAAGATCTTGAGTATAGATGCCATAAAAAGGAAATCGAATTTTCAGGTATCCGAGGATGGGATCCTAAAATTCCGTGGACGGTTATGTGTACCTAATGATACAGAACTGAAGGAAGAGATTTTGTCTGAAGCACACCGTAGCACTTATAGTATTCACCCGGGGAGTACGAAGATATATCAGAATTTACGGCAACATTACTGGTGCAACAGCATGAAAGTGGACGTGGCCAAGCATGTGGCTAAGTGTTTAATATGCCAACAAGTAAAGGCGCAACATTGCAAGTCAGGTGGAATGTTGCAGCCATTGAAAATTCCCGAGTGGAAATGGGAACACATTACAATAGAATTTGTAATGGGATTACCGAGAAGTCAAAGGGGTCATGATTCGATTTGGGTGATAGTTGATCGGTTGACAAAGTCAGTATATTTTCTACTGGTGCGAAAGGATTTCGCCTTGGAAAGGTATGCCGATTTATATGTGCGACACATAGTCAGTCTCCATGGAGTACCAGTGACAATCACCTCGGACCGTGATCCTAAGTTTACTGCCGCTTTTTGGAAAAATCTTCATGCGGCATTAGGAATGAGGTTACAATTTAGCATGGCCAGTCTAAGAGGACGATCCAGACTTTGGAAGATATGCTGCGAGCATGTGTATTGGATTTTTGGGAAGTTGGAAAGAATAATTGCCCTTGGTTGAGTTTGCCTATAACAATAGCTATCAGCAGAGTTTTAGAATGGCACCGTTTGGGGCATTGTATGGCAAGGTTTGCAGAACACCGGTTTGTTGGGATGAAGTGGGTGAGAGGAACATCACGGGTCCCAAGTTGGTTTAACAGTCAATTGAAACAGTCAAGGTGAGTTAGGAACACCATGGAACCGAAGGTGCGATGTAGGAAAGTGAAGAGTTGATGCGACACCAGTACCCCTATTTGTTTGAATAGTTGGGCTGGATTGTAAATTTCGAGGACGAAATTTTTGTAAGGGGGGAAGAGATGTGACATCCCGGATTTTGACTCAATTTTGGGATTTAATAAACGTGTAATTCGTCAGTGAGCTTGTAGTAAAATCTCGCTGGGGAACTGATCACTCCTGGTTATTATTTTTAAATTTTGAGATTTTGCTAGAATCGCACTTGATCGAATTTGGCCGTTATTTAGACTCCGAACTTGGCAGTCAATTTTCGAGAGCTTCGGGACGAAATAAATTGGACGGTGTTGATATTGTTGTGGCCAGTGTCGAGATTACCGGGAATAGTGAGAAAGTGAAATTTTGGACCGGGTGCGAATTTGGACTAGTAGACCTCCCTCGTACTGTGTCTTAGGTTATTTTATTTTGGCCATTTACCCTATATTATTATTTGGGATTTTTCATGGACTGTTAGACCATTTTTCGAATTTGAATCAGGACCCTTAGGTCGATTTTTAATTTGAACTGTGTCCGTTGGATCGCGCTCGAAAATAAAAATTAGTCTTTTTCTTCTCTTTTCTCTCTCTTTCTCTCTCCTCTCTCCTCTGCTGCACCCGTCCCCCTCCCCCGCGTTCGTCTCTCTCTCTCTCTCTCTCTCTCTCTCTCTCTCTTCTTCTCTTTTTCTTTTTCCCTCCTATGCGCCTCCCCCCATGCAACTCCAGCCCCCTCTTATGCGGACAAACTCCCTCGACACTCTCTCTCTCCCTTTCTTCTTTTCTTCCTTTTTCTTTCTTCTTCTTTTCTCTTCTTCTTCTTCTTGGCAGCGTCACATTTTAGCCTCTGCGTTCATTGCGCTCCCCTCTCCCTGCTGCCGTCGGCGATCGCTCTCGGCTCGCACAGCCATCGCCCGGCAGCCTTTTCTTCGCCCGACTGGAAACCCCGCCCGTCGTCTTAGCCCAACCCCGCCTGCGGCCCCCGGCCACCCCTCGCCACATGGTCGCTCTCCCCTTTTTCCCCCCCGACTTCCGTCCACCTCCGCCGCTCCACACCGTCTCTGCTCGACGCCGCTCCGCCTAACCGTTGAGCGCCGCCGCGTTGCCAGCAAGCTCGGTTGCCGATGCCACCGCGAGACTAGACCCCCTGTCTCTCTCCCCTCCCCGGCCTCTTCCCTATTCAGTTCCAACGAGCCCAGCCAGTTCCAATGAGCCCGTTCCGCCGTCGGCCTCGCCCGTCGCCGTCGCCGCCCGTTCAGCTCGCCGCCCATCTCCTTCTCCCCCCTCCCTCTCTCTGCCAAAACTTGGTAAATGACTCCCTAAACTTTACCTAGTACATTGGGTATTATTAGACTCGTCTAAGGGATAATTAGTACCGGTTTAGGGGCTTAACATGGATTGCGGGAAATTTTTGTACGTGAATAATTGATAGATTAAATTGTAAGAATTGTGAGGCTTAATTAATGACTAATTATGGTGAGCTAATTGATAATATTGTCGTGGCATGTGTGGGAGAAATTGACATGTGATTGTGAGTGGCTTGAATGTTAGAATTGTGAGCCTGTGATTTGGAATTGGGATAATTTTGGGTGCATATTACTGGCTAGTGTAGGTGGGCCAATAATTGGCTTGTTGTGGCATTCGAGGGTGGGTTTGATGTTCGTATGTGGTAGGCGTGAATGACGGGTTTGTGGGCAAGTGTGATGGGCTGTGATGTGAATTGGATTTGTACTTGGGTATTTCATTGACTTGTCCCGGTTTTAGAACGGGTAGGGCGTGTTTAATTTAATTATATTATGATATAATTTGTGCTACTTGAATTTGGTTAATTAATAGGCTTGATTTTGGGTGGTTGAGCGTGGCCGACTTGAACGTCGGGTTTGTGGATTGAGGTGGCGAATTGTAAATTGGACTGAGTTGTGATTATGGGTTTATTGATGCAATTGGTGTGGAATTGATTTAATTGAATGGCGTGTGCTTGCCTGTCGATTTTAAGCCCAGATTGATCAGAGGGCTACGGACTTGGGACGTGTTGACGACTATTCGTGTAAAGGCATGAATGGCCCGGTGTGCCAAATGGACGCGGGCTTAAGACGTGTTCACCGTGGCCCGTTAAAGGTGTGTTAGATCGAGACATGTTTACGTCAATCATTGGGAATTGAGCCCGGATTGATCGGAGGGCTACAGACTTGGGACGTGTTGACGGCGATCCGTGTGAAAGTATGGATGGCCAATGTGCCAGATGGGCCTGAGGCGCAATGGCGAGGGCAGTGAGAATGAACTTGAGGCGCAATGGCGCGGGTCGTGAGATAGATGTTCGGTCACGCATGCAATTTGAGTGTGATTGAAATGGCTGGTTGAGTGTGACTGAATTGGCTGATTGAGCATGTGACTGAATTGGCTGGTTGAGTGTGTGGATGTTGATCAAATTGACTGATGGTGCGTGTGGATGATTGGTTGGATTGGTTAGGTGCGAGGGTGGATGGTACTTGAATGATTGTGTTATATTACTGGGATATTATTTCATTATTCTGATTAACTAATGTGCAGAGTGGGCAGGTGATTGGATGGCGAGGTAAGTCCATTGATGTGAATTATATATATGTTATAGGTTGGATTGCATGTACGACTTGTCTGGGTACGCATTGGCCTACGTGGGGTATAGGGGGTTGCTTATTGAGACTCGTTGTCACGGTTATTATATAACCATTTCAGATCTGCTACCATGAGTGATTGGGGACATTGCAAGAGTATCTCAAGAGATAGAGGACGGGTCAAGTACTCGGCATTATGAGTTTTCCCTTTTGTAGAGGAGTTAAGTTTACAACTAATGTCCCTTTCGAGAAATGTGGTTTTGTTGTTGTAACTTAGCTTGGGGATTGTCTTTTGTGACGTCGTATGTGTCTATCAAGTGTAGGAACTTCAGTTATTGTTTCATGCTATTGCTATCCCTTGTCATTATTAATCGTCCGGGTTGTTTCTATTTGTTTCCGCGCGTGTTTAATCTCTGATGTTTGGGTTGGGTCGGCGACGTGTCTGAGACGTCGCATTCAATGATCGACCATCGAGGGATGTCGCGAGCTCGGCGGGGTCCGGGGCGTGACATTACTATTCACCAGGCAAGTTTAAACCCTAGTCTATCGAAGATTATCAAAATTCCAAGGGAAGCCATTTTAAAAAAAAACATCCTCTATTTCAATTTGCTTACTAAGTTCCCTACAACAAGGGCTCGAAGTGGAGTGATTTTTTCAAATGAGACTTCAAAGTGAACTTTGTTTCGACAAGAGTTCGAAGTGGAGTGATTTTCTTAATTGAAGGTTCAAAGTGGACTTTGTTTCAATAAAGGCTCGGAAGTGGAGTAATTTTCTCAAATGAGGGTCCAAAGTGGATTTTGTTTCAATTAAAGGCCTTTTCCGACCAATATTTTCAATTAGGGCCATGTTTGAGACTAACTTGTCCACTTTAGGCCCTCATTTGAAACTGACTTATCAACTTCAGGTCCTTATTCGAAATAATATTCACTTTGGACTCTTTTTCGAGGAAATAATTTTACTTCATGTTCTCATTTGAAATTTTCCCATTAAAATCGTCTTGTTGCCGCACGCTAGGTCGTTTGAATCTAGCAAGATCTATCGATGCAGGCACGAGGGAAAAAGCACAACGAAATCAACCGACAATGTAATCAAAAACGATTCCCGGCCCCCACCTTAAAAGTGGCCAGCGAAACACCACCGAGGGCCGCCCATGGTTGCACCCCAACACTGACTGGCGTGCTTCGAGGAAATCTTTAGTTTAAAAGAGAATGTTGGCCATTGTCTAAATTAGTCCTATTAAACTCTTTTTTTAATTAGATGCGTGTTAAATTTATGTAAATGCACACGTCAATTGTCGATAATGAAAATATAACAAACCGCAAAATGTTCCAATATTCCTTAGGAAAAATTGAAAATAATACTTGAAATGTGATGTTCTTTCGAAGGAGGCCTCAGAATGAATCTTGTCTCAAATAAGGTCATGAAGTGATCAATTTAGTCTTGAATGAGTCCTTGAGCTCTCCCGCCAACCAAATCTTCCTTGGCCGGTGAGCACACGCGATTCAACGATTTCCAAGTCCTGATCAGAGGCATTTTCGTCCGGGGGCAATGTTTTCTTTTCGGTTTCTTATTCCTTTTTTTGTTCTTCTTGTCTTTCTACCAAGCAGTGTTATTTCTGCAAGTCTCATCCGCCACAATAGCCAATCTCTCCTCAAATTCGAAGCTCTTATCTTTCTTTAATCCCATCGAAACCCATAATTGCCTCAGCAACAAACCCTTCATGCTCATCTTTCCGGAAGATGAAGGAGGTAGCCCGGACGAGAAGTTCATCTGGTTGCCGAACTTGCTCAACAAAAAGAAGGAGGATGCTTGTCTGGGCCGCGACTGAGGAAATCCTCGTTATCTCTTGAAGCAGAATATGCTGCCATTCGCATCTGTATGTTATCCGTGCATCTCATCGAGAAATTATTCGAATTCAGTGCATGTGAATCAAATCAAGAACAATGGAAGCTTCCTGTTGGAAATTGTGATCCAATTTCCAAATTCTCAAGATTTCTCCAGAGCGGTCAACTGAGATAACCATGAAGAAAACAAGAAGTGCCCAAGTTCAAGTGGAACACTTGAAGTCAAATCCTAAGGCTGCTTAATCAATTAAGAAAGAAGAGTCAAGAAAGTGGACAGCAACTAGAACCAAGAAACGTCCGCCTGGAAATATGCTGTCTAAGTCGGTGCAAGAGAAGAAGCCAAGTTGAAGAAGCTTTCTTAGTCAAAACAAATGTCAACTGAAACAAGTTATCTAAGGTCCAGCAAATGTCTAGATGTCTATGGCGGTGGAGTCCTTCTATAAATAGGCTTCGAATCTTTCGTGTGAGAGTGTGTGGGGAGATGAGCTTAAAACTCCATTATCATGATGCTCCTTCGGCACATCTCCTCCAAACTATTTTGTTACATTAGGACTCCGTTTGTTTTGCGACAAACATTTTTCATAAAAACATTTTTCTCATTTTTCGGCATTAGGGTCGCTTGGGAAAATGAGTCAATAGAAAAAAGTTTTCCTATTTAACAAAAAACCTATGCTTAAATTCAAGAAAATGACTTTCTTATTGAAAAATCGAAAATCAATTTTCAAAATATGACGAAATATCGACACTTAGCCACAGGAACTCCTACACTTGACCTAGGCCCTTGATAGTGGACCTGGGTCTAGAGGTTGAGGCCAAGTTTGCGGGGTTTCACCTAGGGCAAGCCCGAGTCCATCAAGGTAGAGCTCGGGACCCTAATACCATGCTTGCGTCCTTGACACCCAGGCTTAGATCCATTGCCATGCCTAAGACCTTGATGCTTGTGCTTGAGACCCTGATGCCTGTGCCCGAGTCCCCAATGCCCGAATCCATTGAAGTCAAGCTTAAGACCCTAGTGCTCAAGCCCGGGTCCATTGTGGCTGGACTCGGGTCCATTGAGGCTAGCCCTGAGACCACGGTGCCAATGCCCTAGTCCTCAGCCTGCGCCTATGTCACACCCCGCACTTCTCGGTGCGCCACATCCCTCGCAGAGGTAGATTTGTGTGCGACGTCCCAGGACGCGTCGCCGACCCAACACCCAACACAGAGATAAACAGCACATGCGGAAGCAATTAAAACCACCCATACATATATCAATACATGACCAAGGGTATTCCCCAAAATCAACACTTGTACTAATACTGGAATTCATTTACAATATCCAAGTACAGCCCGAATACCAAAAATCAAAAGCGGGTCAAGGCCACTACTGACAAAAAGGGGTAAGTGGCTCGGGGTTCAGGTACTACAATTGATCGGGGGCTCTTCTCAAAAATGCATCGGGACACCTGTCATCCTCAAGGCCGGGGATTTGAAAATATCGGTTTTACAACAACCGTGAGAATAAATCTCAGCGAGTAATTCCCTAAACCTAAACTAGGCTAACATGCACCTCCTGACAAGTACTAGACAGACAGCACACGGTCTAAACGGTACATGACTCAGGCCCTCGGCCCGAATCTAGAACTTACTTGACCCTGCAGGTTAGGCATTAAGTCAACAATAGTAGCCACGCGACAGAAATCGATCGCAACACAATCACGCGCATTTATATGTCACATCGCATGATATGTAAATGCCGGGCAGCCGCACTCATGCTCATGCCTCATTAATGCATTACCACATACTTGCACACCAGCACTCAGCCATTTCTCAATTTCTCCTCCGACCCAGCGTTAAGCGCGCCGAGGTCCGACCGCGTAACACGCATCGGGTCTATTTCTTTAATCACAACGCCGTGGCCCGCGTTAAAAACGCCTCAACTGGCCCGGTGTCTCTAGCCCGCATCAAACGCATCAGGCGCAACACCGATCTCCCGAACTAGAGCCCGCGTAAAACGCATCAGGTTGGTCGTCTTCCGGCGCACCGGGCATCGTCCCGCGTAACACGCATCAGGACGGCATTCACTACCCAGCGTAACACGTATCGGGGTTTATTGTGATCACATTCACAAATCTCAATTTTATCCCGAACCCGCGTTAGGCGCCTCGGGGCAATTTAGGTGATCACAATGCACATGTCACTCGGGCATACTCGTATATGCATATGTCGTGCCAATGTTCATGATACACATTCATGACTGCAATAACCACACTTGGGCACTCATAAATTTCACAATGGCATTTAGTTCAATGAATCACGAACCCAAGTAAATCAAATCACCCCACACAGTCATGGCACAATTTCGACACATAATTTATGCATATAAAACACCCAATTGGATCAACATGAAATTTATGCACCCGAAGCCCGCCAAGCTAATCTATTCTTGGTCTCACTGGATATGCAACTAGGCACCCTCAAATTAATCAGAATTGAGGCTCAATTGGTCAGTTACACAAATCAACCAATCTCGATATTCACACGCCTAGTCCTCAAATTAATCGCGATCGCACCCAAATTTAATCCACGTGGTGGCGACCATCAAACCGTAATTTCTGGGCCAATAATTATCACCAAAATATTCTATTATACTCCCCAAATATCAGTCTAATTGACCACCACCAAAAATTAATATCTACGGCGCAAATAATCCACAAATAAAACCCGAACTTGAGCCAAATTAATCCGAACCGACTAACCCATTTATCGCCTCTCGGGCCACTAATCCTCCATTAATTTATCAAACTAATCCATCAAATTGGCCACAATCAAAACCCCTAATTAATTCCAAGGAAGGAGAAGAGAAAAAAAAGAAAAAAGAAGGAGGAAGAACAAGAGAAGAAGAAGAAGAAAAAAAAAGGAAAAGAAAAGAGAAAAAGGAGGAGAGAGAGTGAGTGGACGGAGTGGGTGGAGGGAAAGGATGTATCGGACGGGGGGGAAAAGGAAGAAGAGAGAGAGAGAGAGAGAGAAATTTTGAAAAATTTATACAAATTTAAATATTAAACGCGACCCGGGGGTCCGATTTCAAAACGGAAAATTGCCCACTAATCCCGAGTGAACCTCGCAACTAAAAAGGGACAAAGGTCAAATTAATTTGACCAAATTTTTACGAGAGGTCTACTAGTCCAAATTTGCACCCGGTCCGAAAACTCCAACTTTTCCATTAATCCTGACAATCTCGATACTGGCCACATTAACGTCGACACCGTCCAATTTATTTCATCCTGAAACTCCCGAAAATCGACTGCCAAGTTCAGGGTCCAAATAACGACAAAAATTCGATCGAGTGCGATTTTTAGCGAAATCTCTGGTTTAAAATAATAACCGAGAGTGATGGGTTCTCAAGTAGATTTTACTATAAACACACTGACAAATTATGCATTTTATAAACCCCAAAAATTGGATCAAAATTCGGAATGTTACAGCCTAAGTCCATCGAAGTCCGGCTCAAGAGCCTGGTTCCTCGGATTGAGTCATCGATGCTTGTGCTTGGGTCCGTCATGGCCGGACACGAGCCCATTGAGGTTGAGCCCTAGACCCCAATGCCCGTGCCTAGGTCCATCGAGGCTGGGCCTCGATGCCTAGGATCAATCTTTGGCATCCTCACCCAGGTCCATCATTACCAGGCCTGGGTGTATTGAGACTAGGCTCAAGACTACAGTGCTGGTGCCTAGGTCCCTGGCGCTCTCGCTTGAGTCGAGGTCCTCGGTGCTTGAGTGGGTCCATTAATGTTGAGCCGAGGACCCCATCACCCGGACTCAAGTCCATTGGGCTTGGCTCGGGATCCCAATGCCTGGGCCTAGGTCCATCGAGGCTAGGACTGAGACCCTCGCGCCCATGCGGGGTCTATTGAGGCCGAGCCACATATATCGACACTTGACACTGGGTCCCCAACACTTAGGCCCCGAACTGGGTCCTTGGCACTTAGGCCAGGGTCCATTGAGGCCGAGCTTGGGTTTATCAAGGCTGGGCTTGGGCGGTCGGGCTCGGGTACATTGAGGCCAGCCTTGAGCACTGGGATTCATAGCTTGGCCTCAATGGATCCGAGGCATGCGTATGGGCAAGAGCTCAGTGTTGTTGGACCTAGCCCAGCCACTAGGGCCTGGGCCCGACCTTAATGGACACATGGGCACAAGCACTAGGGTCTCGGGCACCAGACTGAGGCCCGGGTCCAAGCGTTGGGGTCTCAGGCATTGGGCCGAGGCTCGGGCCCAAGCGTTGGGGGCTGGGATCCTGGGCATTGTGTTCTCGAGTCCGGCTTTCGTGGACCTCGGACTGATGCTTGTGCTTGAGAGCCAAGGATTTGGGCCCAGGACCCTTGGGCCCGTGCTCAGGAGCCAAGGATTCAGGCTCAGTGTCAAAGGGTTAATCTTCATTTCGTTGCGCCAGTAAAATGTAATTGCAGTTGATCTAATTACGCCAACTCTAGTGTCGAAGCGTTAATCTCCATTTCGTGCCATTTGACTACGCATCAACGGATGGAGATTTGTTCAAATTCATGCGATGGACTATGCATCATTGCAATCGGTTTATGTCAATTTCACGCCATTAAAAGGTTGATTGAAAATTCAATCGAAGGAAAGTCAATTGAGGCAGGTAAGTTAGGCGGAAAACAAAAGCTGCGAGCAATGCAGATAGAATCAAAAGGCTACAAGTCGATCGAAATCGGCAAATATAGTTGATAATATGAAATTTGGAGCCAAACCCGAACTTGTATGATTACGATAATCATTGTCAAGGTCAGATTTATGAACCGAAGAAGATTTGAAAGAGACCACTTTTTCTATGGTTATTTGACGAAGATTCCATCTAAAATCGCTTCTAACTATTGCCTTAATTTGGCTGTAAAGTTCGAAAGTTTAAAAATTCGACGGGAAGTAGTATGAAAAAATGAATGATGCACTTAACTTTTCTCAAATTACAAGGACAGGCCATTTAGAGAGGGACCACCATGCACTTCATTTGGCTAATGATCATCCATCAATCAATTCAACCATCGACCAACAGATTTGATTAGAAAAACAAATTGAAAAATTTGAAACCAAGGGATATAATAATAAAAGGGGAAATTCATTTGTACGATTAAGCACGTTGGAATAAAAGATAAATAAATCAGATTATTGCTGCATACAAATCCTTCCATTTAAATCAGACTTATCAAAACCGTCACGAGGGAAAAAGCACAGCGGATCAACGCACCAACTTAAAAGTGGTCGGCAAAACACCACTAAAGTCCGCCTAATAAGTATGAATTTGACCCCCAAAGTGACTTTGACATTTCTTGCCAAACCGGTACACCTATCAATTACCACGTGTCATCAAACTTAACAATTTAATGGTAAAATTTAACGGAAACTAATAAAGGGTAAATTTATTACAGGTATACTAGTTTGGGGTTTTTGGTGGTTAAAAAACTTAGTTCGGGGTAAAATTGTCACCGATGTACCAGCGCTGGGTTTTTAATAGTTAAAAAATAGTTCTGGGTAAATTTGTCATAAATATACCAGTTTGAGATTTTTCGTGGTATTAAGCCATCCTTTTTTTACTTCTATACATGTTAGCTACCTCGTCTAGTGGAGAGATCTTCTAATTTCATTTCGTCAAGCAAATTTCTCGATCAATTTTCATGTATAAATCCAAAAAACATATCTACAAACAATTTTTTTAAAAATAAAAACTATGCCTAAAGCAAAAAGAAATATTTTTCATGAAAGTCTAATTTCATTCATTTTGGATTGACAAAGAAAATGTTGATTTTTTATTTTCTAAACAACAATGGGTTTAAATTTGAAGGGAACCCACAATAGACAAGAACTAAAATGAGGGAAAATGCATAATTGTGGAATCCATCAAGGTGATGATTTTGTCCATCTTGTATAAACGGAGTGTATTTAGTCATACAGGGGGCCAAAATCTTGTCACCAAAATAATACAGGAATGACCAATCTGCGGCACTTTAAAGTCCAACTCTTGAACGACTCTCTCAAATTCTCTCTCTCTCTGATGGAGCTCCTCCCTATCCATGGTGATAGTTTTCCCCAAAATCCTTCGTTGCCCTAAACCCTAACTCTCACCCACCCCTGCTTCCTCCTCACCTGAAACATTTCACCCTACGGTCTCCGTTTACCCTATTTGAAATGCTCCCTCTTCCGAGCTGATCCTGCTTCAATCCCTAATCAATGGAAGAGGGTGGAGTCTCTTATCTGTACAAACCGTATTTTCTTAATCTCACCACTTCTAAATCTTCCCACATATTTTTCCCCTAAACCAATTTCACCCGAGTCCCTTCAATCATTCTATTCGCAACCCACCCAACCTCAGCATCCACAGCAAGTCATCGGTACTGGCCTCCAACTGCGCTCTTGTGTAGATTCTGAAAATGGCAGCAACAGAGAAGGGAGAGTGATGGGTGCGACTCTCTTGTGGGTCCAAGATCCAAGGGCAATTGTCCCCCTGTATCAAAGAATTCTAAAAAAGCAAGGGTAGACAGCTATAGAGGGCCCACTTGCCAGCGATACCCCAGCTCTCTAGCCTCAACTATGGAAGGTGAGAGAGGTAGCGATGTTCGCCTGGCTGTCTTGTGTAAGAAACTTGGGAATCTGTGGTCTAAAGATGATGTAGTGCCGATTATAGGAGATATTAATGAAGAAAAAAAGGAGTTCGATCGTTTGTTGTATGGGAAGTTATTTTCAAAATCAAATGTTAACTTCCAAGCTTTTCTAAGCACGATGAGGAAAGCATGGAAGACTGAGTTGGTAGAGTGCGAGCTCATTGAGCCAGGGTTCTTTTCATTTTCCTTCAATCTGGTGGAGGAGAAGAAGAGAGTGTTGGAAACAGGCCCTTGGTCCTTCTCCAATAATTTATTGGTCCTCCAGGAAGGGGACCTAGACACTCCTAAGCACTGTTACGAATTCACACATTGCGCGTTTTGGGTTCATGTAGTAGGCCTTCCTCAAGGGAGAGTAACAGAGGAAGTGATTCGGAGTGTGGCGGGGAAAATTGGAAGAGTCTTGGAGGTGAAATTGGGAGTCGAGAGCTGGTAGCCCTCATAAGAATGGTAAAGCAAAGGTATACCCGAACTTATCCTCCCTTTTGAAATTAGGAACTATTGTGGACTTAGGTTACAAGAAACTCTTGGTGGATTTCAGATACGAGAGACTTCTACATTACTGCTATTCATGTGGAAGGATAGGTCATTATGCTACCTTCTACATAGAAGCACCAAAGAAGGAATCGGGCCTTGAAGAAAACAACGAGGGCAAATGCGGGCGGTGGCTAAAAATGGAAGCATGAGAATTCAGTCCTTATTGGAAGATTTTCTATGAAAAACAGGGGCCAATGTCAGAGGATGAAGAAACGATCCCGAAAAGGCCAAGAGAGATTATCCTAATAGAGCCAAAGGTGCCTAGTACTAAAGATAAGGAGGGGGCTGGAGTTGTAGGCGCTAACCAGCAAGCTGGAACATCCATGGAGCTGATTATAAGATCTGAATTGAAGGGCGAAAACCAGCAGACTGAGAGACCTAACTCACTCAAGGGGAAGACTAAGCAGGATATCCAAACCGTCCTATTTGATCCGGCTAGGGAAGGCAAACGAGATAAATCCTCGAGGAAAGATAAGATTGGGCTCAAATCCTTGAAGAAGGTGGCTGTGTCGAAGAAACAGAAAGCACTCATCTCATGCGGATGGCATGACTTTCTGCATCAATCTATTAACAAGAAAGTACTACTTGAAACACCAATTCAGATGGTGGCTAGGATTAGCGAATGGGCTTTGGAGGCTAGCCCTAATAAGCCTCCGGGAGAAATATGAAGATTTTGAGCTGGAACTGCCAAGGGTTGGGTACACCCTTGACAGTCCAGCATCTCAGAGCCATAGTGGCTCAAGATAGACCCAATTTAGTGTTCCTAATGGAAACTAAGAATAAAAATACAGTAGTAGACAGAGTCAGGAGGCAACTTCAATTTCAACAAGTAGTGATAGTTGATCCTATAGCGATAGCGAGGGGTTTGGCTGTTTTGTGGAACGAAGGCGTGGAAGTGGTAGTTGAAGATAGCTCAAAGGAGTTCATTGATGTATCCTGTAGGGACCATGATAATGGGAACATGATGCGTATCACCTTTTTACATGCCCCCACAATCTTTCAGGAAAGACTTCAGCTGTGACAGCAAATACAAGCGATAAGCTCAGCAAATCACTTCCCATGGATTTGTATTGGAGACTTCAACGAAATTTTGTACTGCTAGGAAAAGGTAGGCATTAGAGAGGCGGACCATTACAGGCTAGTGGCTTTCCACGACTTTCTGAATAGGTGCTCATTAATGGACATTGAAAGCAAGGGGTGCGCATTTACTTAGACGAACAACAGGGAAAGGGAAGCTCTTGTTAAGAAAAGATTAAACAGTGCTCTATGCAACATTGACTGGAGAGTGTTGTTCCCCAACGCGGAGGCTTATGCCTTACCAGCAATAGGTTCCGATCATAGCCCAATTCTCCTTACACTTTCCCTAACATTCATCAAGAGGAAAAAGGAATTCAAATTCGAGGCATTCTAGTTGGAAGAGCCCCAATGTAAGGAGTTAGTGCAGAAGATATGGAATTAGGAAGACATGCCTACAGATTTCGCAAGCAAGCTGAAAAAGATCATAGAAGCATTGATCGGGTGGAGTAAAAAGAGATTCTCCAATGCCCGTTCCCAAATAGCATCTTTGAAAAGAAGACTCACGGACCTCACAAATACAGATGTTAGGGAGTCAAGCATAAAGGAAGTGCAATGCATCAAAGAGCATGTTGAGAATTTGTGGAGGCAAGAAGAACTATACTGGGGGATGAGGTCTCGAATTAATTGGCTCAAATGGGGAGACAGGAACACAAAAAACTTCCACGCCACTACGGTTCAGCGTAGACAAAGAACCAAGATCTCAACGCTGAAAGTGGATGATTATTGGTGTCGAGAACCCAATGCACTAAAGCAACACATTGCAAGTTTTTACCAGTCTTTGTATGAATCAGTGGGTAATAGGAACTTCCAGTCGATTCTAGACCAATGCCCTCCTCTTGCCCAAGAAGGGATGAACGAAGCTTTGGAAGCACCGGTAACCTTAGAGGAGGTGAAGAAAGCTGTTTTTCAACTAGGTGCAGCTAAAGCCCCTGGCCCCGATGGGATGAATGGCCAATTCTACCACCATCACTGGGAGGACGTATGCATGACCTTCACCTGCTAGTTAGCAATTTCTTCATTTCAGGTAGACTTGACCCCGAGCTCAACAAAACACATATTGTTCTCATTCCTAAAGTTTCTAATCCAGAAAGTATTACCCAGTTTAGACCCATTAGCTTGTGTAACTTCAGTTACAAGGTTATCTCCAAGGTAATGGTGAATCGCCTTAAACCTTGGCTCCCGAATCTTATTGCCTCAGAACAAAGTGCCTTTGTTAGCGGAAGACTAATTCAAGACAACATCTTAATAGTTCAAGAAGTCCTCCACCAATTGAGAATTAGGGAGAGGAAACGAAAGTTTCAAGCGATACTAAAGCTAGATATGCAGAAAGCATACGATAGAGTGGAATGGAACTTCTTATGTGCATATATGCTGAAAATGGGTTTTGGTGAGAAATGGGTGTCATTGGTAAAGCAGTGTATTTCCACTGTCACATTCAGTGTCAAAATCAATGGGGAACCATTACACTTCTTCCAGCCATCTCGAGGAATCAGGCAAGGGCATCCACTATCTCCTTACTTATTTATAATCATGGCTAATGTGCTCTCTTCTCTATTAAGCAAAGCAGTGGAGGACGGAAGTTTAAAGGGGATAAGACTAAATAGAAACTGCCCCACCTTGTCTCATCTCTTATTTGCTGATGACGCAATATTCTTTCTGGATGGAACTGTGGGGGAATGTCAGAATTTGGCGAACATTTTAAATCAATATTGCTTTGGTTCAGGACAAGGAATCAATTTGAACAAATCCAGGATCTTCTTTAGTGCAGGCTGTCCACAAAGTCTGAAAAGCAACATGGCGAGTGCACTAAGAGTACCAGTTATGGAGAAAACCGGGAAATACTTGGGCATTCCCTCGGATTGGGGTCAAACTAAAAAAAAATGTTTGCATGGATTTTAGCAAGGGTAAACATGAAGATGGAGGGCTAGAAAGAGAAATTGTTATCTAAGATAGGAAAGGAGACTCTAATTAAAACAGTAGTACAAGCGCTTCCTCAATATTCTATGTCGATATTCAAGATCTCTATCTCAGTGTGCAAAGCCATAGAGCAGCAGATAGCATCCTTTTGGTGGAAACAAAACTTATCCAAGTCCGGAATTCACTGGAAGAATTGGGAAACTCTCAAAGCAGGCAAAGTAGATGGAGGTTTGGGCTTCAAAGACCTTGTTACTTTTAACAAGGCGATGTTGGGCAAGCAAGCATGGAGACTCGCACACCCTCCTTCTACCTTATGGAGCCAGCTTTTGAAAGGGATTTACTTCCCAAGAGGCAACCTATGGAATGCAAAAAAAGGCTCCCGCCCTTCTTGGGGTTGGCAAAGTTTGCTTATGGGAAGAGACGCAATGAGTTCTGAAGTAAAATGGGTGGTTGGAAACAGAGGAAGTATTGATATAAGAGAGGACAAATGGCTAGAGTTCGGGGTTATCGGTGGTCCAGCCAACCGAGAAGACCCCTAAAGAGTTGCAGATTTAATTGACCAAGGATCGAAAATGTTGAAGGAACACCTATTGCAGGAGCTATTTGAAGAGAACATTGTGAAAGAAATACTTGCCATTTGGATTAGGCCGAACTTAGAAGGGGATCAATTAGTCTGGATAGGAAACACTACGGGGGAGTACTCGGTCAAGCAGGGATACAATAGACTACGCTCAACACTATCAAAGTCAGACATAAAACAAGCATTCTCATCATACCAGCCACCTCGGTCCCTATGGACTAAGATATGGAAGCTACACACCAAACCTAAAATTCGCATTTTTTTGTGGAGCATGTGCCAAAATGCCCTACCCACGAAGGAGAACTTGTGCAAAAGGAAAGTAATACCTGACCCACTTTGTCTGATTTGTCAGAAGACCCCCAAAACTACTGAACATATTTTCGTCCTCTGCGATTGGACCAAAGCAATCTGGTCAGATCGAAGACTGAATGTGCAAGTATCTCCGATGAACATAACAAGGATAGACAAATGGGTAGATGAAGTGCTTATCTTGAGAGCCGGTTCTTCTTCTCAAGAATGGGTTGCTGGAATTCTATGGCTAATATGGAAAGAGCAGAACGCATTAGTATTCCAGAACAGACGACCCAACCCAAAAACAATTGTCGAAGATGCCCAAACACTAACCAACACCTTCCGCCGGTGGAACATTCATGTACTGAATCGGTGGACGGAGAAGAAAATGCTACTCGAGCAATGGTCGCCACCAGTAAAGGGGATCTAGAGATTCAACTTGGATGGGTCTTGGCTCGACGGCTCTAAAGAGGGATCGGCGGCGGGAGTGTGTCGAGATCACCGGGGAGTGATAATGGCTGGATTCGCAAAGAATTTTGCAGCTTCTTCAGCCCTTGAGATCGAAGCCCTAGCACTAAAGGAAGCGTTGGAATGGCTGGTAGATACCACCGAACTTAGGCAAAATGATGTGCTACACATGGAAGTCCTGACAGACAATGAAGCTGTGGTTAAATTCTCAGCTGAATCAAGCCAAAGCCCATGGTACCTAAGGAGTTTTTTTTAGGATTGCAAAGACTTATTAGCTCAATTGAAAAGCGTTTCCTTAGCCCACTGCTCACGGGAAGCCAACCAAATTGCAGATTGGATCACGAAGGCCGAACGGAAAAGGATACTCCCTTGTAATTGGCTATCTAAACCACCCCAACACCTTTGGGATTTATTATGCCTTGACTCTTGTCTTCAACACTTGTGTAGTACCACTTTGAATGAATGAACGAAACGGTGCCCAGTTGGACCAAAAAAAAAACAGGAATGATTAATGATGCAATATTTGACCACATTATAGTTGCAAAGTAAGTTGAATGATGATTAATCATAACATGAGATGGCTGTCAATTATCAATCTTTCTACATATATATTCAAAGAAAACCAATTAACAATCTGAAGACAAAGCTTAGTCAACCTGAAGTCTTCTTCACGCTCAACCTTTTTAAAGGGGTCGGGTCACTATGTAATATTAACCAATCAATCGAATCCTACACTTCCATCCAGAGAAACCCTCTCGAAGTACTCGAATATTTCCAAGCAGACAAGAATTGCATGTCGGGCCAAAGCAGGCCGTACCCGTTGGATTGCACCCAGAAAATGGGTGTAATTGATAAGTCAAAAAGTCACCAACGATGCAATTTATGCCTATCTTCCAACCCACCACCAATCACTAGGATTGGTAAATTTTCTCTCAAATTAGGCCTTTGTAAGTCGATAAATTCTCCTTTTGAGCAATGTGCGATGCCATAGAGATGAATGTACCACCAGCGACGTTCAAAAAATATGGAAACTTGTGGTGGCCATAGAGATGAATGTACCACCATCTAAAATGGCTTTGAACCGTCACATATCTGATTATAAATTTCAAAAGTTTAGTAATGCGATGAGAAGTAGGATGGAAATTGGACGATGCGCTTAATTTTTCTCAAATTATAAGAATAGGCCATTTAGAGGGGACACATAGCACCGCCATGCACTTCATTTGGCTAGCGATCATATCCATCAATTCAACCATCAACAAACATAATCGAATAAAAAAAAACAATTGAAAAAGTTGAAATCAAGGATATAATAGAAAAAGAGGAAATTCATTTGTACCATTAATGACATGAGTTCAAGTTGATTCAAAGCGTTAGAGAAGTTGGAAATCTGGGAGACTGCTTCATCCGGTTAGGAATTCTTCACTACCGGTGCAATAGAGATTTTCTAAGTTATCCTTTTTGTACATCGCCCGGTGCACACGCCAACGCCCACTCTTTCTCATTCATTGCAAGCTAAGTTAAATAAAACCTAAAAAAGAAGAAGAGACGGAAGAATGTCATTTTGATTTTGCACTATCCCTTAAAACTTTATTTCTGAAGACTCGATGGCTTCGCTGATAGTCATCGAGCCTAATGGCATGGACAAGTAAGCTTGAGCGCATGCGGATAATTCTCTCGCGACGAAATGCATGGTGGGTCGTGAATCGGGACTCGTCCGCGTGCACGCCAGTGCCACCGCGACGATGCATACCACTTTCTTGGCTAGCTGGCCAGTCGGAGGAGGGATACGTGGATCGAGCACGTCTTCCAGCAGCAAATTTAGGGTCTCCGAGAATGTCATTGATAGAGAAGAGAGAAGATCCCCCGGATGCTTCCCCATTGTAATCTCTAGCGCCACTACTCCAAAGCTATACACGTCGCATTTGTCCGTCACCCGCATCATAACCGCTAACTCTGTTATTCAAAGAAAGAAGAGCGAATCAATATTTTGATCGTAATGTAAAGTGGTACACAAATTCTAAACTCATAAGATATCCTGACACAAATCAATTTTCAAAATCTATACTTGCTCTTCCGAATTAAAGTCGTTAGAATTATTCAATATATCGAATTTCAAAATGTTAGTTAAAGCTATTTGATCAATCCGAGACAATGTGTACCTGTGAAATGTATGGTTAGATTTGATCATGGAGCTTACCAGGAGCCATGTAGCCATAAGATCCAGCCACTGCGGTCCAATTCGACGAGTCTGAATCCAAGAGTCTCGCCGTCCCGAAATCCGAGAGCCGAGGCTCGAAGTCTGACTCGACCAAGATGTTGTCCAACGTTATGTCCCGATGGACGATAGGCGGTGAGCAATTGTGATGCAAGTAGGCGACCGCGTGAGCCACGCCTTGAACAATCTTCACCCTTGTACCCCAGTCCAGTTCAGCAGCTCCCGTTCCTTTATACAAGGCCTTTGCCAGACTGCCTCTTTCAACGAACTCATAGACCAAGTAAATGAAGCCCCTCTTGGAACAGAACCCGTGGAGCTTGATCACATTGCGGTGCCGGACCTCGGTCAACACACGGATTTCGTTCTCGAAACTCTGGCAGATGACTGCAGGGTCTTCGCCCGATTCCAATGCGTTCAGCTTTTTGACAGCGACGGTTTGGCCGCTGGCCAATACGGCCTTGTAAACGCTCCCGGCCCCGCCTTTTCCGATGCAGTACTCTTCGCTGAAATCGCCGGTGGCTTTGGCAATTTCGCTGAATGTGAACTTCACTACCCTTTCCCGTATGATCTGCTCAAATTGCTCGTGCTTTTTAAGACGCTTGATCTCTTCATTGCGAAGCTTGTTTCGTCGCCGAAGCGCCAGAATCACAGAAGTTAGAATCGCTGGAAGTAGTAAGCAGCAAACGCCAACGCTCGCACCAACCAGAACTTTTTTTCTGTGTTGGGTCGATTTACTGCTCATCCCACAAAGAGATAATCCAGTCGCGTTTCCACACAAGCCCGGATTCCCAATAAAAGCACTTTCGGGTGCTTGTTCGAAGATCCTACCAATAGGAACCACACCCGTCAGCTTGTTGTACGATACGTCTATGGAGCTTATACTCTCCATGCTCGAGAGAGAAGCTGGGATCATACCCGACAAATTGTTATGCGAAAGATTGAGATTTTCTAGTTTAGTAAGCTTTGCCAAATTGGAGGGAATTGATCCTGCTAGGGAATTGTGGCTCAGGTCTAGGAGTAACTGTAGCGTGGACAACTTCCCGAGCTGGAATGGTATGTTACCGGACAGATTGTTGTTGCTCAAGTTCAAGCTCAGTAAATTCTCGAAATTCGCTAGCTTGTCAGGTATGCTACCGCTCAATGTGTTCTCCGACAAATCAAGATGATTGAGCTTCGTCAACTTTCCTAACGAGGAAGGAATATCTCCAGCCAAATGGTTGTTGCTCAAGTTCAGCCCGAACAGCTCCCCTAGATCTCCCATCTCATCGGGAATACTCCCAGTCAATTCGTTGCTGGATAATGTCAGGAGGCGCAACTGAGACAATTTCCCGAGCTCTGGTGGGATGTGGCCGGAGATTTTGTTAGCATCTATCCTCAAATTCGTAAGATTCATACAGTCTCCCCATTGTGCCGAGAGTTTCCCGACAAATCGATTGTTGCTAAGGCTTGCATAGACCAGATTCGGACCAACTCCGAACGCGTTCGTGATATCTGCAGTGAACTGATTGTCGTCTAGGCGGACTCTCCTTAGCCCCGAACAATTCTTCAAGCAGTCGGGCAGCGGCCCGGTGAAGTTATTCCCACTGACATCAAGAAATCGAAGAGCAAAGCCGCTGCATAAATCTGGCGGCAGTTCACCGGTGAAGCTGTTGTTCGAAATGCTAACGTAGCGCAGAGAAGGGCTGTACTTGCCGAAATCACATGGTATCCTTCCCGAGAAATTGTTATTGAGCAAAAAGATCCCCCTTAACTTAGCAAGGCGAGATATGGTCTCAGGGAGCTCTCCATAAAGCTGGTTCATGTCGACGTTGAGATAGATCACCGACGTGAGATTCCCGACCTCCGGGGGAATAGTCCCAGTGAGGTTGTTGGAGAAAAGCAGGAGGCACTGCAGGTTGCTGAGGTTCCACAATGTCCTAGGGATTTGGCCGGAGAGATTGTTTCTTGAGAGCTCTAAATCGAGCAAATTCTCCAAGCTCCCAATCCCTATTGGGATCGGGCCGGAGAGCAAATTGTTGTCCAAGTAGAGGTGATTGAGCTTAGTCAGGCTTCCGATTTCGGGCGGAATTTGCCCCGAGAGATTGTTACGGGAGAGGCCTAAGTAGAGCAATTTCTCGAAGCTCCCAATCCCTACCGGCAGCTCCCCAGAGAACTGGTTCTCGAAGAGCTGGAGCGACTCGAGAGGCAACCGAGTCAGCTCGTCTGGAATTGTGCCACTCAGCCGGTTCGTCGATGCGTCGAGCGACCGCAATGCAGTCAGCTTCGACAGCCCTGGTGGCAATTCCCCGGTCAGGGAGTTATTGTAGAGCTCAATCTGGATGACGCTCTCCAACTCAGCGAGCGAACTCGGTATGGGGCCCTCCAAGTAGTTGATGGCGAGGTCCAAATCGGTGAGTCTCTTGAGCCTCCCGAGCGACTCCGGAATCTCCCCGGTCAAGCTACACTCGGTCAGCCAGAGCACCTCGAGATTCGTCAAGTTCCCAAGCTCCGGTGGGATCCGACCCGGCGTGAAAGGGTTGTACGAGAGGTTCAGCATCTTCAGCGAGCTAATGTTGCCGAGAAAGCCCGGTATCGTGCCATTGAGGAGGTTGTTCACGAGGGACAGCACCTCGAGCCTCTGGAACTGGCCGAAGCTCGCCGGGATGTCGCCGGAGAAGTTGTTGCCCGACAAATCAAGGTAGGCCAGGTTTGGCAGGTTGGCGATGGAGGCAGGGAGACCGCCGACGAGGAGGTTCTGGGCGAGGTCGAGGTGGACGAGGGAGCGGCAGGCGGAGACGCCGGAGGGGAGGGAGGTGATGGAGTTGTTGTAGAGGGAGAGGAAGGTGAGGTTGGCGAGGCGGCAGAGGAGGAGGGGGGAAAGGGCCAGTGAGGTTGGCGCTGGGGAGGTCGACGGAGGTGACCGTGCCGGAGGCGGGGTCGCAGCCGACCCCTGGCCAGCCGCAGGGGGAGTCGTCGCTGTTGTCCCAGGCGGCAAGGGAGGAGTCGGGGTCGGAGAGGGAGAGCTTGGCGCCGTGGAGGTAGAGGCCTTCCTGGTTGAGGGAGAGAGCGGGTGGAGCTGCAGAGAGGAGGAGGAGGAGGAGGAAGAAGAAGAGGAGAAGCATGGTTTCTCTTCAAGCTTTCCTCTCTCTCTCTATCTTTGCTGCAAGTGAGTGATGGTTGGGGCGGGAATATAAGGGAGCAAGGAGAGGGAATGTTGGGGCTAGTAATTATTATTTGTCTGGGTAATCATAAAAACTAATCTTAGTCTTAAATGTTTTTGTGACTATTTTTAATCTACTGTGAGAATAACAGTATATTTTGAGCCGAGAAAATAAATAATGAATAATTAGAAATTTTTGTGAGGTACACTCATTCAAAACTTCGTGACTCACAATATGTTGGTATTTTAACGGCAGCCCAAAGATTTTTATGCTAACAAAGCTCAATCAAATATTCCCACGCATTGTAATAAAAATATTTTTTCATCTCCTCAACCATCTAATAATAATAATAATAACAATAATAATAATAATATTCGTTTGGCTTCATGAATACCGAAAATCCGCATCACAACCCCTCTCTTGCTTTCTTCCCCCTTTCCTTTCTCTCTCCTCACATGCGGCGGCACGACAGTGAATGAAGGCCACCACTAGAGAGCATCAAGCCACCACTGGAGGGTCGCAACCGCAAGAGGCTAGCCTCGAGCTTACGAGGGCTGCGACTTGTCATGAGACATTGAGACTTTGCAAGAGGCTCGCAAGATATGTAGCAAACCTTGGTCATGGCCGTTAAGTCTACTACGCCATTTTGACATCGATCCTTGAGCTCGGCCTCAGATCTGAGGTCGGCGATGGCCTCCGAAGCCCCTCGCGGTGGAGAAAGGGAGATTTTTGTGGTGGATGTATATTAGACCGAGCAAGCCTCACTAATGAGGGAGAGAGTGTGGACGGGAATAGTTTGGGAAATAATTGGAGATTTGGTAAATTATGTGTTCGTGAAAGGTATAACTTGAAATCCATTGTAAAAATGAGGATGCTATATAAGTGTGGATTTCAAAATGCGAGAAAGATATCTAATATGAGAAATAAAGTTAAAGGTGATTTATATAATTTTCCTTTGCATTTTTCTTTTTTGTTTCCATCTATAATCTTTTCACCAAAATTTTAATCCTTTTCAATATCCGGCCAATTTTTTCATTCCTCCCATTTTCCTTCATTTGCCAAACATAGCCTTAGAGAATAATCCAACATCGTTTTTCATTATTTTTTCTTACCATGAAATAAGTTTTCGCATTAATTATTCAAGCATAATACTCCTCTCATCCATATATCAAGTGATAGACGAAACTCAAATTCATGCTCTTTAAGATGATATCATAAAAGTAGGTAAGTATACCGATTTGAACCTAAATTTCAAGGAAAAAAAAAAAAGGAAAAAAAAATATGCACGCTATTAAGCAACACGATGATTGTTAAACATTCCTGCACTTTATGTTATAAATGTTTTAATTAAATATACTAATGATTATATATATTATTTGATATATCAATTTAACGACATACTAATTTTACATATCAATCATATTGAAAAAAGCAATTTTAAGCCAAAATTTGAATTTCTGCCCTTTTTATTGCACTTAGACATATAATCGAAGATTAACCTTAAGCAAATCAAGCCCTGTTTGGTCATTTCCTTTCTAGGGACATTGGATTTCTATTTCATTTTCAAACCAACCAAATTATAATTGAGGTTATTTCAAACGATGGCATCTTTCTTACAACAAAAAGTACTTCCATTTAGAAAAGTTTAAAA
This sequence comes from Syzygium grande, assembly GCA_024733475.1. NCBI lineage: Eukaryota > Viridiplantae > Streptophyta > Magnoliopsida > Myrtales > Myrtaceae > Syzygium > Syzygium grande. The sequence continues at coordinate 26,608,559 of JAMXDD010000004.1, read as the reverse complement.
AAATCAAATGGAGTTTAAATATTATTATTTCTGTATAAGATTTTGAGCATACTGCTTATACAACCTCACAAATCTACTTTTTATATTTAATGAAAAGTTTACAATAGCAACGTACTGTATTTGAAAGTCCTAGTTATAATCCTCAAATTAAGAGTGTTGGAGATTGGCGGAGTCAATAGTTTACGTATCTACTATTATTTCTCTGAATTTGAAAGTAATTAAAAATAGAAATGCTGATAGTCAAACCAGACGCCTGCATGTATTTTCTAGTGTTTGTAAGATATAATTTCCATCTCCGATAGCCTTTAAAATAGGAGTATTTCGAATTTTGATATTAGTTTCTTTTATGTTTGTGCTATTGCTTCCTCAAAGTGAAACAGTGGATTTTTTTTTGGTTGAAAGAAAATTTCATCCATTTGTCAAGATCAAACATAGAGGAACATAGAAAGCTTCCAAACAAAGCAAATACCAAAGAGCTACAAAATAAAAGAAAACAACTAAAGCACTACTTGTAGCTATAAGTACACTCTCTTCCCAAAAAAACAAGATGACGACTTTCTCAAAAAGTTCAGCCGCAAATTAATGAAAGTTGAGGGAGGGAATTCAACTACCTACTCCCTTAAAAACGTTTCTTTCATATTTACAAATTTTAAGGTACATTATTATTAAACTACTGGAGTTTGCCCCAGTAGCTACCCTCCCTACTTGGGAAGGGGGACGTGGAGAATTCAATTATCCACCTTCTCAGAGGGATTAGAGGTGGGGACGTTTAGTTTTAGATGTAAGTTTCAATTCCCATTCTTTGTAAAGAGGCATGGCTAAAGTTTGAGAGTGAGTTGAGAATTAGAGTAGGATAAATAAAAAAAGGTAAATTATTGATAATGTCATTATTGGAATAATGGCTAAAGAACTTATTTTTGCGCATTCATTTGATAAATGAATTGGTTGCATTGCACCAAACTCTTGTAAGGTCTCATGAATGAACGTAAATCTCATGTAATTATAAGTCAATTCGCGACATCCGCTTCGCTTGGAAAAAAAAGTTATTGTCGGTTCATTTGATTTGTCTCAAAATTTGATTATATATGCAAGGGACGATGATCCTATATAGTTACGATTTTCATGTTTTTTGAATCTAATTTCGTGATAAGATTTCTATCCCAACATGAAAGACCCAATTTCAGGAATGAATCAAACCGATTTTTAGCTATACATTCGAATTCAATAATCAATCAATTACAATGTTCGTGCCTCTTTTGAGTGCTTGAACAAACGGGGAAAATATTCTAAAGAAAGTCATAAATCTATTATACTTTTACCAAGTCAAAAAGCCGTTCTGACGATTTCTAGCAACGGTTTGCTATTGACAATGGCTAGAGCCAACAGTTACTTGAGGATTTCGATGGACAATGGTCATATGAGGATGGCTTACTATATATTGAGTCCATGAGAAGTAATTAGGTTGGAAGAAAAACGAACATAATGAGTCATGCGTTTTGAGTCCTCTTCTTTGCTCTGTTTTTGTTGTTGGTTGCTGTTTACTCGTGATGTCAATGTCTAGGTAAATTCACAAAAGAATGGAAAAATGACAAACGCGCGCAAACCATCTCGAGAACCTATAGAAGAATGTACACACATGGGTTACGGTCGATGACCTCCCCTGTTTAAAGCTCTCTCCAACCTTGTCTCAAAGGGGGCGGAGTGCCGATTCACTTTCTTATCCTGCAACATCAACAAAAGAAAAAACAAAAGAAATTAGTTTCCTTCCCACTTCGACCTCATGAAACCACTCACAAATCCGTGATCACCCGATGCCTCTCTGCATTTGCTGGTGGTGTTTGGCATTCCTTTGAAGGACGCGGTTGAGCAAGAATTGCCGACCGAATCCGACTGGCTCCGGTCTAGGAAGCAGGGACACTCTACGGGGGCTTTCATGTCGTGTTGGACACATGTCAGACGTGTCGGACACCGACACTCGTCCAACACTCTTTTTATTATTATTTATTTATTTGTAGATATGAATCAAATTAATTTGATTGAAATAATTATAAAAATGATAATTTATTATGTATATATAAAAATATATTTTTTATATATAACGTGTCTCAATGTGTCGCAATTCTCTATTTTTTGAGAATGATGTGTCGGCGTGTCGTGTCATATCGCGTGTCGGTGTCAGTATTGGTGCTACTTAGGCTCTAGTATGTTCCGACTGTCCCAATTTTGGGCATCTCGCCGGGACTTCTGCTCAGTGATTTCCTCGGTGAAGACTTCGCTCAAAACTGTCGGAGTTCTTCAACAGTCAATGCACCCAAAATTGGCTCCTCGGTGAGCTCATAAATCCTTTTACCGCTCTTGTCTCGACTTGGACGGAGTCCAAAGTCATTGCCCTCTTCTTTTCAATCGGCGTAGTTACTGAGGAAGGCAACCAGTTTGAAAGGCTAGCATCCACAGGTAATTCTTGGGAAGATTTCTTTGTCTCATTCGGTTTTTCCTTGAAACTGAATGATACGTCCTTCAAAGCTGGTGCAGTGTGGAATGACATTCTAACTTCTTGGTCGAAGCTCAAATTCTCCTTTCGGTGCTTCAGCAGCAGCGTCACTTTCGCTTTCACGGCCTTCCAGTCAGTTAGATTTTCGACCGTATTCAACACCGAATGGATGTAAACGCTCCTATCTCGAGCGTTCACATTCAACTCACTCAGGTTCCATTCTGCTACAGGAGATTCGCGACGCATATATGTCCAGGATTGCAAACCTCACTAGGAGTTGGGTGAACTGCCCTCGTTTCTTCGATCTCATCATCACCCTCACATATCTCTTTAGAGTCCTGACGTTCATCCTCATCATCGTGGTCGTCGGCCATAATCAGCATTAGTAAGATCACTTTTATTGCAATCAAGTCTAAAAGCTTGTCCAGTTGGTACAGTCAAGTTCTAAAACTTGTTAGCATTTTTCATATGTCAAGTTGAACGGAGTTAATGGAATAACCCGATTGCATCAACTTAACAAGTTTTAGAACTCAATTACACTTTGGTGACAAGTTTTAGGACTTGATTGCATTTTTTGAAAAGTTTAAGACTCAATTGCAGTTTCGTGATAAGTTTTAAGACTTTCAGTATATTTATCCTCATTTATTTTAGTTGTCTTTTAACCACTTTGGATAAAAATTCTACGTAGCTGCCTCCGAGTCATTACGCCGGCGTAGACAGCCACGTGATATCTTTTGTTCAAAAATTTACCTAAATACTTCTTACTCATACTGATAATTGAGTAGTACTTAAAAAAAGACATGATTTGAAGTTCTTGGTCAGGTGTCGAAATAACCTAAATCCATCCGTACAAAAATTGGCTTGTTAAAATTATAATAGACACCCATTTGCCTGTCATTTTATTTAGAAAACAAGATTTACTATATGTTAAGAATATATCTTGAGTTTCAGCCCATAAATGAAATCCGATTTAGTAGGTTTCCTAGTTTGAGTAGGTCTCCTAAAAGGCATTTCATACTCTGGATCCAAAAAATATATATTATATATTTAGGAGGTGGGTGTTGGCTTTTGACCATCAGTGAGTAGAGGAATTTTTTTACGTAATAATCAATTGTGCTTGTAAATTGTAAGTATTTTGGAGTCAATAAATCTTGTGGTAAGATTTGTGAAGTCTTTTGTGATATTGAGAGATTGTTCCCGAGGAAATGTCGAGGTTAAACATTATATTAGTTATTTGATGTAATAAAGGCTGCAAAATACTTAGAGTATTTGAGTGATTCGAGCGTGTAATGTTTGTTGTATCGTTTGATTTATAGTAGAATCTTGTGTTGCTCTCTCCATGGAGTAGGTTGCCCCAACCAAATTACGTAAATCTCGATTTACTTCTTTGTTTTGTTTATTATTGTGTTTGATCGCTTATTCTTCGCAACAATTGGTATTGAATACAAGATTGGCCGAGTTGAAGTGAATCGATAGAAACAGAATAAGAAAAAAGTGAAAATCAATAGATTTGATAAGAATGATTTTGATTTTTGCAAAATGCTTATTGAGGATTATTTATATAAGAGAAATCTGCATCTACTTCTGTTTGGCAAGAAACTAGAGTCGATGAATTAAGCTAATTGGGAATAGGTCATAATGATCAAATCATATAAATCTGATTTTCAATTTATTTATTTGTTTATTATTATGTCCCGTTGCTATTATGTCCCATTGCATGTTTTTCGTAGCACTATCTTATAGAGGTAATGGTGGATGGATTAAAGTACACTCTCGATGAGACCTCGTCATTGCTATTCATGTTGGCTCCATATGATTAATTTCTCTCTAAAACTTAGAAAACGATACCAAAATACTTTCACTTTTATCAATTAAGAAAAAAGTTATAAATAACTAGCCACTGGCCAGGTATGGACTCCGTGCTACTGAAGATTGCCACCATTTCATGGGAAGCCATGTTAGAAAAACAACCATCTTCTTTAATTCGCTTACTAAGTTCAATACAGCATTAAAAGGTTGACTGAAAATTCATGCAATGGATGCATCATTGTAATCGGTTTATGTCGATTTTGCGCTATTAAAAGCTTGATTAAAAATTCAATCGAAGGAAAGTCAATTGAGATAGGTAAGTTAGGCGGGAAACAAAAGCTGCGAGCAATGCAAATGAAATCAAAAGGGTACAAGTCGATCAAAACCGGCAAAGATAGTTGATAATATGAAATATGAAGCCAAACTCGGACTTGTATGATAACGATAATCATTGTCAAGGTCAGTTTTATGAACCCAAGAAGATTTGAAAGAAAGCACTTTTTCTGTGGTCATTTGACGAAAATTCTATCTAAAATCGCTTCGAATTATCGCTTTGATTTGATTGTAAAATTCGAAAATTTAGTAATTCGATCAGAAGAAGTACCAAAATTGAATGATGCACTTAACTTTTCTCAAATTACAAGGACAGGCCATTTATAGGGAACACAAGGGACCACCATGCACTTCATTTGGCTAATGATTAGAAAAACAGATTTGATTAGAAAAACAAATTGAAAAGGTTGAAACCAAGAATAATAGAAAAAGGGGAAATTCATTTGTACCGTTAATCACGTCGGGGATAAAAAAAAAAATCAGATTATTGCTGCACACAAGTCCTTCCTATTAAATCAGACTTATCAAAGCCGGCAAGAGAGAAGAAGCACAGTAGATCAATGCACCACCTGAAAAGTGGTGGGCAAAACACCACCAAAGTCCGCCTAATAAGTATTAATTTGACCCCCAAAGTGACTTTGACATTCCTTGCGTGCATGGAGGGTGTTAGAAAAAGAAAATAATATTGTGATTACTATATAGGATTAGGATAATTATAATTTATGTTAATTATAATTAACTCTAATTGCATTCTCACCCGTACATAGGGAATGCAAGTTAAAAGAGAAAGTTGGCAATTTTTTAAATTAGTCATAAACAAACCTCTCTGTTTTCGGAAGGGCAAACAAGCCCATGTAAACATAGAGTCAAGTAGAAAATCTTTGCTTGCTAATCTCGTAACTAACGAAGACCAATAAGACGTATGCGTATATTTATTTCGCGGAATATTAACTATCGAGAAAATATTTTTTTCTAAAATAAGAGGCCTATGGGGAGGAGCATCGGGAGCCACATGGCATATGATGATTGATAGGTCTAAATCGATCAATTTTAGAATAAGACCAATATATATTCTTCACAATTACAAATAGGGCAAAGCTATTTCCATACCTTATAAAAATAGGTCCACCCCATTTTCGTTAAAGAGACAGAATCGCCCTCTATTATTCAATTGAAACTTAAAGTAGTGAACTCCAATTTACACATATTGTCCTTTTCTTTCTATGTTGACATCTATTTTTAATTTGCCCAAAGTCAATTGCACAAAATTTAGGAATTAAATTCCTTTAATTCCTAAAACAAAAATATCTCTATTTAAATGCATTGCATATAGAAATTAGGCACATTTTGCATTAATAGGGACCATTAGAGTAAAAAAAAAATTTAAAAATTTTAAATTAATTAATTATTATTATTATTTTAAAAAAAGAGAAGAAAACGAAAAATCGAGTCGAGCAGGGTCGGGGCTAGGCCGACCCGGCCCATTTCTTCCTCCCTCCCCCCAGCGGGCCTCCTCTGTAACATCCCGAATTTCGATCAATTTTTGGGATTTATAGAACACGTGAATTGTCGATTGTGATTATAGTAAAATCTCGCCCGAGAGCCGATCACTCTCGGTTATTATTTTAAATTAGAGATTTCGCTAGAATCGCACTTTTCGATCGAATTTTGTCGTTATTTAGATCCCGAACTTGGCGATCGATTTTTGGGAGTTTGAACAAAATAAATTGGGACGGTGTCGATATTATTGTGGCCAGACATCGAGATTATCGGGAATGGTGAAAAAGTGAAATTTTGGACGGGTGCGAATTTGGGTGGTAGACCATCCTCATAGCGTGTCTGGGATTGTTTTATTTTGGCCTTTTGCCTTAGATTATTAGTGGGATTTTTTCGTGACTGTTAGACCTTTTTCTGAATTTAAATCGGGATTTATTAGGTCAATTTTTAATTTGGACCGTATCCTTTGGTTACTTTTCGAAAAGTTTTAATCAGTCCTTTTTCCCTCCCTTTTCTCTCTCTTTCTCTCTCCTCTCTCCTCTGCCGTGTCCTGTCCCGTCCCCCGCGCGTCTCCCCCTCTCTCTCTCTCTCTCTCTCTCTCTCTCTCTCTCTCTCTCTCTCTCTCTCTCTCTCTCTCTTCCTTTTCTCTCTCTCTCTCCCCTCTTTTCCCTCCCCATTTCTTTCTTTGCATTTCCCTTTTTGTCCCCCGAATTAGATTAATTTGCATTTTTGGTGGGTTAATTAGGGGTTAGTTAGGGATTAATTGGATTAATGCGTGGTTGTTTGAATTGGATGACCCAATGTCTAATTAAGGCGTGGTTGGATTAAATTGTTGAGGCCATAATTGTGGGACTAGTGGCTGAAATTGATTCGTCCATGGCGGGCCTTAAACGCGTTGAAATTGTATTGTTTTAAAACACGTGAAACTAGTGCTGGGGTTAAGTGGATTAAAATGAAATGAATTGTGAGTGCCGATGATGCATTGAATTCGTCGAATTTATGAATAATTGTGCTTGGCATATTGGCATTGATAATTGGCTTGGATTCCATTTCTCGTGATCCTGTTATTAGTGTTTCGATATGGTTGAAATTGCGAGTGCTAAAAGATGCACGTACATGATGCGACTAAATTGTGGCCTTCGGGTCGGGCTTACGGGTCGTTTTATCAAATTGTTGGCCTTCGGGTCGGGCCTATGGGTCGCTTTTTATCAACCTGTGGGCCGGTCGGACCCACGGGTCGTTTTATCAAACTGTTGGCCTTCGGGTCGGGCCTACGGATCGTTTTATCAACTGTGGCCTTCGGGTCGGGCCTACGGGTCGTTTTATCAAACCGTGGCCTTCGGTCGGGCCTATGGATCGCTTTTATCAACTATGGCCTTCGGGTCGGACCTACGGGTCGTTTTTATCAAACTTTATCGGGCCCACGGATCGCTTTATCAACTATGGCCTTCGGAAGACCCACGGGTCGTTTATCAAACTGCTGGCCTTGGGTCGGGCCTGTGGTCGTTTTATCAACTGTGGCCTTCGGGTCGGGCCTACGGGTCGTTTTATCAAACTGTTGACCTTCGGGTCGGGCCTACGGGTCGTTATAATTGACTGTGGGCCTTCGAGTCGATATAATTACACGTGAATCACGTTATTGATAAATGCCTAACCTGCAGGAAATGAGATGACATATTGGGCTATAAGCCGGGTGAATTTATATTGACTTCTTTGGTTCACCGTCGGTGCATTTTATTTACCTCGGAGGTGCACATTAGCCTAGTTTAGGATTAGGGGTTGTTACTTGCTGAGTTTTCTCACGGTTGTGGTAAAACCGACATTTCAGATCCCCGGCCATGAATTTTGAGGCTGAAGAGCAGGACCTGAGCCGAGACAGATATGAGCTCAGAGGAAGAGCCAGGGCAGTCCGAGAGTTCTTTTGAGACGTCTAGATCTGACCCCGACGGGAGCCCTAGTTTAGGTCCCAGCCTTAGGTGTGAGGGCCGCCACTTTTTGACTGTAGTCCTTCCCGATAGACAGTTTGATATCCCTAGGCCACCAATCCCTTTTTGCTTCGTGGCCCTTTTGGTGTACCTTTTTGTAGACAAAGGGATATTGTATGTAAGTTCGTTATATAATGTATATTTTGGTTTAATGGAACGGAACAGTGGTTATCTCGCGCTATTCATGGTTACTAGTATTTTGTCCGGGTGTATATATATTTATTATATATACGTCGTCTCCGTATGCGGTGTGTTTCTCTCTGATTGGGTTCGTTGGTCGGCGACGCATTCCTGGGAGCGTTGCACTTTTCTCGACCTAAACGCGGATGTCGATGCTTAGAGGGGTACGGGCGTGACATCCTCCTCCGGCCCTTTTTTTTTTTTTTTTCCCTTCCATGGCCCCCAAACCCTCGTCTTCTTCTCTTTTCTTCTCCCACCATGGCGGGCCCGGCCCGTTTTTCTCTTTTCTTTTTCCCCCGCGGGTTGGGCTGGCCCGGCCCAACCCCTTCTCCTCCTTCCTTCTCCCTCCGCCGTCGCTATCCCCTTACTGTTCGCCCTGTTCCGTCATCACGTAGCGCAGCGCCGCCTCCCTCGTCATTGTCGTCGGCAAGCCGGGCTTCTCGGCGAGCATGTCAAAGGGCCCGGCATTAATTGCAGGTCCCTTCTTCCGTTCCTGGCCGCCTTATCTCCTTCTCCCTCTCAGCTCCTTGTTCCTCTCTGCCCGTCTCGGACCTGCTCCGCCTTGCTCTTGCACCGGTCTATAATGGCCCGAAAGTCGCGGCGGCGGTAGGCGGTCTGCGCCGCCATGGTGGCGATAGGGAGCACAATAGTGGCCCTCGGCCACTATAAAACCAGAGAGAGAGAGAGAGGCGAGCTGGCCAATCTACGTAGAGAGAGAGAAAGAAGAGAGAGAGAGAGAGAGGATCGAATCGAGGCCACGCCGGAGAAGGAAAGGGAAGCCAATAGCCTCGCCGTTGCCCCCGATCAACCGGAGACCCTCCAGCCGCGCCGGTGAGCTCTCCCGGCTGATTCAGCCCTCTGTTCTCCCTTGTTTTGTGTCTACAGTATGGCAGGGGAATCACGCTGGCAGTGGCTAACGTGAATTCAGTCCCTTACCGCCGCCGATCCACCGGTCCCCGTCGTCCGTCGGCCGTGGCCGGGGCTGACGGATCGCGAAAGCAGATGAGAACTTCTAAATCTTCGTCGTGCTCCCCAACCGTTTGATAAAATGCCCCAATGAAGCCAGTTTTATTTTTTGCCACTGCGGTCAAACCAGCCCCTATTCTGCTCCTTTCGACCAGACTTGGAGCCCAGCCGGACGATCCGATCTAGACCGGGTCAATTTTTGACCCAAACCAGCCCTTTTGGCCCGGATCCGGAATCCGACCGGTCAACGAGATGGGTTCCGGGTCCGTTGACCGGGTGGGGTTCCAACCGATCCGGATCCGACCCGACCGTTGGTTTTATTTTATTTTATTTTATTTTATTTTAAAAATATTAAATAATTAAAAAAAATTAAAATTTTTAAAAAAGGGTTTTTTTTTTTTCTTTTTCTTTTCTATTTTTTAATGTAAAAATTTTTTAAAAAATTTAAAAAATTTTCTTCTTCTTTTTCTTTTTTTCAGTATTTTTTTTTAAAAAGAATTTTAAAAAAAATTAAAAAATTGAAAAATTAAAAATTTTTTAAAAAAAAAATATATTTCCTTTTTCTTTTCTTATTTCGTTTTTTTATTTTTATTTTTTTTCTTTTCGTAAAAAAATTAAAAAAAATTATTTTTTATTTCTTTTTTTATGTGACTTATCTGAGTGTTTTAATTTGTTATGGTATCATTATGCATGTTGTTTAAATAATTGCATAAATTTCTACGTTTAAATTAGACAAAGCCTGAGTCGTGCGGTAGTACTTTGCATATTATTTTAATTACCGTAGCATTGTTATTACGCATGTTTTTTTATACAATTGCGTGAACTGTCGTATTTCTGAATATCATCTGACTTAGTAAATGTTAGAACCTTAGATTGCATGAATTGTTGTGTTTTTGACTGCTAATAGCTTCTGATTATGTACTCGCTTGATCACCTCACATGTTAGGAGAAATGTCCTAAAATCAGTCCAAACTGTCTGACAAATGTTTTCAAAAATGAACAGGTAAAATGGTACCGAAAGGACATTAGTTGTCCAACTAGTGTAACCAAGTCCCCGAATTCAGTTAATCTGTGGTTCGCAGGAATAGGGTGATTCTCTCATCACCTTATTTGGGTTTCTAATCAACTCACCTCAAATCGATTAGTGGCGATTCCTTAGTATAAACCATTTGCATGTTAAATATTTAAACCCTAAGTCGCGATATGGTATGGGCTTGGAAGAGCCCAAGTTAAGTCCTGAACCTAGACTTAGCACGTACTAGGCGAGCCCCCCTCCTTTTTGCATGTTGTCCAAAATGAGGGCTCAGGAGTTTGGTTACGACATTCTATTTTTTTCTAGTTCTATGTAGCATCCGGTTACCATAATTGAGGATAAAACATTTAAGCGGATATTACCATGCGCATCAAAAACCTATCCTGTCTTCATCTTTCTCTTTTTGACTTCTATACATGTTAGGAACCTTTTCTAGTAGAGAGACCTTAATAATTTTTCATTTCGTCAAGCAAATTTCTCGATCAATTTTCATGTAGAAATCTAGAAAAATTTATATACAAACAAATTTTTGAAAATGAAAACTATGCCTAAAGCAAAACAAATATTTTTCATCAAAGTCTAATTTGATTCATTTTGGATTGACAAAGAAAATATTGCTTTTTAAATTTGAAGGGAACCCACAATAGAAAAGAACTAAATTGAGGGGAAAATGCATAAATGTGGAATCCATCAAGGGTGATTTTGTCCATCTTGTATAAACGAAGTGTATTTAGTCATTTAGAGGGCGGAAATTATGTCACCAAAATAATATAGTAATGGTTAATGATGCAATATTTGACCAAATTATAGTTGTAAAGTAAGTTGAATGATGGTTAATCATAACATGAGATGGCTGTCAATTATCAATCTTTCTACATATATATATTCAAAGAAAACCAATTAACAATCTAAAGACAAAGCAAAGACAAAGCTTAGTCAATCTGAAGTCTTCTTCACGCTCAACCTTTTTAAAGGGGTCACTATGTAATATTAACCAATCAATCAAACTAGTACACACATAATAAATATACCCCGAAATAATTTTTGACCACAAAAAAAATCTCAAACTTGTAGAATTGTGACAAATTTACACCAAATTAATTTTTAACCACCAAAACTCCTAAATTGGTACATTTGTGACAAATTCACCATTTGTTATGTCGGATTAATAGCACGAAAAATCACAAATTAATAAACCTTTGAATAACAGAGGGGTAAAACCCAAAACTAGTACATCTATCAACTATCACTTATCATCTAACTAAACAATTTGATAGTAAAATTTAATGAAAACTAACGGAGGGTAAATTTATCATAGGTATATCGGTTTGAGGTTTTTCGTGGTATAAACCTATATACATATATATAATGAAGCAAGATGCATTTGCTCGGTTAATGATTAATTGTACATAAAACAGTTGCATTACATCATTTTTGCTAGAGGTGAGCGGTTCCAGGTTCCTTATAGGTTCCACATGAAACCTGGAACCTACCATCGAGCATAAGTTCCCCATTTTTTGGAATCTACCCTATCATAGGTTCAAGGATCGGTTACAAAGTCTACTTAGGTTCCACTGCATTATTAATTAAACAATTGCAGTAAATCATCACTTGTAATAATCACCACTTACTACTATAATCCACTAGCCACAACTTATATTTAAACACATGAAAAATATAAAACATTAACAAGTCATAAAATGAAAGTTCATACTAGTGGTTTTAGATCATATACTCATCATTTAATGCCATGAAACGTCGTAGGATCACAAGAAGATAGGTGCAGGTTTCAAGTTCTAGGTTACACCTACCTAAAACTTGAAACTTACCCGTCGAAATAAATTCCCCAATTTTTGGAATTTAGAACCTATCCTGCATACCTTGGAACCTGAAATCTACAGATTGCCATTGGTCAGGTTCTCAGGTTCTAGGATAAAACCCGGAACCATGCTCACTCTTAATTTTTACCTGGGAGACCGGCAAACTCTTCTTAATGGCTACTTTATTTGAGAGAATTAAAATATATCAATATTTTTGTTGGAGAACCTGACATCGTAATTAAGGGAGAAAAGCCAGATCCTATACATATTACATGGATGTGAGCTAATCAAGCTGGGGCTTTTGCGGCAAATTTTTTTTGTTCTTTTTGGCTAGAGCTTAGGCTAAGTCACGCTGGAAGTCTCCATCATGCTGATCATTTAGTCTTCTAATTCGATAACCCAGTTAAAAGAGCAGGAAATTTTCTACGCAACATGATGACACGACACCATATTAACAAGTTTGAGTTCATGATATTGGTGTTAGTCCCTCGATAATTGTCAGCCCATTTGATGGGTCAATATTGCAAGTGTTTTGAAGACAATAAATCTTGTGATAAGATTTCTGAATTCCTTTATGAGACTAAGAATGCTCTTCCGATGGTTATTTGATGAAGATTACATCTAAAATCGCTTCGAACCGTCACAGATCTGATTGTAAATTTCAAAAGTTTAGTAATGCGACCAGAAGTAGGACGGAAATTGGACAATGCTCAAATTATAGAGATTGGCCATTTAGAGGGGACACAGGGCACCGCCATGCACTTCATTTGGCTATTGATCATCCGTCAATTCAACTATCGACTAACATAATCGAATAGAAAAGTTGGAAATCTGGCAGACTGCTTTATCCAGCGAGGACTTCTTCACTACCAGTGCAATAGAGATTTTCTAGGTTATCTTTTTTGTACATTTTGATTTGCCCTATCCCTTAAAATTTTAATTCTGAAGACTCGATGGCTTCGCTGATAGTCATCGAGCCTAATGGCACGGACAAGTAAGCTCGAGTGCGTGCGGATAATTCTCTCACGACGAAATGCATGGTGGGTCGCGAATTGGGACCCGTCCGCGTGCACGCCAGTGCCACTGCGACAATGCATACCACTTTCTTGGCTAGTTGGCTGGTTGGAGGACGAAGACGTGGATCAAGCACATCCTTCAGCAGCAAATTTGGGGTCTCCGAGAATGTCATTGATAGAGAAGAGAGAACATCCCCTGGATGCTTCCCCATCATAATCTCTAGTGCCACTACTCCGAAACTATACACATCGCATTTGTCCGTCACCCGCATCATAACTGCTAACTCTGTTATTCCAGGAAGAAGAGTGAATCAATATTTTGATTGTAATGTAGAGTCATACCCAAATTCTAAATTTCTAAGATATCTTGACACAAACAACTTTTCAAAACTATACTTGGTCTTCCGAAAGTCGTTAATTAAAGCTATTTGATCAATATGAGATAATACCTACACGTGAGATGTATGGTTAGATTAGGGTGAGAATTGATGATCATCTTGACATTATTACCAACCTTCTTTTTCACTATCAGGATCTTCTTGGAAAACTCCTGGGCAATCCCATGCTTTGGCTTCTTAGACTTTTGTCCAACAATTGCAAATTCACTTGGGGGTACAAATTCCTATGCCCCTTTTTTTTATCGCTTTTTTGTCCATGGGCACTGGCCTTTACTTTTATCTAGCACACTGCTTTTCATGCCCCTGATTTGACATTTTTGTTCATTTTAAAGGCGTTGGCCTTACTTTTATCAGGTACACTGCTTTTTCACACCTCCTAGTTTCCAACATTTTTTTAGCATTTGTTTTTATTTTACTTGACTCATGGATTAGCCTAGGTAAGTTAAAACAATGCAGTGCTATTTAACTCCTAAGGTCTTTGTCTTTGGTCAGCACTCCAGATTAGCCCCTTGAGTTGGAGTGACTTTTACCTTGCCCCAGTAAGGGGGATGATCACAAACTAGGTTCGTACAAAACGAAACTACAGGCTTAATTGGATTAGCAAGGGATATAAGTATATGGGATAGAAGAAGAACTGCTCTTCGTTATCCTAAGGCACTTAAATCATCGTGAGAGTTCATCTACAATAATAACACTTGAAGATTGATGCAAGTGACAGCAAGAAAATTTCAATCCATTTTTCTCACCTCGTGTTGCTGACTTACCTCCAGTTGCCCAAATGTGGGATAGTTCTTGACATGGGTAATTTGAAAAGGAACCTTAGGTGTATGGGCTCAAAATGGTTAAACAAATGATTGCCGATAGTGTATGGGGGCAAAGAAATGAATTGCCTCTTAGCACTTTGGCTACCGTACCTTATGCGCGAAATCCCTTTACTTTGCAGACATGGAATCTTTTCACTCATCGCGCCAGGGATCAGTACATGAGGATGTGTATGGACTAAGGATTGTCTTTCGTCATCTGACACATCTCGTTTAGCATACCCGAGCAGTTCAACACAATTCGTCGAATTGTCAAAATTTTCACATAGAATTGGTGAATTAAACAAGTAAAGTTACTATGCAAAATTTCTTTTCAAAAGACATGCAATGCACTTAGGGGAGGACTAAGCATCTATTTGCTTTAAATTGCTTCATCTTTCTTTGATTCTTCCTACTCTTATAAAAAGAGTTTTAAGGGAAAGAAGTACTTACCTATACGGCGACGAAGACGAGGCAAACTTGCAAGGCAATGAAAAAGACCACGTTAGTGAATGGTTCTTTGAGGGACAGAAATTGGGGAACGATACAACATTACCCTTCGTGTCTTCCTCCACTTGAGTTTAAATCGGTAATTTATTGAGCTTTCTTAAATGTTATCAATTTCTCTAGCACGGTGTGCCCAGAAGATTGATCGTACTTCTTTTCGTAACATGCACAAAACATTCTGGCCGGTGGATAGTCATAGAATTACAACAAAAATTAGGAGTGCTTCTAGTGCTCCTGATCCTGAGAAAGTAAAATGGAAAAGCAATCCAACTAGAGCTTGTCCAAAATGCCAACATGTCATTTCTAACAATGATGTATGTTGCTCTAGTCTTGCTCATTACTCTAGCATGTTGAGCATCTTCTCAGAAATCCTGTGCTTCCTGACTGCACAGGGCATGTACAATTGCTTGCATGAGGATCTTCGTAACAAAGCTAATTTCTATTTCAAATGTTTTTGACTGATGTAGGTGTGACTACCATCGAGGCTCCATGGTTGTTAGGATCAGCATCAGTGCCATCTTATCATATGCAAAGTCCTTTCCAACCGCTTATGCTGGATCTTTACTCAATTTTGTCCTATATAAAAGGAAAAGATATGTCATTTCTATGCTAAAGTGGATGAACTTTAAGAACGAAATACACCCTTTTTTTATGGATTGGGAAATCACATATCCCTTAGTCTACTCTTCCAATTAAGCACTTCTTCGTCATGTTTCATTCGAGAGGTCCTAACATTGGTGCTCTATCTGGCTTGCTAGCACGTCAAAGTCTAGCAGGCTTCGTAGTTTGTCATCTACAAAAGACAAGAGATGGAATGTCATTTCCAAAATTTGTTGAGGAATAAAACATGCCTTTTTCCTTCAAACGGGTAATCTTTTCTTGATCTGCCCCCGACTTTTGTACGAAATGATTTTTCACTTATCGTGAAGTCAAGAAATGCTCAGCATTCCCTTTAACTCTCTGGGACTGATATCTCCCACTATTAGTAATGAGATTTGCCCTATATTTCATTTTGAAGGTTGGATGATCTTCGCTTAGACTGCCTTTATCAGATTAGTCTATCCGCTATCATCACTAGGGTCTGATGTGCTTTTCAATTTGTATCATTTCCAAATGTCCCATTCGTAATAACAAATCAAAAGGGAGTATGCTCTGAGACACGAAGTGAGCAAGTTAGAAAAACAAATAGGGTTATAAGCATGCACGTTTTTCTACCACAATTCTTTCTTCATTCCTTTTGAAGTATGATAAAACATTCATTTTATTTTCAAAAATTTATAAACGAGGAAGCATGAGGAAGCCCAGGCCTCATAACACTTTTCTTTACATGGTCGGATATCATCAATGGGCTAGGTTGGAATACTTCTTCAAGCCTTCAAAACATTATTTATTTAGAACAATTGTATTTACAACCTTAGAGGAGGAGGGAGTTCAAAAGGGCATTTCTTTTGATAGAAATGACGACAGCAAAAGAAATACAATGATGACCCCTTTTTCAGGGATTCATGCAAGAGGGTGAAAGGAGTTCTACTCAAGCGAGCTTGCACCCGATCCCTTCACTGGTCTGGAATGAGAAAGCTTTCTTGTCCAACAAACTCTAGAATCGGCGCTTAAGAGTGTAGCACTCATCAGTTGAATGCCCTACCTCACCAATATATGATAGTCACACTTCTTGGACGGATCATTATTGGAGAAATTCTCAGGATTAAGACGTGTTGACTCGGTAGAGAGTAACCCCTTCTTCTAGAGAATTGCCAACACCTAAGATAGGGATCCGGGGGAGTAGAGTGAATTGTTTTTTGTTACTTCGCCTTTAGGGCGATTGGCAACTTGAGGCCGGCTGCTGCCCACTGCTTATCTAAACTATCAAGGGAGAGCGAGTGGTCTGGGTGTATGTGAAATCCACATCTACTAGGAGCTCATTCTCCTTTTTTGTGCCGAGTCTATTGCTTGTGGAGGTAGGGTCAGTAAACCACCCTTCACGCAATCCCATCTCGATGCATCCACCTACTGGAACAAGCTGGTTAAGTAACTCAGTAGTGGCACCAACCAAGCGATGTCTGTATTTATACGGAAGAGACTTAATGAACAGTTTCATTTGTTCATGGTCAAAAAGTTCTAGGGTGACATGAGCGGCCAAGTTCCTCTATCTGGTGGCATATTCTTTGAACGACTCACTCTTCTTCTTCTCAGTGCGTTCAAGATCGTAACGAGAAAATGCGACGTCGAGATTAAATTGGTACTACTTAAGGAATGCATTAGCAACTTTATCCCAAGATTTGAAGGTATCTACATCTTTTGACATATACCACGTCAAAGCTGCCCTGTCAAGCTTGCTTGAAATGTCTGGATCATGAGGAGTTCATTATTGACATACTGGGTCATTTGCACATGATACATGTGTAAGTTGTGTTTGGGGCATGAAGTACTATTATATTTTTCAATTCTGGCATTTTGAATTTTTCTGGGCACCTTAACCCTTTTGTACACGGACAGATCAAGAGGGATAGCATGTTACGGGCCTTGCAATTGCTTCAACATTTCTTCGACTTTCGCAAGGCACTTGTCATGCTCTGTCATAGGTGTGCTTACAAGTTCAGTCTTCTTGATAGCCAGTGAAAGTGAATCGTCCTCTAGTAGAGGTATTTTGCTGTCGCTGGCGGAGGCTTTTTCTTTTCCAGTAGACGGTGACGGTAACAACATGTCAATTGATGCTGGCGTAGGAGTGAGCTTACCATGAATGGATTCCACTTGCTTTGTGAGATTTTCGATCGCATTGAGGACCAGCTTTATCTCATCTTCCATGTTAGTGAGACGCATATTTTCTTCGGCCATTTTTTGTAACTGCCTGTTAAAAAAAATGGCAACGAATAAGTATAAGACCTCATAAAGGATCAGTCCATGACTTAGTCTAGCATTGTACGCATTTTCTTTATTTGCAAAAATTATCAGAAGCAAAAAAGGTTTTTATTCATATACTCATTACAACAGTGTCTCTGGGGTTTGAACCCCGGTTGCCTCGGAACGCCTTCACTCTCGGATACCACTCGGCTAAGGCCGCGGTGGTGTTATTAAAGTGCAAATTCTTTTATTTATATACAAATTTTCTCCATTTTGAAAACAACAACAAATCGTATGGGAAAACAATGATTTGTAATGTGTTTATAAAAATAAAGGTACGAATTGGAAGTAAGTATTCTGAAAAAGTTTTATTAACTATTTCTTCCAAAATGATTACGATATTAAATCCACAACTAACCTAGACTAATAATGGACCGGCCGGGATATACAAAAATAAATAAATTGTAAAGTGCATGAATGGAAAACTTATTTTACTAGGAACCATGCCAATCATAGAGACATGTGCATGAAAAGTGAGGTTCGATTTCTATATAGATTGATTTAGCAAAATGAAGCTAAAAGGGTGCCTGACCATCGCAGTCTCACATTGATGTCAAGTCTTTTTAACCTTGACCAAATTAAAAGAAATATCTTATAGTCACGTGAATAGCGGCTAAAGATAGACACTTTACGATTTTTTAGAAAAAATTTCAGGGAAAAGAAAGGCAACCTCTACATCGCAGACTCGCATTCGAGGTTGTATCTTTCTTAACACCATCCTAAAATGTCCTATCATGGCCCAGGTTCGGTGGCATGGTTGTGTGTGTAACAGTGTAGTGCTAAATCATTAAAGCATGCACGACAATTCATAACAATCATGATTTGAAACCTGCAAGAACATTTAACACCCTAATGTTAGGGTCATACCTGGAATCCTTGCTACCAAAAAAATATTTTTGAACAGGATAAAATTTATGGCTTAAGTTCACTTTTAGAAAAATGCAAATCCTCAATAGAGTCGCCAATCTGTCGTGACTGACCTCCGGCTTTTGGTCATAAAAAAAAGGGGTCTCGCTTGGTACGCGCTAAGTCTAAGTTTAGGACTTAACTCGGGCTCTCCCAAACCCATACCATATCGCGATTTAGGGTTTAGATTTTTAACCTGCAAGTGGTTTATATCAAGGAGTTACTACTAATCGATTTAGGGTGGGTTGATTAGAAACCCAAATAAGGTGATGAGAGAATCACCCTATTTCTACGAACCAGAGATTAAATGGGTTCGAGGACTTGGTTATACTAGTTGGATAACTAATGCCCTCTCGGTACCTTTATACCCTGTTCATTTCTGAAAATATTTGTCAAGCAATTTGAATTAATTTTGGGACATTTCTCCTAACATGTGAGCTGATCAAGCAAGTACATAATCATAAATGATTAGTAGTCAAAATAGATATGCAGCCTAAAGTTCTAGCCCTAACTAAGGCGACCAACATTCAAACCATATAATTAATGCAAAAAAAAATAAGAATAACATGCATAATAATAATACAACTATAATTTAAAACATTCAGATATGTCACATAATTTAGAAAAATATTAGACAATACTATATCTAAATTATCTCCTAATTTTTAAAAGAAGAATATTCGAAATTTTTTTTAAAAAAAAGCTATATTTTTTATATAATTTTTTTAAAAATAAAATAATAATATAAAATATAAAAATTTGGGTCAGGTTGGCGGATCCAGGTCAGTTGAAATTGACCCAGGTCAACAAACCCGACCCATTGCGTTGATCCAGGTCGGATCTTCGGATCTGAACTGGGTCAGGGGTCAACCCTAGTCATTGACTCGGTCGGACCGGTGGGCCCGATTGGGGCCCGATCCGATGGATGTGGACAAAATAAGGTCGGTTTGACCAAGTCGAATAGGCCTAGAAGGCCTGCAGACCAATCTAATTCGGTCTACAGGCTGATCCAAATTGATTCCCACGTGCCTAAGGCACACGAGACCGTCAGCCGGCGAGATCCCAGATCTCGCCGGTTGAACCAGAGCAAATCCGGCCTGTCTTTCACCTCCTTGGACCCCTACGAAGCTGCCTCAGCCACCTCGCTCACCGTCCGGCCACCCACTCGCTGGCTCACGACCAAAATCAAACCTATTTCATTGAGATGTTTCAACGAACACATGGCGTGCATAGACAAAAATGGGAGATTTCGACCTTTTTGAGGTCTTGGCAGGCTCCAACGGCCACGGCTGGCTCCTGACGACGACTATGGATCGGGAGAAGGACCGGTATGGGCTGTGATTCACGCCTAATGGCCGGCGTGAGTCCCGGCCCACCGGCAAGCCAAAGATGAAGCAACAAAGGGCAAGGGAGCCTCACCGATCGTGACCATGGCTGGGGAGTTGTCTTCGGTCGGTCTGTTAGCACCAGTGAGGCAGCTGGCTTCCTCCCTAATTCCTACAAACGAAAAAAAAAAAAACGACTCTCCATCTCTATTTCCCTCTCTCTTCTCGATTTACCTCTCTCTCTCTCTCTCTCTCTCTCTCTCTCTCTCTCTCTCTCTCTCTCTCTCTCTCTCTCTCTCTATTTTTCTCTTAAACGGTCGACCGTTTCTCTCTTTCTCGCCGGCTTATATAGTGGCTGAGAGCCACTACCTCTGCTCCCTTACGTCTGCTGACAACGGCCTATACCGGCCTATTGTGTGGTCTTGACTTTGGTGGCCATTTTAGGCCGGTGCAGGGGAGGTGCTCGGTTGAGTGTGCAGAGGAAAAAGGGGAGAGGGAGAGCCCAAGAAAGGAGGGGGGATGGGACTGGCCATCGATGCCAGTCCCTTGCCATGCCCCCTTGTCCATCTTCTGCTCGATGGGGACGGCGAGGTTGCTCTGCCGTTCATCACTTCTACGATCAGAAATAGAGGAGAAGAGAGGAGAGAAAGGAGAGGCCAATAGCGGAGGGAGAGGAGAAGAGAAAAAAAAGCTAGGTCAGGACAGGCCCAGTCCGCGCGAGGAAAAACGGAAAAAGAAAAAGAGAAGGGCGGGCTAGGCACGCACAGGGGAAACGAAAAGAAGGCCGGGTCGACTAGGCCCGATCGGAAATTTTTTTAATAATATATATTTTTTTGAATTTTTTTTTAAGAAAATATGCTATAATAGGCCATATTAATACAAATATGTCTAATGTCTATATGCAATGCAATTAGAAACTAAATAATTTTTTTGCTTAGGAATTAAGGATATTAATTCCTAAATTATTGTGTAATTAATTTTGGGCAATTAAAAATAGGTGTCAACAGCTAGTGTCGTTTTTTAAGCTGCAGTAGTATACCTACAGCACCGGTAAAATGTAGTTGCGGTTGATCATTATGCCAACTCTAGTGTCAGAGCATTAATCTCCATTCCGTGCCCTTTGACTACGCGTCAACGGATAGAGATTTTTTCAAATTCATGCGATGGACTTTGCATCATTGTAATTGGTTTATGTCAATTTCGCGCCATCAAAAGGTTGATTGAAAATTCAATCGAAGGAGCAATTGAGGCAGGTTAGTTAGGTAGGAAACAAAAGTTGCGAGCAATGCAGATGGAATCAAAAGGCTACTAGTTGATTGAAATCGGCAAAGATAGTTGATAATATGAAATTCGGAGCCAAACTCGGAATTGTATGATAACGATAATCATTGTAAAGGTCAGTTTTATGAACCCAAGAAGATTTGAAAGAGAGCACTTTTTCTATGGTCATTTGACGAAGATTCTATCTATAATCGCTTTTATTTGATTGTAAAATTCAAAAATTTAGTAATGCGACGAGAAGAAGTACGAAAATTGAATGATACACTTAACTTTTCTCATATTATAAGGACAGGCCATAGGAGGGAACAAAAGGGACGACCATGCACTTCATTTGGCTAATGATCATCCATCAATCAATTCAACCATCGACTAACAGATTTGATTAGAAAAACAAATTGAAAAAGTTGAAACCAAGAATATAATAGAAAAAGGGGAAATTCATTTGTTCCATAAATCACGTCGAAATAAAAAAAAAATAGTCAGATTATTGCTGCACACAAGTTCTTCCAATTAAATTAGACTTATCAAAGCCGGCATGAGGGAAAAAGCACAGCGGATCAACGCACCACCTAAAAAGTGGTGGGCAAAACGCCACCAGAGTCCGTTAATTTCTATTAATTTGACCCCCAAAGTGACTTTGGCATTTCTGGCGTGCACGGAGGGTGTTAGAAAAAAAAAACTATTTGTGATTACTATATACGATTAGGTTAATTACAATTTATATTAATTATAATTAACTCTAATTGCATTCTCACCCGTACATAGGGAATGCAAGTCAAAAGAGAAAGTTGGCAATTTTTTAAATTAGTCCTAAACAAACCTCTCTGTTTTTGGAAGGGCAAACAAGCCAATGTAAACATAGAGTCAAGCAGAAAATCTTTGCTCGCTAATCTCGTAACTAACCAAGACCAATAATACGTATGCGTATAGTTATTTCGCAGAATATTAATTATCAACAATGGGTTTAAATTTGAAGGGAACCCACAATAGAAAAGAACTAAATTGAGGGGAAAATGCATAAATGTGGAATCCATCAAGGGTGATTTTGTCCATCTTGTATAAACGAAGTGTTATGTCACCAAAATAATACAGGAATGATTAATGATGCAATATTTGACCACATTATAGTTGCAAAGTAAGTTGAATGATGATTAATTATAACATGAGATGGCTGACAATTATCAATCTTTCTACATATATAAATTCAAAGAAAACCAATTAACAATCTAAAGACAAAGCTTAGTCAATCTGAAGTCTTCTTCACACTCAACCTTTTAAAAGGGGTCACTATTTAATATTTAACCAATCAATCAAGCTGGTACACACATAATAAATATACTCTGAACTAATTTTTTTACTACAAAAATTCAAACTGGTACAATTGTGATAAATTTACACCAAACTAATTTTTTGACTACCAAAAACCCTAAATTGGTATACTTGTGACAAATTTACCTTCCGTTATATTGAATTAATAGAATTAAAAATCACAAATTTACCTTCCGTTTTATGATGTGTTATGTTCTTAATAGAGCTGATTGTGTGATCGTACCTCTGCGATCGTGTGCTCATTGAGGTAACAGTTACTTTTTTTTTTTTTCCTTTTCTTTTTCCTGTAGTTGTACAGCACGTCTAAATTGAGAGGATTTCAAGTCCATCGACCATAGACTCGATTTCAAAGCTTGCAGCTTTGGAACATGAAATGGCTATCAATTGTCAATCTTTCTACACATATGTTCAAGGAAAACCAATTAACCATCCAAAGCCAGAGTTTATTCAATCTGAAGTCTTTTTCACGCTCAACTTTGTATAGGGGACACTATATACATATGTGTGTGTGTGTTAATTAATTGATCGAATCCAACACTTAACAAAGTGAGGGATGGGGAAAATTACCGAAAAAAACCCTAAACTTATTGCACTTTTACCAATTCAGTCCTAAATATTTTAATTGTGCTAATTGAATCCTAAACATTTTCACATTTTGTCAATCGAGTCCATCCGATCAATTTTGGCCAGAAATCACCGGCATGGACGTCAATCGTCCTACGTGAAACAGGCACCGCTGATGTGGACAACATTTTTTAATATTTTTAATTTTTTCTTTTCTTCTCTTTTCCATCTTTTCTTCTTTTTTTTTTAGTGTGGTCGGCAAGGGTCTCGGTCCTCACCCAATGGCCTTCGTCTGTAACCAGCGAGGGCTTCATGGCCCTCACCCAAACCATCGAGGCTGCAACAAGGCTACCTAGCCCAGACCTGGGTGAGGCTAGCCTCACTTGCGAACACAATGGCCTTGCCCAAATTTGGGCAAGGGCCTAGCAATCATTGCTAGCCACAGTTAAAAAGAAGGAAAGAAGGAAAAGGAAAAAAAAAAAAAAAAAGAAAAAGAATAGAAAAAAATTAAAATTTTTTAAATTTTTTTATGTCAGCGCTAACCATGTCACGTAGGGCAGCTAGCATCCACATAAGTGATTTCTAGCCAAAATTAATCAAATAGACTCAATTGGCAAAGCGTGAAATATTTAGGATTCATTTGGCATAATTAAAATGTTTAGAATTAAATTGGTAAAAGTGCATAGGTTTAGGACTTGGTAATTTTCCTATGACGAATGTTATATTTCAGTCATCATCATTACATTGTCAGCATAGTCACATTAATGTTGTCGGAAATTTTGTAATTTAAAAAATTGAATCTAAAATAAAAATTGTATTAGGAAAGGACCTAAAATGTTTTTTCCACCAAATGAAAGAACATAATAGACATATAGAAGAACCGAAATTCATTCGACCGTCTCCCGTAAATCATTTTCTTCGCTACAACGAACCTAGTAATAATCTGTTTTATAATGTGTTATGCTCTTAAGAGAGTTAATTGTATGATTGGTCATCTGTGCTCGTGTTCCTAATTTACTAAAACTAGAGAGCTAATTCAGGTAGCTATTACCTTTTTTTTCTCTTTTTCCTGTCGTTGTACAGGAGGTCTTAACTGAGAGGATTTCAAGTTCATCGTCAATAGACTCGATTTCAAAGTTTGCAGCTTTGGAACATGAAATGGTTATCAATCGTCAATCTTTCTACATATATGTTCAAGGAAAACCAATGAACCATCTAAAAACAGAGCTTATTCAATCTGAAGTCTTCTTCACGCTCAACCTTTTTAAAGGGTCGCTATGTATAATATTCAGTCAATCCAATCCTACACTTCCACCTGGAGAAATCTCTGGAAGCACACGTATTTTTCCAAGCAGACAAGAATTGCATTTTGGGCCAAAGCAGGCCGTACCCGTCGGATTGCGCCCTGAAAGTGGGTACAATTGATGAGTCAAAAAGTCACCGACAATGCGATTCATGCCTAACTTCCAACCCACCAATAACTAGGATTGGTATATGTTCTCTCATATTAGGACTATGTAAGTCAATAAATTCTCTTTTTGAGCAATGTGTGATGCCCTAGAGATGAATGTGTACCACTAGCGATGTTCCAAATTACGGAAACTTATGGTATCCGAGAAATCGCCAATCACTTCTTTTTTTGTCGAAATTGCCAATCACTTTGAGCGATTACTTGTAAGAGGTTTCAATAGTAGGTGAATGAAGGTTATCGAGAGGGGAAAATCAGGAAAAAAGTGATGATTGAAAAGACTATGTTACAACTTTTTTGTTTCGTTAGAATTTGACTTTGCGATAGAATATCTTTTAATGAAAGTCATTTTTCTATTTATTAGAGGAGATCAGTTCTGTGGCGATTCCAAACAGAAAATATCACAAATAGACAATGTAATCGGTAACTTACTTCAAATGGAACTAAATTTATGCAAATCGTGCCGGAATTTAATCGACAACAAAACTTAAGATCGAATCACTTCAAATAGAACCAAATGTAAAAAACTTTGCCCGAATTTAATTGATGCCGAGGCACCCAAGATATACAACAAAAATATATGTCGGAATTTAATCAACGACGAGAGTCTAGAAACTATAACTAGAGTGCATAAATTAAAAGATAATTGAAATATAACATGTTCATTTGTTAGTGCGTAAGGGGTCTCCAATAGATGAATGCTGGTATTTATACTGCCCATGACATAACCATCTAAGAGCAGTTCTCCTGCAGTTATATCCATGCCTCCATATCGCCAAAAGCCTCGTGTCCATGCTCTCACAATGGCAAGATCTCGTATTCAAGTGGTTGTTCCCTCAAAATCGCATTTTGATCTTTTGTGTCCATCTATTGCCACATCTATTCTTAATCCACGATTTTTAGGACTTTGTTGCTTTATTCACCACTTTCAAATTTGAAATTCCATAATCGTATCATGACGCCCTCTAGGTATCTAGTCTTCTCTTGGTGTTTCAATTGGTAATCTATCGACAATTACCAGTCATATGCCGTCGTTTATCGACAGATGATTAATGGTCATCAATGTATATCAATACGAATGACATTTCTTATGGTTGTCAATAATAGTTCATGTGTTTAACTATAACTTGTACTCTAGTTGTGTGCCCATCCATATCGATAATCTGGTTAATTTTTGGTCCATTCATTTTTAAGAAGATTCAAGGCTTTACCGTGTTTCCGGAATGGTTTAGAAGTTTTACAGATTGATTAAGTAATGTTGTGTGAATTGGCTAAACAAAAGGAAAAAAAACAAGAAAACAAAAACGAACGAGTGGAAGATAAGACAATTATGTCAAATAATATGTGAAATCGACAATCTGTATGTGAACATATATACACCAAGTGTAGGTTCAGAAAAGCCAATTCACATAAATTAACTCATGAGATCTGTAATGAACCTATATACATTCGCTTGGCTGATTAATTATGTTGGGATGTGTGTCATATTCTCCATCAACAGAAAGGCACGGGGATCCAGTTTCCAGAGAATCCAGTTCCAATAACATCATCCTCGTCAAGACGATCCAAGGTCTCGTCTTCACTAAAGCCAAGCTAGTGAAATGACATCGACGTCCACTTCGACTTGTCGATAGCCCTCTTAGCATTCTTGAAGTTCTTGCGCTTCTTGTAAAACCAACCGACGCCGACAGTTAAAACCAACCCGGGAAGTACAAAGATCGATCTGAGCAACCGCACGTAACCGGAGCTCCTCTCTTCGCCGCCGCCATTGCATGGACCCTTCATCCTGCCTCCACCACACAAGCCAGGGTTGCCCAAGAAGCTGTTTCGGTACATTTGCTCAGTGAACATGGGAGGCAGAGTACCAGATAGCTTATTGTAGGACAGATTGAGCTGATCGAGCTTCAGATTCTGCAACTCGACGGGGACTTTCCCGGAGAACCGATTCCCCGAGAGATCCAGATGATCGAGCACTGATAAGCTCCCGATCTCGCCAGGAATACTCCCCGAGAGCCGATTATTTGCCAAGTTCAGCTCATTCAGCTTCTTCCACTGCTGAATGCCGCTGGGCAACTCACCAGACAGTTCATTGTGGTGGAGATCAAGCCTCCCAACTGCCCAAGATTCACAATACTCCCGGCAGTGACCCAGTAAGCTTATTCTCACTTGCGGAGAAGTCTAAAAGGCTCACTAAAGTCCCAATCCCTCTTGGTAGAGACCCAGCAAACTCATTTCTTGATAAACTCAAAACAGAGAGAGCACTAGCACTCGCTATTTCCTCTCCAATGGGACCTGAGAACTTGTTATCCGCAAGTTCGAGCAAATAAACCCGAGGCAAACCCCAGAGGGAAGAGGGAACTTCACCGGATAACCCGTTGTTGCCCAAGCGGACTTGGGTCAAGCTCCAGCAACCGCCAAGCGGCTCTGGGATCGGTCCCGAGAACGAGTTCTTTATCATCCAAAGCTCCTCCAACTCGCCTTTGAGCGCACAAACTTGCCGGAATTTCACCGGAAAAGTTATTGGTGGACACGTCTATGTATCTTAGTGGCGCATTTCTGGCCGAAATTTTTTGGCAACTCGCCGGTGAGCTGGTTCTTGAACAGCCTCAGCTCATACAAGTTCGGTGAGTCAGCAATGCTTGCCGCCAGCTCGCCGGAGAACTGGTTCTCGTAGAGATTGAGCGACTCGAGAGGCAACCGAGTCAGCTCGTCCGGAATAGTGCCACTCAGCCGGTTCATCGACGCGTCGAGCAACCGCAATGCGGTCAGCTTCGACAGCCCTGGCGGCAGCTCCCCCGTCAGGGAGTTATTGTAGAGCTCAATCTGGATGACGCTCTGCAGCCCAGTGAGCGAGCTCGGTATGGTGCCCTCCAAGTAGTTGATGGCGAGGTCCAAATCGGTGAGCCTCTTGAGCCTCCCGAGCGACTCCGGGATCTCCCCGGTCAAGCTGCACTCGGTCAGCCAGAGCACCTCCAGGTTCGTCAGGTTCCCGAGCTCCGGCGGGATCTGACCCGGCGTGAACGGGTTGTACGAGAGGTTCAGCATCTTCAGCGTGCTAATGTTGCCGAGAAAGCCCGGAATGGTGCCATCGAGGAGGTTGTTCACGAGGGACAGCACCTCGAGCCTCTGGAATCGGCCGAACCTCGCTGGGATGTCGCCGGAGAAGTTGTTTCCCGACAAATCAAGGTAGGCCAGGTTGGGCAGGTCGACGAGCGAGGCGGGGAGACCGCCGACAAGGAGGTTCTGGGCGAGGTCGAGGTGGACGAGGGAGCGGCAGGCGGAGACGCCGGAGGGGAGGGAGGTGATGGAGTTGTTGTAGAGGGAGAGGAAGGTGAGGTTGGCGAGGCAGCAGAGGAGGAGGGGGAAAGGACCGGCGAGGTTGGCGCTGGGGAGGTCAACAGAGGTGACCGAGCCGGAGGCGGGGTCGCAGCCGACCCCCGCCCAGCCGCAGGGGGAGTCGCCACTGTCGTCCCAGGCGGCGAGGGAGGATTCGGGGTCGGAGAGGGAGAGCTTGGCGCCGTGGAGGTAGAGGCCTTCCTGGTTGAGGGAGAGAGCGGGTGGAGCTGCAGAGAGGAGGAGGAGGAGGAAGAAGAGGAGGAGAAGCATGGTTTCTCTTTAAGCTTTCTCTCTCTCTCTCTCTATCTTTGTTGTGAGTGATGGATGGTTGGGGCGGGAATATATGGGAGCGAGGAGAGAGAATGTTGGGCTTAGTAAGTATTATTTGTCTGGGTAATCATAAAAACTAATCTTAACCTTAAAAGTTTTTGTCACTATTTAACGGCCTATTTTGAGCCAAGAAAATAAACAAAGAGTAATTAGAAATTATTATGGAATCCACCCCCTTCAAAAATTCGTAACTCACAATATGTTGATATTTTAACAACAACCCAAAAACTCTTATAGTAGCAAAACTCTATCAAATATTCCCACACATTAGAAAAAATATTATTTTTTTCCCTCGACCTAACAATAATAATAATGTTCGTTTGGCTTTATGAATACCTAAAATCCACATCGCAACCCCTCTCTTGCTCTCTTCCCCCTTTCCTTTCTCTCTCCTCACATGCGGCGGCACGACAATGAACGAAGGCCACCACTAGAGCATCGTAAGAGGCTAGCCTCGAGCTTACGAGGGCCACAACCTGCCACGAGACTTTGCAGGAGGCTCGCAAGTTCTGTAGCAAAGCTCGATCATGACCGTTAGTTTAGTCTACGCCGTTTTGACATTGATCCTCAAGCTCGACCTCAGATATGGGGTCGGCAACGGCCTCCAAAGCCATTCTCAAGTGGAGAAAGGGAGATGTTTGTGGTGGATGTATCGGACCGAGCAAGCCTCTCGAACGAGGGAGAGAGTGTGGGTAAGAATAGTTTGGGAAATGGAATGGTAATTTGGAAAATTATGTGTTCATGAAAGGTATAACTTGAAATCCATCGTAAAAATGAGGATGATGACTATAGATTTCAAAATGCCAGAAGGATATCTAATGTGAGAAATAATGTTAAAGGTGATTTACATGATTTTCGCTTTACATTTTTTTTTGTTTCCGTCGACAATCTTTTCACCAAAATTTTAGTTCTTCTCAATATCCACCCGATTTTTTCATTCCTCCCATTTTCCTTTCTTTGCCAAACATAGCCTTAGAGAATAGTCCAATATCGTTTTTCGTTTTTTTTCTCACCATGAAATAGGTTTTCGTATTAATTATTCAAGCATAATACTCCTCTCATCCATATATCAAGTGATAGACGAAACTCGAATTCATGCTCTTTAAGATGATATCATAAAAGTATGTAAGTATACCGGTTTGACCATAAATTTCAAGCAAAATAAAAAAAAAAAAACGAAAATGCGCGCTATTAAGCAACACGATGATTGTTATTAATATTTTGTTGGGCAAAATATTCCTCCACTTTATGTTATAAACGTTTTAATTAAATATATTAATGATTATATGTCATCATTTGATATATCAATTTAACAATATATTAACATATTAATCATATCGAAAAAAGCAATTTTAAGCCAAAATTTGAATTTCTGCACTTTTTATTGTGCTTATACATATAATCGAAGATTAACCTGGAGCAAATCAAGCCGTGTTTGTTTGGAGGACTTTTAATTAAATAATTTTAGTTGGAATTCATTGCATTGACATGGGGAATGGTCATTTCCTTTCTAGGGACATTAGATTTCTATTTCATTTTCGAACCAACTAAATTATAGTTGAGGTTATTTCAAACCATCCCATATTTCTTATAACAAGACGTACTTCCATTTAAAAAAAAAAAAATCGAAAGGAGTTTAAATATTAATATTTTTTAGTAAGATTTTGAGCTTATTGCATAAACAACCTCACGAATCTACTTTTTATATTTAAGGAGAAATGGAAAATACGCCATAAATTTAAAGAAAATTATACTCCAGGACTTTTAAATACAGTACGTTGCTATTGTAAACTTTTCGTTACCACCCAAGTGGACACATGTTTTGATCTCAAGTCTGCCTGCGCAAAGAAAAATTTATGCGACGGTGTTTTAGATAAATTCTTATAACTACCCACTCTCTCTGGTCAATAGTTTACGTATCTACTATTATTTCTCTGAATTTGAAAGTAATTAAAAACAGAAATGTCAGTGGTCAAACCAGACGCCTACGTATATTATCAAGTGTTTGTAAAATATAATTTCCATCTCCGATAGCCTTTAAAATGGGAATATTTCGTATTTTGATATTAATTTCTTTTATGTTTGTGCTACTGCTTTCTCATAATGAAACAATGGATCTTTCCTTTTGTCGCGAGAAAATTTCATTCGGTTGCTTACCTTTACCAAAAAAAAAAAAATTCATTCGGTTTGTAAAGATCAAATGTAGAGGAAAATAGAAAGCATCCAAACAAAGCGAATACCAAAGAGCTGCAAAACAAAAGAAAACAATGAGAGTAATGCCTGTTGTTATAAGTACACCCTTTTCTCGAAAGACCAAATCTGTCATAGCACAAAAAAAAAAAAAACAATCGGTGGCTGATCACCTGCATCTTCAGTGATGGGTGCACGCCAAGATCTTCTCCTCCGGAAATTACGACTTTCAATGCACGCCTAGGTTCGGCACCCTCAACACCATCACCATACGGAGACGATGACAATAACAAAAATAACTTGTTGAATCACCACAGATCGAACACCTCTAAGAATTTACAGGTCTAAATGTAAATCGAGAGAGAAATGCTTCCTGATTTAGATCTAGGGGGGATTCAACTACATACTTTCTTAAAAACGTTTCTTTCATATTTACAACTTTTAAGGTACATTATGAATAATGTCAATGTGGTAGGGAACTTATTTTTGCACGTTCATCTAATAAATGAATTGGTCACATTGCAACAAACTCTCGTAAGGTCTCATAAATGAACGTAAATTTCATGTGATTATAAGTCACTTCGCAACATCCGCTTCGCCCCGAAAAAAGTTATCGCATGTTCTTTTGATTTGTCTCAAAATTGGATTATGAAAGTGACGAGGATCTTATATAGTTATGTTTTCATGTTTTTAAGATTCGGTTTCGAGATAAGATTTCTATTCTAACATGTAAAACCCAATTTCAGGAATGAATCAAACTGATTTTTAGCTCTACATCTAAATTCAATAAGAAATTAATTATGATGTTCGTGCCTCTTTTGACTGCTTGAACAAATGGAGAAAATTGTCCAAAAAGTCCTAAATCCATTATACTTTTGCCAATTCAGTTATAAACCTTTTAATTTTGGAAATTAAGTTACAAACTTTTTCATATTTTACCAATTGAATCCATCCGGCTAAATAGCAAAATTGAAATGTTTTTTTCGACAATTTTCCCTGGTGTGTCAATTTAGCATGTTGGACAGCCTGTTTGTCTTCCCTCTTCTTCATGATGTTGTTTGTGTTGGGGTGTGATTGATACTCTGCAATAACAGAAAGGCATGGGGTCCCGCTCCTCGGTGAGTTGGCGAGCGGTTGTCTTGGTGGGAATCGCAGTGGGCAATGCTCTGTGACACTAGAGAGCTTTTATAGTTTAAGCCCATGAATAATTACTGAGTAAATATAACTTGTAACTAAGAATCGGAAGAGACGTGCTAATTATATTGTAATTATCTGCTAGATATAGCCCTAGTTTAAGGATGAATCGAAATAAAATCACTTTCGCCCGGAGAGCTCACCAAGAGGGAGCTTAAAGCCTGAGCCTGTCATCACATCTAGTTAGACCAACCCTCATTCAAAAGCTTAAGCCAATGTGTTATAAGTCAATTTAGATACATCAATTACTCTATATCACTTCAATTCTCCGATGTTGGACTTTTTTAACAAATTGTACCGAAAATAGTTGCACTAAATCCTCTTTACCCTGGAGCTCCGGAAACCCTTCTTTGTGGGTATTTTCATTTTGAGAGATTTATAATAAGAATACTATTTTGGTTGGAGAATCTAGCATCATAATTTAGCGAGAAAAGCCAAATCCTAAACATTAATGTGAGCTTCTCAAGCTGGAGCTTTTGTGGGCCAACAAAGCAACATTGCTAACAGCTTTGGCTATACACATTGGGAATCTCCATCATGCTACTCTTTGGTCTTTTACTTCGATAACAAAGTTCAAGATGCGGGATTCTTTTACGACTTGATCTTAATAAGTTCGAGTTCATGTCCACGGTGTTTAGCTCTCAGATTATTGTCAACCCAGTTGATGCGATCGACAAAATAACTTTTATTCAGAGTTCGTTTGCAGAGAAAAAAACCTATTAGGAAGAACGCCATATTAGAGTTAGAACTTGAGCACGCAAATATCTCTAAAGGGCCGAAAGGGCAACTTGGATACACATCCCATGTACCAATGTACAGGAAAACAAAACGGGAAAGTAGTCTATTATATCATCCAAAGTGATGACCTATACTTTATATTGACTAGAATATGCGTACTTGAGATCTGTAAACATGTTTTAAAGACAATATAGACATCACAAGCCTAGCCATAGTAAATAAGAGTACGTTAAGTGCCGAGCTACTGAGTACCGCTATGGCCAAAACCGCAGATCAACCACATGTGTGATGACGTGAGAAACCTGAGAGTTACATAACCCGATTCCATTATTGGGTTTAAATACAGAGTTTTCTATTACCCTTCCCCTCATAAGAAAAATGAAAAACAGTAACAGCACCCATATGAAGCTCCAAAATCCAAAGTATAGATCAACGAATTAACACAATTTAGATATGATTTCACTCTCAATAGAAAAACTCATTTCACTATATCTGTTCAACATCAACTCTTTTATCACACAGGTACATGAAACTATAACAGATCAGATTGTACAAACATTGAATAGCATAAAGCCAAAAACATCAGCCAACCATATACCACCACACAATAAACAGAATCGAATTCACAAAAGAATGGAAAAAATGACAAATGTGAGCACACGCAAACCATCTCGAGAACCTATAGAAGAATGTGTATGCACGGATTACAGTTGATGAGCTCCCCTGTTTAAAGCTCTCTCCAACCTTGTCTCAAAAGGGGTGGAGTGCCAATTCACTTTCTTATCCTGCAACATCAACGAAAGAAAAAGCAACAGAAATTAGTTTCCTTCCCACTATGACCTCATGAAACCACTTGCATATCTGTGATCACCCAATACCTCTCCGTATTTGCTGGTGGTATTTGGTATTCCTTTGAAGGAAGCCGTTGAGCAAGAATTGCCAACCGAATCCGACTGGCTC
Organism: Syzygium grande; assembly: GCA_024733475.1. Classification (NCBI taxonomy): domain Eukaryota; kingdom Viridiplantae; phylum Streptophyta; class Magnoliopsida; order Myrtales; family Myrtaceae; genus Syzygium; species Syzygium grande. The sequence goes on along the minus strand of JAMXDD010000004.1, from coordinate 26,575,202 downwards.
CAGTATGTTCCGACTGTCCCAATTATGGGCATCTCATCAGGACTTCTGCTCGGTGACTTCCTTGGTGAAGACTTGGCTGAAAACTGTCTGAGTTCTTCAACAGTCAATGCACCCAAAATTGGTCTATCTTCTTGGCTCCTCGGTGAGCTCATAAATCCTTTTACCACTCTTGTCTCGACTTGGACAGAGTCCAAAGTCATTGCGCTCTTCTTTTCAATCGGTGTAGTTACTGAGGAAGGCAACCAGTTTGAAAGGCTAGCATCCACAGCTACTTCTTGGGTAGATTTCTTTGTCTCAATCGGTTTTGCCTTGAAACTGAATGATACTTCCTTCGAAGCTGGTGCAGTATCAAATGACATCCTAGCTTCTTGGTCGAAGCTCAAATTCTCCTTTCGGTGCTTCGGCAGTGGCGTCCCTTTCGCTTTCACGGCCTTCCATTGAGTTAGATTTTCGACAGGATTCAACACTGAATGGATGTACACACTCCTATCTCGAGCATTCACATTCAACTTAGTAGGGTTCATCTCTGCTACAGGAGATCCGCGGCGCATGTGTTCAGGATTGCAAACCTCACTAGGAGTTGGGCGAAATGCCATTGTTTCTTCAATCTCATCATCGCCCTCATATATCTCACTGGAGTCCTGACTTTCATCCTCATCGCCGTCGTGGTCATCATCATAATCATCATCAGTAAGATCACTCACATTGCAATCCAAGTCCCCATCTTCATCGTCGCTGTCTCTACAGTTCTGGTACCTGTGGTTTGGAGGGTAAGACCTGATGCTGGACGCAACCGAGCTATCCTCAGAAGCACACTGAGCCTGACTTAACTTTTCATAATTATCATCCGATTCGACCATATCTCGACTCTCCCGTAAAGCTTCTTCTCCAGCATCAGCATCATCATCATCAGGAGGCGACGAAACATGCTCATAGGTTTTAACATTCGAATCAAATGTTACTTTCTTCCGGGTACTGCAGCTCAATGTCTCCTCAGGCTTATCACTAGACCAAATAAAACACAACTCATCTCACTACCCAGAATCACCCATACACAGTTGATTCAGCGAAAGGACATGCATAAAGATCGAAGAACGTGTCTAAATTATGACAAACAAGGGAAAAGAAGAAATCACTCACAGCACATCAGAAACCGAAGCAACTGGTTTCGCCGGGATTTCTTGCCCGGACGAAACGGGAAACTGAACCGGCCGGCTACCCGAATTCCGCTGCTGACACAATTAACCAGAAAGATCCAGTGAGAATCAAGGAATTCCCGCAGTGACAACTCCCGATCACCCGTTCTTCCCCCATTAATGCCAATTGAAGTGGGGAAACCAGTTCAAAGATCCAGGAAACCAAAAGGAAAAAGGAAAAAAAAAAGAAACAAAAGCAAGCGGAAGGCCAGCCATGAACAACAGAGACGGACGGAACCGCAGCTCGACGGAGCAAAGGCTTTTCACCTGGTCGCGAGGCTGGACTTTCCCCCGCTGCTTCCGCCGCCGCCTCCCGTCTTTCGACGAGCCGAAGCACGCGAGGAAGCAACCCATCGCCGGACACCTCTCCCCCTCCCTCCCTCCCTCCCTCCCTCCCTCTCTCTCAAAAGGGGCTTCAAGTCCTCCGGCGAAGGAGAAGGCGGCGACGAGACTCCTGATCAAGCAGCAGCAGAAGCAGCAGCATCCATGGCTTCCTCGCAAAAGCAACGATCGGATCGATCAGACAGCGGAAGAGCCAGGAGCGATCTTGGAACTCTTTCGGGGAGAGGGATTTCTAGGGTTTTGCATTCATCCATTACTCTAATAATCTCGAAATCTTCCCCCTTCGTCGGCTGCTATTCGTTGCGAAAAAGGCAAGTGACCGTTAGGGGAGCACTGCGGCATGACGCGCAATTGAATAAAAAAAAAAAAAACAAGTGAATAAATAAATAAATAAATAAATAATCTCCGTTTATATATTCGCGGGGGAAGGGGCCTACGGGACCCGATTCGGACCGTTGAACCGGGTCCCACCCGATTCGCCACAAGATAGCTGTCTCTGCTGCATAAGGCAAGTGTCTTTGGCTGGGCACAAGCTTTTTTGGTCATCTTTCCTTTGCTGTTGTTGCAGATCCGGGTTACTCCGACGGCGCGGCAGCCGGTGCATTGTCAGGTGGCCCCATCAGGTAAATGAATCGAGGAGCGCTCGGCTGTTCTGTGATCGTCCAGTCGGCGTGACGTGCCCGTGCAAATGCGGCCTGGTTTCGCAATTCGAGTTCGCACATGCTTTGGAATGGTACAGAGAGACTAATGGCACTGTCGCATGCACATTGACAAGCTCGGACTTTCTGGGCCGTCCATGTTCGGTACCGTTTAAGATGAACACCTGAGTGACGAAAGGAGCTTCGGCATGTTTTGAGCCGATCGGTGCCCGGGTGCGACGGATATCGATTCTATGTCAGAATGACTGACACTAATAGTTGCATTCAATCAGCACATGGACGGCAACCAACCAAAGTAAAAGAAAAATTAATAATTATCGACAGAAATCAATGGATACATTGGTGCGAACCCCAAAAGAACCGGTGTCTGTATTCAGATTTGTTGTGTACATGTAGAACCTCAAGACAACATTTAGCACTTGGAACTGTTGGAAAATTGGGCATACAGGAATGCATCCTATATGTCCTTTGAAGTCGAAAGCCAAGGGCCTCTCAAGCAGTACTCTCAAAGTAGCTCACAATTTCAAAAGATAAACAGGTACAATGCTCATCTCTACAATGAGCAACATAGGCTGGAAGAAAATTTTGTGCACACATCTTTTGATCCGTGGCGTCGTTTCCTGCTGTTCTTCACTTATGATAGCAAAACTAAATGCCAACAAGGAGCAGTAGCCATATCTTGCTTGAACAGGTCCGACTGGGAAAGCAAACAAGAGTATATAATTCTAGGTCAGTAAGCATATACAATGAAAAGACCATTAGAGTGACATTATTGAATCAGGAGGCAGTCTAGAGTCAGTAAAGTATCGGTAAATGAAGACAACATTAGGCATGACGTGGATCATGAATAGAATCAGTAAATCATCACCGCATTCATCCCACTTTCCGGATGTACAACTACCAAAAGACTTTATTGAGGGCATTTATCGTGGCTCAAAGAGCTGGATAGTGCACAATTTTTATCAGAGGCACCTTCAGTATACAATTCCTTTTACTTTCAGTGAGTTCATAACATGAAAGAGCTACTGCATGGAAGGCATGCACGAGTTCACCATATTTTAGCTATTGGAGAACTATCAGACACAATTTTCCTTTTGACCTTCCACCAGAAAATAGACTGAAGTACCAGCTACATATGTCCGCTCTCCTACCTATACGCAAGAATTGAGACAGAACTTTTTCCACAGCCATTTAAAATGTAAAGGTGGCTAAATCATGATGGAATCCCATTGTCATATAATTCCTGCCCCCAAATCGGATTTCAGATTCAGAAAACCAACTCCATATGGATCTCTTTCTTCAACATATACATATTCAAGTTATACATACAAACACAGACTGCAAATTTTTCTAAAGAGTATAATTTGAAGCTTAAAATCAACTGATAAAGAAAAATTTCCAGCTCCCAACCATCAAATACCTATTTAGAGACAATAAAAATTTTGCTGACAGGACTACCAGAGATCAGACAACATACACATAACTTTAAAACTGGTCTTTTTTAAAGGTAGCTGCATGTATATCTGTTTTAAGGCTAGTTGAGTTTGATGTCCAGGAAGGATGACATCAGCTATATGGTGGTGCTTGTCATTGTTGTCAGGCAGACCCGCGAGAAACTGTTGTTACTGAATTTTTCCTAGGTGACCAAAATGACATGAATGTAACTAGCAAAGGAAGATTGGAAATTGGTCCTGATGTATCCGCATTTTCTAAACCGTGTGCTCTAATGCACAAGATTCATCAAGCTTTTGAACAAGCTAATGATAGGACCAGAATGATTTACCTCAGAAGAGTTAAGGAGGAGAAGACCTCCGGCTTTTCCTGCAGATAACCACCTGAATTTAACATTATATCAGACAAACTCCTCATCATCCTCGTCATCATAGTCAGACTCTGATTCACCATCACTCCTAGATTTCATAAACCTATTCATATCGAATGATGGCAATGCATCCATTTCTTCCAGATCAATACTGTCATAATCCATCCTTTCCTTGAACTTCTCATCAGAACAGTTGAGAAGCCAGGCAAGAGAACATTTTAAACCCTTCTTAGCAATCCTTCTGTACCGTGGTTTTATAGTGGATTCAAGACCATAAGTGAAAAATGATGGGAAAGCGACCAAGTCCTCCAAAGGTTGTCCCATTTCTTTACTAAAGTAATCGAAACTGAACTTCATTATATCTATATTCAAGGCTAGCAGCTGAGGACACCCGACAACCATATCCTTAACTTGTTGCAACGAAAATCCACAATCCTTGAGAAAGTCCACATGCTTCACCACAGCAGTATTACTGAGGCTGACAACCTGTGGCATCCTCTCGACAACTCTGCCAAACTCTTCATCACTCAACTCAGTAATTGAACCAAGCAAAGACCGCTGATTCAGAAGCTTAGGCTTCAAATCAATCCCTATAATTGCAGGATATTGCACAACAACCGAGGGAACCAATGTCCTCCTGACATGAAATTCTAACAGCGACTCCACATTGGGAATTACCGTGTCCTCTAATCCGAACCCCAGAATGTGAGGACTCTTCTCTACCAATCTAGCCACAGCTAATCTCGGAATGCCCAAGTATTCAAGATACTCCACAAAGGGCTTAATCACGCGGCCCACTCGCATCCCTAAAATCTCCGGATATCTAGTCAGAACACCCCCAATCTCTCTTCTACCGACCCCAATCCCAATCAAGTAAGCAACCGAAGTACTCATAGTCCCCTCAAGCTTAAACCCCAGAACTTCCGGGTACTTTTCGAGAACGCGAGGAACGTCGTTCGGCTTAATGTCCATACCTTGGAGGTAGTTAACCACCGGAGCCAGGTCGACCACAACACTGGCGTGGAGAACCTGGGGATACCTCCTCAGAAACTCGACCAGCGTCGACTTCCGAACGCCTAACTTGCCCAGGTAATCGAGCACCGGAATCATGTTCTTCTTCACGCTGCAACCCAGGACGAGAGGATAGTTATTGATGTCCTCGATGGTGAGCCCCAAATTGTGAAGAAAATCGATTCGCTCCCTCATGACCTCGGCCGTGACCGGAAGGTCCAGCCCGTCGAGCTCGTCGGGGACGATCCCGATCCCGCGGAGGAACTCGTAAACCCTGGCGCGGTTCTCCATCCTCTCGCTCTTCATCTCCGCCAAGCTGGGGCGGCTGTACAGGGACGACGAGGAGGAGCCCCTATCCCTCCGGCCCAGCCGGACCCTGTTCGGCCCGGCCGCGGCCGGGCCGCCGTCCGACCCGGAGGGCGGATTCCGCTCCGAGACGGAGGTCCGGGACCGCGAGACCTGCCAGATTCGGCCGTCGCGGCGACTCGGCAGGGGGAGGTTGGGTCGCCATGGGAGCCGGACGGGGAGGTCCTGGTGGGCGGCGAGCAAGAAGGTGGGTTTCGCGACGCCGGAGCAGCTCCGGGAGAGCATGTCTGGAGGACAATTCCCAAGAGGGGTGCAAGAATCAGCAGAGTGCCATGGAAAATGGTTCTTGAAATCCTCCAATCCGAGGCCGAGGAGAGGGAGAGAGAGAGACGGAGAGACGAGGATGATTCGAGGACTCCGAGGAAAGTGGATAAGGGCAGGTCGGGGAAGTGAAACAGTGAGATATACCTGTCAAATGAATTTTCCGGGTCGGGTTTGAATCGAACACTTCCATATTTAATTAAATATAGAAAAATTTATATCCAATGAAATATGAATGAACACAAGGTTGAATAAGGGCGAAAAAGATAAGTTGAGTTTAAATCAGTTGTGAACCCATTTATGATCCATTTAATATTAATATTAGAATTCCACCTATTTATGACCCATTTATTAAATATAACTAACCCATTTACGATCCATTTATTAATATATGGGTTAAGAAATTAATTTATGATCCATTTTGACAAGTTTACGACGACGGTTCTAGTTAAGATGTTCACATAATAGTATGATTAGTTTGGTAAACTCGTAGCGGGCTTATTGAGAATGGCCCCGACCTAGTTCCCGACCTTTGTAGTGGGCTTGGTGTCGGCCCGTGCTCTCCCGACACGCGATAACTCCTGGTTGCTCCACGTTCCCGGGCACGTGATGGCACGTCCACCGTCAATTCCTTAAAGCTAGAATTGTCACGTAGACGGTAATCTTGTAAACATGATTCTTATCTCTTTAATCCTCTCATTATGAATACCGAACCACTTTATTTTTTTTAGGGGACTCATTTGGACTTCAGTCGCAAAACACTAAAATATTCACCACAGCAAGTAGCTTGATATTCCTCGTCTGCTGCCCGACACCCAAGTCCCACTAGGACTGTGAACTTCTCCTCTCACGCCCTCTCGACTTCGTCTCACTGTTGTGTGATGCCGACTCTTCCGCAAGGTTAATGAGTCTCGGGAACAAACGTTCTCAACACAATATTTTGTGCAAGCTTGTTTGGAATGCTCTCATTTTTTGGTGGCACGATAGAAATAGGGATATATACACTAGAAAACGTGAAATTTGTCACGAAAGTACATTTAAGTTATAAAACTTATAAAAAAAATGCGTTCAAGTTTTAAAATTTATCAAATTAGTTCAATTAAGTCTTTTCATTAACTCTGTCCAACTTGACTAACGGAAAATGCTAACGTGTCATTTTTTAATATTTTCTCTCTCTTACGTGGCGATAATGTAACTAAATCATGAAACATAAGGCTAAATGATGTCGTTTTGGTCTAAATATCATTTTTAATACAAATTTTATTTAGATTAAATTTTAAAAATAAGATAAATTTGAAAAAATAAAATAAAGGGAAGAAACCGGAGTTAAGGGCTGCAACCGCCGCCGCCGCCCCTCCCTCACTGGGAAGGGGATGGCTGGCAGGAGTCACTGGCCCAACAACCCTCACCAACCACATGCAAACCCTCAACCAAGTTTAGGCCCCTAGCCAGGGCCCGGCAACCCCTTCGCCCATCCCCCACCCTCGTCGGTGCTTCCTAGCAATGGTGGGACGACGACGTCGAGGGCTTGCAGCCCTCACCGTTTGGTTTCTCCCTCTTTCCTTTGTTTTTATTTAGCTTATTTTTAAATTGAATTTAAATAAAATTTATATTGAAAATTAAATTTGGTCCAAAATGACGTCGTTTTAGCCACGTCATTGCCACGTAGGATAAAGAAAACAATATAAAAAAAATGTCAGCATTTTTCATTAGCCAAATTGGACAAAGTTAACGGAATAACTTGATTGAACTAATTTAATAAATTTTAAAACTTGATTGCACTTTTTGCAAGTTTTCATACTAAACAGCACTTGCATGACAAATTTTAGAAATTTCAATGAGCATATCCCAAAGAATTAAGTAAATTTTCAATGTTCTTTTTCGCTCAATAGATACGTGGTTTATTAACTTTCACCGTAAGCCTTAGTATCTTGGTCCTGATAACCCTTCTTATCAAATTAGTAACTTTTCAAATGGACCAAATAAAGCGAAAAGGAAAGTACAATTTGAATTGCGGACACGAGATTCTAGGGGTGTGCTAAGAAATCGAGAACCGCCCAGACCGCCCGGAACCGGACTGGACCAGGCCAGAACTGGCGGTTCCCATGAGGACCGATCCGGTTCCCGATTCCAATTTACTAAAACCGGTGAGTATCGGTCCGATTTCCAGTTCTAGGCGTGGAACTACCCACCCGAACCGGACCGGTAATATTATACATATATATAATTTTTAGAAAAATTTTGACCAACAAAAAATAAGAAAACATGTTTAGAAAACTGAAAACCATAAAATCCATAATCTAAAGCTCGACTCTCAACTCCCATTAACTAACGGCTGCGCCTTTAGCCGTTCATTGCCTCCCTCTCTCACTCTCAGTCACTTCTATTTGCATGAAACTTGGTGAGACCGGTTCCATGGATTCACCCGAGAACCGGACCGTCGGCAGTCCGGTTCTCGGGTGGATTCATGGAACCAACGAGCGGTTCCCAGTTCCAATTTCTCGGAACTGATCCTTAGTGAGCGGTTCCGGTTCCATGTCGGGAACCGCCCGCCCGGACCATGCTCACCCCTACGAGATTCTAGCAACCTCTCTGATAAATGTAAAATGCAAGTATAGATGTACCTAATTTTCTATAGTAAAACTTCCGTTTCTCACATTTGCCGAACTTACGAATAAATGTTCCTTCTTTCAATATAAAGATGATTATGCAAATACAAAAACATGTCATTTTATACTTAGGTTAAATATACTTGAATTTTTAACTTATTTCATATCATTTTAGTGGTTAAATAATGATATAACATGTCCACTGTTATTTATATTCGAAGATTTTGGTTATAAAATATCATTTTCATAGGTAAATTCGATTTTCTTTTGATTTTTCCATAGAACACAACGCCAATTTTAACTTATATTATAGGAGTCCTGGATTTTTTTCACGTACTTTTAAGAAAACACAATAATATACATAACCGTTTCCCATGCTGTATAATTGTCTTCCGAACAGAAGTAACAAGTAATAATTGGGATACAACGCAATCTCTTTGTCAGACGCTTGGCAGCAATGGAAATTAAAATTACAGGCCTATTACAGGTTTCTTTTTTTTTTTGTCAAAAGCCTATTACGGGCTGACTACTATAATTTTTCTTTTTAGAGTAATACATATAACATGGCCCCCCCAATTAATAACTGTTACAGCATGGTTAATAGCCCTTTCTCATTTCTCCCGCTCAGCAGGTTCAGGATTGAATTGGCTGTTGTATAGTAAATTTAAAATTTTTTGGACAATTTTTCCGGGAAATGTTTCACTAATCCATGATTATGCTCTTAACAATGGTGTCCAGATTGATTCAATCGACGTATACCATGGTGAGATAACCATGGATGGTACAAAGCAATTACATCCTCATCATTTTCAGGTTTCGTCGTACCATCCGCGGTCACATCTTAAAAAAATAGTGAAATCAACCGGACGGCTCGGAGATTACTGATAAGAAGGCGAAAAGGACATTGTGATCTAGAAACTGTTTCATCTTTTTTATAGGATTAAACCTGCTTTTCACATGATGTTTATGTGAATCCCATCTTGTGATTTGTTGTTGAGATGTTGACTATCTCTATGGCATGAACCACCAAGAGTTAACCTAATCTGTGTTATCTTTCTTAAAATTAGGCAGGTTTTAAGACTCTCTTTTCCATGTCTCAAACAAATGTACTGAACATCGATTTCGTCATCTAGAAAGGACTCATTCAAAGATAATGGAAACTGCGAAAGCTTGACTCAACTCCAAGACCAACAACATCCAATCTTTTTCATGGTGAAGCAATCTTAATGTGACATTTACTGCTACGCTGTCATTGATGCTTACGGCAGAAACAACAATGGAGACAATGAGTCTCTTGATTAGAAGACAAAGAAGGCATAATCACCTCTTAATTAATGTATTATTCCCTAGAGACACGCAGAACTTCTATTGGCTTTTACCCCCCTGATGGGTGGTTTTCACTAATTAAATCAAGGGTTAAAAACTTAAAAAATTTGCCTAGTGTTTGTGGCTCATTGCTATCTTCTGTCACGACGTCAATGACATTGACAAACACTAAGAATTGGTAGATTATTTGTACCCAGATACGCCGGGGGAGACACACCTAAACGATTAGTACAACCAAAAAAACAGAGAGTATCTACTCACCTTTCGAGAAGAGCAATCTTTTTCTAATGATGCGACATAATATCATCGGTTCAATCGCGACTCTCATCTTAAAAGATCGATTTAGTATCATTCGGTGTCACCTTATGCCGGAAATGGGTAAAAAGTAAAAACCAGTTAGTTGGCTTAGAGGAACCCTGGGAAACATAGTAAACATATATTCCCTTCTGTAAGAGTTAAGAGCTGGGATCTCTTAAAGATAATTATGAAAGTGAAAGAGTTATTAATTACTCGACCATGATTAGCCAACCTTATAAAGAACATAGCAAGTTGAATAAACACAATTTATAGAGGAAACTCTAATTGCTCTTCCTCTCTTTCCCTTCGAAACAAGATGACGGGACCAGTTGAAGAGAAAGGAAGTGCAGATAAAGATGATTACACACAAGATGGCACTGTGGACCTCAAAGGAAGACCCATCCTGAGATCCAAGACCGGTCGATGGAACGCTTGTTCCTTCATCGTAGGTAAGGGCAAAGCCGGCGGTGCAGGCGCAGCCATTCTATCTGGAATCGAGGCTAATTTAGCCAAACGTAGTCATGTTTCGAGTTCATAGGTTTCCACTTTGATACATAATAGCCAAAGCTGCTAGCTAAGTAATTCATTCTAGAAAAGGGCCATTTCACTTAGTTACTAGATCCTATTTTGGGCAGAAAAGAGACTTTCAGATATAACACGCTGTGTCATACCCAAATTTTGCTTCTGTGATTCATGTTTACGAGTCCTCAGACGTTGTAGTTTCGTAATTGGGAGGGGGAAAGACAAATGAATCTAGGAAATGATCAATGTTAATTCATTCTGGCGTTGTGTATGTAGGATATGAGGTATTTGAGAGAATGGCGTACTATGGGATTGCATCGAACCTAGTGGTGTACTTGACAAAGAAGCTCCACGAAGGCACTGTGACATCTTCGAACAATGTCACAAACTGGGCTGGGACGGTTTGGATGACGCCCATCCTTGGCGCATATATTGCCGATGCTTATCTCGGACGTTACTGGACTTTCATTTCCGCATCCGTCGTTTATCTCGCGGTATTGCGCATGCATTAGGATTCATTTATGTAGGTACACATACAAAGTCGGTCTTTAACACGCTTAACGAATGTGCAGGGCATGTCCCTCCTAACGCTGGCAGTGTCGTTACCGTCGCTGAGGCCTCCATCGTGCGCCTCGGGGATCAAAGAAGAGGAATGCAACAATCATGCCTCGCCCCTCCATATAGGCATCTTCTACTTCGCCCTGTACACAATCGCGGTTGGGACGGGCGGGACCAAGCCCAACATCTCAACTATGGGTGCAGACCAGTTCGACGACTTCGAGCCCAAGGAGAGGGCCCAAAAGCTCTCGTTCTTCAACTGGTGGATGTTCAGCATCTTCTTTGGGACACTATTCTCGAACACAGTCTTGATCTATGTACAAGACAAGGTGGGTTGGGGATTGGGGTATGGCCTTCCCACACTAGGGCTTGCAATATCAGTCCTAGTGTTCTTGGTGGGCACTCCGTTTTATAGGCACAAAGTGCCCTCAGGAAGCCCTTTCACAAGGATTGCTCAAGTGATGGTAGCGTCGATCAGGAAGCGGAAGTTGCCTGTTCCGAGTGATCCCAAGGAGCTTTATGAATTGAGCCTCAAACAATACACAGAGTTGAAGAAATTCCGGATCGATCACTCTACTTCTATGAGGTTTGCACTTCCCTAATTCTGTGGATTGTAATCAGATTGTTTCCTTGAAATTAACCATGACTGTTTTGCGTCGCATTTGTAGATATCTTGACAAAGCCGCAGTGAAGATTGATTCAAGCTCGCCATGGATGCTATGTCCTGTGACCCAAGTAGAGGAAACCAAGCAGATGATCAAAATGCTGCCGATCCTAGCAGTGACGTTCATCCCAAGCACCATGTATGCGCAGGTGCACACACTCTTCATCAAGCAGGGCTCGACCCTGGACCGAAGCATGGGCCCCCACTTCGACATCCCTCCCGCGAGCCTCACTGCGTTTGTCACGATCTTCATGCTCATAAGCCTCGTCATCTACGACCGGTTCTTTGTCCCTGCCATCAGGCGCTATACCAAGAACCCTAGAGGCATCACGTTGCTGCAGAGAATGGGGGTAGGCCTCGTCCTCCACATAATCATAATGGTCACCGCTTGTCTGGCTGAGAGGCGGAGGCTGAGTGTCGCCAGAGAGAACGGCATTTACGGTAAGCTCCAAACAGTCCCTCTCACCATCTTCATCCTCCTGCCGCAATTTGCCCTCATGGGAGTCGCCGACACTTTCGTCGAAGTGGCAAAGATCGAGTTCTTCTACGACCAAGCACCAGAAGGCATGAAAAGTCTAGGAACATCTTACTTCACTAGCAGTTTAGGTATCGGGAACTTCCTAAGTAGTTTTATTCTCAAGACAGTCTCGCGAATCACCAAGGAACATGGCCACAAAGGTTGGATCTTGGACAACCTTAACATCTCCCACCTCGACTACTACTACGCATTCTTGGCGGTCCTCACGTTTCTCAATTTTCTCGTGTTCCTTGCTGTGGCCAAGTGGTTCGTCTACAACGAGGAAGTAACCTTTGACAAAGAGATGGAAGCTTTGCCAGCTAATTCAGCTAATCACGAGGCCATGACTGTCGGATGAAGACACGATAAAACATCTTATACACATATAATGATCCGGAAGATCGATAGAGTGTAAGCTTTATTACACATAGTTGATAGACATCATCCTCTTTATTCCCCTATGATTATCAGTTCATCAAAGATCTAGTCGCGCTGTAAGAACTGAAATTCCTCGTAATTTTTCACACATGATCGTGCACTTATCTCCTGTTAGTGGCAGTGTGAAACCTTGGACAAACAGCAAAAGTAATGGAATTCCGTAGAGACATTTGAAATCATGAAAATTGAGGTTCATGGAGGATTAAAATATGATTTAAATCATCAAAATGTGTTGGAAAGTATTGTTGGTAATAAGGGTAGAAGTAATTCATGTTTTAGTAGGGTTAAGCATATATATTTGAAACCCTATTCTGATTGAATAATATAACACAATATTCTCTTCAACTTAATATCAGAGCCAATAAAAAAAACTTAGTTGGGAGGCCACTATTCCGGCGTCGCCCAGCCCTATTTCAACGTCATCCAGTCCTGTCGCCCAGATCATCTGTCGCCCCTATTTCGGCGTCACCTAGCCCTGTCGCCTATATTCCGAAGTCGCCCAACCCCGCATTGCCACACTACTCGCCGTTGTATGGACCAGCGATATTTTACTTCTCCGGCAGTTCCAACTGCGTCTTGTGATGGTGATGGTTGTGTCATACCGACGATTCCACTTCCTTCACTTTCTCCAGCTACATCCACACGATTTCAGTTTGCTGACCGCATCTATCATCGACACAGGACAGTCCCTACTATAACAGTACTGTCTTTGCTAACACCTGATTCATCTATTCCCCGTCAATTACAATAACGGCCTCTAAACCTATTCTTGATCCGCCCATTACTTTTCGGAAAGGCACACACTCTTGTGTTAGGTTTTTACTATTAAAGTTCATCCGGATGGCGCTTTTGACCAATTGAAGGTACAGTTGGTTGCGAAGGGGTGCAATCAAGCTTATGGGGTTGATTATGATGATGCTTTCTCTCCGATGGCCAAAGTTACATCTATTCGTGTATTTATTTCATTATTTGTGCAATTTGGCTAGCTACTTCATTAGCTGAATGTGAAAAATGCCCCGTTAACACAACATCAGAGCTGATATATCTTTTTCCATTACAAGACTTGATATTTTTTTTGTCGTTAGTGTAGTAAACCTTTATTTCATTAGCTATGCGATTTGGCTGGCTACTTCATCAGTTGAAAGTAGTGTTAGAGAAACCTTTCTGTAAGTTAAACTATCGTGCCGTCGCAGGACCTGATACATCTTTTGCTGTTAGTGTATTAAGTCAATTCATGAGTTCTCCTTGTACTACTTATTGGGATGTTGTTCTTCGAATCGTTAAATATTTGAAGGGAACACTAGGCAAAGGACTACTATTTAAGAATTATGGTAATCTAAACACTACATGCTTCTCTGATGTCGATTGGACTAGATGTCCTATGGATAGGAGATCTACTTCGGGTTATTGTGTGTTTCTTGGAGGCAATTGAGTTTCGTGGAAGAGCAAGAAACAATATATAGTTTCCCAATCAAGCGCTGAAGCTGAATATCGAGCTATGAAACATGTGACGGGTAAATTATGGTTGAGGATGTTACTATTAGAGATTGGAATGTCATCGTCAAATCCATCAGTTTTATATTGTGATAATCAATCCTCTATTCATGTTGCATCTAGTCCTATCTTCCATGAGCGAACTAAGCACACTGAGGTTGATTGTCATTTTGCACGAGAAAAAGTTCAAAAAGGGAAAATTATTCTTCAACACACAAAGGCGGAGGATCAACTCGTAGACATTTTTACTAAATCTCTACGGGAAGAATAGAGTGAGTTTCTTATGTAACAAGTTTGGATTATTTGATATCTATATCCCAACTTGATAGGGAGTATTGAAAAGTATTGTTAGTAACAAGGGTAGAATAGTAATTTATGTTTTAGTAGGGTTAAGCATATATATTTGTAATCCAATATTGAATAATAGAACACGATTATCTCTTCAGCAAAATGGATACTTTATGGGAAGAAAAGGAGGCCATGGATAATAGTAAACTATTTGCAGAAGACTGTTCAAGAGACTTAATCAAAGGATCAACATAAGCATTTGTGGGTAGGACTGTATAATCCTTATTGCAGACATGTATTTCTATGAGAGAAAATCCCACCAAAATCTTAAAATTTTCTCAAGAGTCGCCGAATACCCCAAATTTGTACCGGTAACCCAAAAATATCTCTCTCGTCACAGTTTCGTCCATTATGGTCATTAAAGAGGGATGTGGACAATTCCACGTTGGATTTTTTACGGCCATTAGGAATTGCCACGTTGGATTTTTTACTGTCATTATAAATGGAAGTCAATATTTTTTTGTCATGGATAGAAATTTTGGATTATTTGTGAGACGAAAAAATCATTTGGGTTATTGGTGTCTCACAAGGAAAAGTTTCCAAACAACGCAATTATTATTATTGCTCTATTACCCTACAGCGTAATAATTATTTCATTAGAGCCTTATTCTATTACTATAATCAAACGGGCTAATAGCATATTTTGTCATTGGAGCCTTTCCTAACACATACCCAACATAGATTTGGGATCATACCTAACATAGCAATTCCTTTTGTGGACCTATTGTGGCGTTTTCATTTCTTTCACTAAAGAAATTACGAAAACTCTCCCCGCTCACCAATATCGACCCGTGCAAACATCGAATCTTATACTCCTAATAATTGTGTCCAAATAGATTGCATCAATGCATGTCTTGGTGAGACAACCATCGACAATCCAAAGCAATTACATCCTCGTCATTTTCAGGTTTCTTCGTACCGTTTGAGATCACATCTTACGAAATATCTATACTCGACTCAGTTCGGAGATTACTAATAAGAAGAAAAAAAGGGAAAATAACACTAAAAGTGCCATAACTTTCGTACGGTGCTCAGGTTAGTATCGAAATTTTTCAAGCAATTACTATAGTTCCATATTGAAGGAAAAACGATCACTTAAGTGTCTCCAACAACATATTCCGGTAAGAAATCCTCCGTGGCTTTTTTAATAAAACATTAATGCCTACATGGCTTTTTATAAAAAAAAAAGAAAAGAAAAGAAATAATCTCAGCCCTTTAAATAATTGCAGAGTTTCATGCCATGCGGACCGTGGGATCTCCTCTTCTTCTTCTTCTTCCTCCTCTTGAAATGTTTGGATGCTACCTTCAGCAACTTGTTCCAACCTTGAAAAATCCCAAAACAAATGAACCCTAAATTGGAAATTCTAATAGAAATTCAATAATCCAAACTTAGACATCCATAATCAAGCAAAAAAATCGCAAAAACATAAAAAAGAAATCGTTAAATAGAATGAATTTCTAAAAAAACATGTAACAAGAATGGAGAGAATCGAATAGCGGAGTAACTTTCTAAGGAAAATTACCAAAACAGTTCTAAAACTATTGCAATTGTACCAATTCAGCCCTAAACCTTTTACCTTTGTTCCAATTCAATCCTAAACCTTTTGTATTTGTGCCAATTCAGTCCATTCGGCCAATTTTTAAATTTGGCGTACATATAAGAACGACGTGGACATTGGCCATCTTGTCAACGTTGACGTGGCAATTTTTTAATATTATTTTTATTTTTTGGAATTTTTTTATTATTTTTTCTTTTCTTTTCCCTTCATCTTTAACCTACCGACAACCAGCTAGAGGCAAAGGCCAGCGAGGTCGACCTTGCTGGCCTCTAGCAAGGCTCAACCTTGCCATTGTTAGGCAAGGCCAACCTCGCCAAATCTGGCGTGGAGCCTCGCCAATTGCCCCAATGAGAACAAGCCCTCATTGAGGCCACTACTAACAAAAGGGGTGGGCAAGGTTGGCCATGGCCCCGCTCGTCAGGCGAGGCTCAACCGAGAAGCTGGTTTAAGCGAAGGCTCAACGGCCATGGCAATAACCGTCAAGCTCCGGTTCCGCATCCGCGTCTATGAAATCTAGCTATTCGCAAGGCACTATCCCGACACAACGCCCCCGTTTAAGAGGCCACCTCGAATCAAGCAAGGTCCCGTGGGTTTTCGTGAACATTTTTCTCTCAATGTTGTCATGCAACCAAAATAGGCCACCTCACAACCCGAACGCCATGAGTATCAATCCCCACCCCCAAACTCTTGGGATGTTTTTGCTTTGGCATTTTTTTCTATTCAACGGACGAAAACCCGAGCATAGTCAAATTCAAGGCGGCCCGATGGGGCGTCAACCGGAGTCAAATTTCGCCGACGCAGATGCAAAACCAAAGCTCAACGGATTTGGCCATGGCCATCGAGCCTTCGCTTGACCAGTTGAGGTTGAGCCTTGCCTAGATCTGGCGAGGTTGAGCGCCCTCACCATGGTCAACTAGTCAAGGTTGAGCCTCGCCGTTGACTGGCAAGGTCGGCCTCGCTCGCCCCTGGCGAGGCTTGACCTCACCGTCACTAGGCGAGGTCACCACGCCAGATCTAGCAAGATCAACCTCACCCAACGACGGTGAGGTCGAGCCTCACCATGGAAAAATTAGTCAAGGTTGAGCCAGGGCGGACCTCACCGCCGTAGGTTGAAAATGAAGGGCAAAAAAAAAAGAAAAGAAAGGGAAAAAGAAAAGAAAAGAAATAATTCGAAAAAATAAAAATAATATTAAAAAATTACCATATCAGCATTGATCGGACGGCCGGCACCGGCTGGCATCCACGCCAAGATCGGACGCCGGCGCCGCCACCGGTGTCCATGTCAAGACCGCCGACCGCCAAAATTAGCCGGATAAACTAAATTGACACAAATGTAAAAGATTTAGGACTGAATTGGCATAATTACAATATGTTTAGAACTATTTTGATCATTTTCCCTAACTTTCTAGCAAGAGGCACACAAGTAATGTTCATCGGAGTGAGCAATGAATCAGAGACATTCACCGACTTCTTCGTCTTCATCATCTTCTTCTTATTACTCATCGAGAGATTGATCTTCTTCTTCGTCGTCTTCTGTGAATCGAATCCAAACAGGAGCAACTTGAGGTGGCAAAGCAGTCGGAGTCAATGGAAAAGTGGAAGCGAGGAAGGAGCGGAGACCGGATCAGGCCTTGCGAGTAATCAAAGCCGAGTTGTCCGGGAACTTGTGGAGGAGGTCTCGCGACATCACTAGCTCCAGATACTCCCACCTTGCAGAAGACTGAGGCTTTCTTCTTCGTCGATGTTAGTTCCGTTCATGGCATCGTTCTCTATTGCGAATTGCAATTCATTTTGCTGTTGAGCAAACATGTTTAGCGACATCATTTAGGGCTTTTATGCTGACTCAGAGCGCCGGCAAGCCACGTCGATTGGAAAAAATATTAAAATATTGCTATGTCATCATTTTTTTAACGAAGTTGCACTAAAATGATCGCTTAAAAAATTTTATACTAAAGTGAGTGTCGTACGAAAGTTATAACACTTCTGATATCATTTTCTCAAGAAAAACAGGACAATGTGATCTAGAAACATTTCATCTTTTTAATAGAGTTAAACCTGCTTTTCACATGATGTTTACGTGAATCCCATCTTATGGTTCGTTGATGTGATTGTGATGCTACAATGTCTATGGCGTGAATCACCAATAATTGACCCATCCGTGTATCTCTTTAAAAAATCGGGTTGGTTTTACCGAAAAATTGATAATCGGGCAGGTGGCTTTAAGGCTGCCTCTTCTCCATGTCCCAAATAAATGGAAACTGCAAAAAAACATGACTACTCCAAGAGCAACATCAATCTTTCCATTGTGAGAAATCTTATCATGTTATTTATCCCTATCGTCTCGCGGAAGCTTCTAAGTAAAAACAACGATGGAGACAACGAGCCTCCTTATCAAAAGACAAAAACGGTGTAATCATCTCTTAATCAATTGTTATATATTAACTAGAGACGCACATAAAAATTCATTAAACTTCCATTCCCCCTTAAGGGTCGTCTTTCACTAATAAAACATGAGTTTTTTTCTTTTTTGCCTCACTCTTCTCTACTATATATACATGTGTGTGCGGTGCTTACAGAGATTGAACCCCGGACCTGATACTCTCTGACCCCACCCCTCAATCCCTTTGCCAGTAAAGCCATATGCCTGTTGGCTAATAAACCAAGGGTAAAATGCTTACAAAAATGTGCCTAATCTGTTTTGCTCATTGCCAGCTTCTTTAATGACGGCAGTCATCGACAAACACTAAGACTCGGTCGATTATTTGTACGTGGATTCGTCGAGGGAGATACGACTAAACGATTAGTACAACCAAAAAGAGAGAGAGAGAGAAAGAACATTCTCTGCTTTCGAGAAAAAGAATCTTATTTTTTTACGGACAGCATATCTAATGATGCGATGGAATATCGTCAATTCAATTGCGAGTCTCAATCTTGAAAGATCGATAAAGTATTGTCCAGTATCATTTTACGCCCGGAAAGGGTGAAGAGTAAAAACCAACTCGTCGGCCCGGAGGAGCCCCAAGGAAACTTTGTAAATATATATTCCCCTCCGTAAGAGTTAAAGAGCAAGGATCTTCTTGAAGAAAACTATGAAACTGAGAGAGCGATTAATTATTCGACCATGATTAGCCAACCTTCTTAAAAAGAGCATAGCAAGTTGAATAAACACAACTTATAGAGTAGGTGCTCTTCCTCTCTGTCCCTGCAAAACAAGATGACGGGAAAGGTTGAAGAGAAAGGAAGTGTAGATAAAGATGATTACACGCAAGATGGCACTGTGGACCTCAAAGGCAGACCCATCCTAAGATCCAAGACCGGTCTATGGAATGCTTGTTCCTTCATCGTCCGTAAGGGCAAAGTCGGTGGCATGACCTTTCTATATGATATCGAGGCTTGGTTAGTGGGACATAGTCATGTTTCGGGTTCATAAGTTTCGCTTCGATATGTATCAGCCAAAGCTGCTAGCTAAATAGTACATTCTAGAAAAGTGCAATTTCATAATTTGGGCAGAAAAGTAAGAGTTAACTTTCAGATATAACAAGTTGTGTCATACTCAGATTTCACAAGTTTTTGCTTCGACATAAATTTGCCAAAGCTGCTAGATAATTAGTTCAATCCGGAAAAGTTCCGTTTCACATTTTGGGCAGAAAAGAGAGTTAACTTTTCCTCTCATACTCAAATTTTGCTTCCGTAATTCTTGTTTATTGAGTCCTCAAACGTACGCAATTCCGTTACCAGGTGGGAGAAAGAGAAAGTAGTCTATCATTTGATCCACGTTAATTCATTCTGGCGTTGTGTATGTAGGATACAAGGTATTTGAGAGAATGGCATTCTATGGGATTGCAGCGAACCCAGCGGTGTACTTGACGAAGAAGCTCCACGAAGGCAGTGTGACATCCTTGAACAGCATCACGAACTGGGTCGGGACGGTTTGATGATCCCATCCTCAGCGCTTACATTGCCGATGCATATCTCGGATGTTACTGGACTTTTATTTTTTGCGTCCGTCATTTATCTCATGGTATTGCGGATGCATTCGGATTCATTTATGTAGCTACACAATACAAATTCAATCCGTAACACGATTAGAAAGTGTGCAGGGCATGTCCCTCCTAACGCTGTCAGTGTTGGTGCCATCGCTGAGGCCTCCATCGTGCAGTCCGGGGATCAAAGAAGAGGAGTGCAACAAATATGCCTTGTCCCTCCAGATAGGCATCTTCTACTTTGCCCTCTACATAATCGCGGCCAGGACGGGCGGGACCAAGCCCAACATCTCGACCATGGGCGCAGACCAGTTCGATGACTTCGAGCCCAAAGAGAGGGCCCAAAAGCTCTCATTCTTCAACTGGTGGATGTTCAGCATCTTCTTTGGGACACTGTTCGCAACCACAGTCTTGATCTATGTACAAGACAACGTGGGTTGGGGATTGGGGTACGGCCTTCCCACGCTAGGTCTTGCATTATCAATTTTAGTGCTCTTGGTGGGCACTCCATTTTATAGGCACAAAGTGCCCTTAGGAAGCCCATTCACAAGGATTGCTCAAGTGTTGGTGGCGTCGATCAGGAAGCGGAAGTTGCCTGTTCCAAGTGAAACGAAGGAGCTTCATGAATTGATCCTCGAAGAATACGCGGATCGAAGAAATTCCGGATTGATCACTCTACTTCTTTGAGGTTACACGTCCCTAACTCTATGGTTTGTCATTACATAGTTTCCACGAAATTAATCAGGACAGTTTCATGTCACTTCTGTAGATTTCTTGACAAAGCTGCGGCAAAGATTGATTCGAGCTCGCTGTGGATGCTATGTCCAGTGACCAAGTAGAGGAAACCAAGCAGATGGTCAAAATGCTCCCGATCCTAGCGGTAACGTTCATACCAAACACCATGTATGCGCAGATGCTAACACTCTTCATCAAGCAGGGCATGACCCTGGACCGAAGCATGGGCCCCCACTTCGACATCCCTCCCGCTAGCCTCACCGCGTTTGTCACAATCTTCATGCTCATAAGCCTCGTCATCTATGGCCAGTTCTTCGTCCCTGCCATCAGGCGCTATACCAAGAACCCTAGAGGCATCACACTGCTGCAGAGAATGGGGGTAGGCCTCGTCCTCCACATAATCATAATGGTCACAGCTTGTCTCGCCGAGAGACGGAGGCTGAGCGTCGCGAGAGTGAACGGCATCTACGGCAAGCTCCAAACAGTCCCTCTCACCATCTTCATCCTCCTGCCGCAATTCATCCTCATGGGAGTCGCCAACACCTTCGCCGAAGTGGCGAAGATCAAGTTCTTCTACGACCAAGCACCTGAAGGCATGAAAAGTCTAGGAACATCTTACCGCACCAGTAGTTTAGGCATCGGGAACTTCCTAAGTAGTTTTATTCTCAAGACGGTCTCTTGAATCACCAAGGAACACGGCCACAAGGGTTGGATCTTGGACAACCTTAACATCTCTCACCTCGACTAGCACTACGCATTCTTGGCGGTCCTCACATTACTCAATTTTTTGGTATTCCTTGTCATGGCCAAGTTTTTCGTCTACAACGACGAAGAAACCTTTGATAAAGAGAAGGAAGCTTTGCCTGCGAATTCAGCTAATCACAAGGCCATGACCGTCGAATGAAAACACGATAAAATGTCATACACAATGATTTATAAGATCGAGACAATGTAAACTTTATTGCATATAGTTGACGGCCATTATCCTCTTTATTCCCCTATGATTATCATGTTTGTCAATGATGAAGTTGCGCCGAAACTCAAAACTGAGATTCTCGGTAATTTTTAACACGTGATTGTACACTCATCTTCTGTTACCGGCAGTATGAAACCTCGGACAAGCAGCAAAAGTACATGAAATCCCCTAGAGACATTTGAATCTTGAAAATTAAGGGTTATGGAGGATTAATAGACGGATAAGTCATCACAATGGATACCTTAAGGGAAGAAAAAGAGGCCACGGATGACAGTAAGCTGTTTTACATTACCTTTTGCCAAGAGGCTTACGTTCAATGCACAATCATGGAATCAGTATGCATTACATGACCAATTTTTGGACAAAAGAAAACCAATAACTCAATTCAGATCCCCACGAAGTTCATCGGAGTTTTATTGATTTTCTGCTCTTATGTATCTTCTCGGTTTAATGATACAAGGTATGACAAATTTCAAACATATATATGCATGGGAGTGAATTTAGATCCATTTCTACTTCAACAAATTCAGCATCTATGCAAATTCATTCTCCTGTTATATCATTGCAACAATGGTCCGGATCCTGGGGATACATCATCTCTCTAGTTCATCTCTTCCTTCTCATCAAGCCTGTCATGTTGATCAGAGGTCTCTACCTCGAAAAGCTGACGTGGCTTAAGCTATCATCGTCCATACCCTCGAGATCCTTAGTGTTCATAGCTTTCCCGGAGCTCAATACTTCATGAGTCAACACATTAGATTCCTCATTACCCGATGCACGCTCCTCGCCTAAAGGAGCGCACTCATTAAGCTGGTCGGCGTCTGCTTCCAACTTATTAGTTGGAGCGCTAATTGGGAACTTCCAAGGCATCTCCGACGCTCGAACTTTCTTCCAACATTGAACTGTCATCTGCTGTGATGCATGTCGAGTCATCGAGTCCGGGGCTGCTCTTGTTCGTTAATTGGTTTTCGGGAAGGTGATCATCACCCTCTTCTACAGCATCCTCGCATTGTCTCATCAGATCATCATTGTTCTCCATCTCCATTAGCTTTTCAACTGCTTTACCAGCGGCCGTGATGGCCCAAGAATTATCGGTCGGATCCCTATTTAAAAGAAAACAATGGAATAAAAATGAACGAACTAATGATAACTAAGACACATGCCCTCCTGATGGATGGCTTAATGTATAGTTTAACATGAAATCAACAACTTTGCTGACGTCACTTTTAATTAGTGCCAATTGATCTCGTGATCAAGCATCACCTTTGAGGATCCAATCCAGCTGAGAGGTGTGCAGACGTCAAGAGATCTATCAGATCCGAGGAATTCTGAGAAAAGCATCCACTGCGTGCCGCCATTTCGGCTACAAATTGCGCGTCCAAGATAAATAGCTGCTTCAAGCAGATTACGATGGCACCAAAACAGAGTTAGTATTAGAGATGAGAATAATTCTTGATAGTAGAGACAAGTGACTGTTGATGAACGCTCATGCGAAGCTTCTAGTATGAAAAGCCAAACAAATCTGTATGTTCTCTCTAAGAGCTACGATATTCCTACATGAAATTGTTAAATGTAAGGCGTTGATAAGAGAAAAATAAATATTAGTAAAAGATGAAAATCACTCATAAATTGTAGACCGTGAAAAAAAAGTTGGTAATTTTATAAAAATGTCGGTAAGTTACCAACGAGTTATTGGAAAATCAGGTGATCGGTAACCTTTTTTACCAATAGTTTTATTGATTGATAATTGTCCAAAAAGTCCTAAACCTATTGTACAACGATCAATTCAAGCTTTTCAATATGATCAATTTATATGTTCACTTACGTAAATACATGTTATTTTCTTGCTCTGAATCATACCGGACATCACAAATAGGAAATGGGATCGACTTTTACTAATAAGGGATCTCAAAAGGCGGAACAAGCATACCTGCGGCAAACTTTTTGGATATCGGATCGTTGCATTGTCGTCGTCAACATCTGAGTTCGTTTCTTCATTCGACATCCAAGAAAATATCGCTTCTGTCAACTCCCTCAAAAGCTCCATTACCCAACTATGCTCGAATGTATCTGCCCGAGCAAGTTTTTCTATTTCCCTAAGCTCCAAGAACAGCATCTGGGGATTCAAAGTAAGACGATGAACATTAAACCTGTCCAATTGATGATAATCATAATTATCTCCGAAACCTTTTGAACTAAAACGGCTTTGTCGAATGATAAAATGCAGGTTAGTAAACTCTGAGCAAATTAAAAAGATTTACATATAGGATAGATATTGATTGATAAAATAACCCTAGAAGGAAAAAGGGTGGTATACCTGAAACGAAAGTGAAGGCATCATATCATCGATGGAATGATTCTCTTCTCTTGCATCGATTTCTGAAATAGTTTGCTCATTGCTTTGCCAAGATGCGACTCTAGATATAAACACCCGACAAAAACAGGCTCGAAGCCGGTTATATGCCTCTTCAGTAGATGATAAACATGCATCGTACTCGTCACCTTTGCTTCGACGAGTTATCTTGCCATCGTTTTGGAAACTGCTTCTGAGTAATCTGGAGAAAAGGCCCTCCAAAGTTGAAAGACTCGCCAAAGCAGATACTTGTCCAGTCAATATCTCGGCAGAGCTTGGACGATCTTTCTCTTTTCTAGACTAAATGTTTCGCCAATCACAAGTTTTTCGAGCATTACAGTATAGTGTATGAATAGATCTGTGAGTCCTCTAATGATTGAATTTTCCATCTGAGCTGCAACTAAAGGTGAAAGTTCTTCTGCAACAGCCTTGAAGAGAAAACAAAAACATTGTAATTAGTACAGGATATAGACTATTACCATGATCAGAAGGTACATCAATCTCACAAGAAATGTCATATGGATCAACCTAAGTTCAATAAGAACATTATAATGGCTAGATTACTTTATAATTTGCCAGTGCAATTTTCCATCATTTAGAATGCAGATTAAATTATGAGCAACCAAATAAAGTCAATTTTCTGAATACAAAAATCACAACATAGTGGTATTACTGATCACTGAGAAATAAGCATACAGTAATTAACCAAAATAATCATACCTGTAGTAATGTTATGAATTTACGACCGCTGTTCGTGAGAAAACAATATTCAGGCACATGACCAACTTCCATCAACGAATATCCTTTGGCCAAAATCCCCGAAACGAGGTACTTACCGAGAATCCAAGTATCGGTAGCCGTAATTATGTCCACCACTTTCTTGAAATGATCTACATGAATTGCTAAAACCTCCTCCATGTGAGGTTGCATTTGCTCAATCAAGTATGGCCTCAATACTAACTGTTGATCCATCTCTAGCAAAGAGCAATAGGATAAAGCAAATTGCATCGATTGCATTGCGATGGACAGGCCGCCGCTTATTTCGGAAGCTGACTTTATGTACTCATCGAAATAAGCAACGAAAGCTTTGACTTCTTGATGCGCCCATCGGATGAATTCGAGACCGTATCCCGATACGTCTCCTTGCAACATCGCAAAGCTCCTTGCTGCTTGAGAGATCAGAGAGAAGGCAAGCTTCGAGAGTTCTCGTATGTATACTTCATTCAACAACGATTTCGATTGTTGTAGATTGCGCATGCCGGCCGCAATACGCGAGTGGTGATATTGAAGCGACAACTGGATTGCAAGATTGCTGTTGCCAAGTCTTCGAAGACCGATTAATGCCTTGTGAAGTTCCGGCGCAGTTATTCTTTGATTCTGAGCCAATTGTGTTAGCTGAAGCACGAGCTTGACTTTCCTCTCAGAGATCATAGACTTATAAGAGGGTACAATGTTCGGTGAAGAGCTTACTTGGGCGTGCAACTTCGCGAAATTCCTGTCTTCTAATTCGAGAATGTCGACAGCTTCATCGACTCTATTCTCCATCAAGAGAATGTCAAGAGTCTCTCGGACATCGATGACGTGAGCCTGTAGATTGTTCGATAGGATCGATTCCTCGGCTTCATGTTCAATGGGGATCGGCTCCATTGCGTCTTCTATTGCCATTTCTAGATCCAACCCATCCATGAACTCCTCCACAAGTCTCTTTTGATTTGAAGCATGATCTTTTAATTGAACCAGTTCCCTCCCTATCCCTTCGACTTCCTCGAATACCCTGCACAATATACAAAGCTAGTTAATTGTCCCACGATTGCATGAGAATAAGAGTTGAGACCACAATTATTGTAACTTGTTATTTTTAAGGTTCTCTTTTTGTGTTTAAGTCTTTATGTAATTTGAATTTGAGGCAATCTTTCAACTCTCAAATGGCATATCTGATGGTACAGAAAGTAACGTAGATTTAACGTTCACGACGGATATAAGAGATCAAACCTTGTCAAAATAACATTACATCCGCGAAGTGATGATTCCATGTTCTCAACATGCGCAATGAAAACATTTTACATTAAGAACGACTACAATTGCGATTACAAGGCTCGAAATAATGAATGATCATAATCAAGAATTATCTTAAGAGCATATCTCATGCGTATGGTATCTCATGTATACATACAAAAGAAAGAAAGTTATTACTCTAGATTAATTAAATGAACTTTGTTAAAGCTTCTTTGGTTGAGTACATCCAGGCAAGATAGTCGAAAACAAATTACCTAACAAAGGTTGAATAATTAGAATAGATGTTCTGGTGAAACTCCTCATCGGATGCCGCCTTTAGCTCGATAAGCTCCGAGTGGAGATGTTTTATACCCTAGCATCGAAGAAAAATTAAGATCAAGAAAAATCATTCAAACATATAACCTACATACAGTCTCAAACAACCCATAATGTTTTGCCACGAGATCAGAGATGCATGCGTACCTTGGCAGTCATGGACTGCAGCTGATCGTCGTCGTCGTCGCAGTGTGCGCTTGAAGAGATGCTGGTGCTCACGTCGGAGAGCGTGGAATTGTCCGTGTCTTGGTGATCTCTGAATAGGAACCTGGACGAAGACTCCATTGTGATCCTTGTCAATGGATGGCTAAAAGAGTTAGACATCTTTACATGGTCTTTATAAAAGATGAACCAGAGGATGCTTTTTTTGGGACTACTCATTTGTCATGCTGTGCCATTCTTTTCAAAGCATTGGTCTTGTCGCTAAACAATCGAGGTCTTCTGTCTTTTTGACTGATTGTGCTGTTTAAATAAGGCTCATATCCTTTGTCCTTTTGCTTATAGGTACCAACGTTGGCCTTCATACCCAACTTAGGTCTTGGTGATGCCGACTTTGATATTCTTTCTTCCTTGTTACTAGGTCGTGCTTACATCATGCAGAGAGAAGAAGAAAGAATTGTACTTGCCTTCACGTGACAAATGGGTAATTTGAGATCATTTCTTCATCAAACTGAGAGGAAAGGCCCAAGCCTCTGCAAAAGCCACATCCATAGTTCAGACGACCTTATCCTATCCCATCTTTAGCAGACTGCTTGATCCAGTGCAGTTCAGTAATCCAATTTCCAGGAACTCGACCATTAGCACATAGCATAGCAGCAGACCTCTCTTCCGACCCGTAACCATGAAGAGAAGCTACACTCGAAAGCACATACGATCACGAGATTTCTCAACTTGCTTACCGTATGATTTTATGGGATCATTATTAACAATTCTAAAAGTTTAAGCTATTAGATGAAAGCGTGCTTAACACTTAAATATTCTAACGCTTACATAGCTGACGTAACGGAGAAGTCAGGGGAGGAGGTCCATCGACTGGTTCTGTCCAAAGTGGGCAACTATTCAAAAGAGCAATCAAGGAAATGAGAGCAGATTTACGCACATTTAAAAGAACCAAACGACGCCGATGTCAATGCACTATTAACCCCTCTCTTCCTTAACTATGATGCTCATATTTTCGTCGTCGCGGTCCGCCGTCCTCAAAGCAGTGAGATTCGAGTTAGGGGTGCCCTTTCGAGGGTAGCATCAGTGCTCTCCTCCTCCAGGTTGTTGGCTCCATCTCTTGTGATGACAGACGAGTGCGATGCCTATCACGCACAAAGATCGTGCGACGATTGAGGATTCTCCGATCACGCTTCAAGGTGGGATCGAGTGGAGAGGAGTCGAGCCAATCTTTTTCGGTCCTGAGAAAGTACTCATAGTTACTTCTTATATGCAAATGAGTGTGGCATAATTACTAATAATTATTTATAGCTTCTTACTTTTCTGCTGGAGAGTTTACTCATCAAATTGAGAAGTTGCTTCATTATGGTCCTAGTTGCCTTTATCTTCGTTTTGATACGAAAAATAGTCTCTCTACTTTGTCCAATATGCAATATCGTTATTAGACTTTTAATTTGTGTGACGTGATCCTTCAACTTTAGCTCAATATGATCTCTAAACTATTGGTAAATATTCAATGAAGCCCTTCCATATATATGTCATTTTCATATATTTTAAGGACTAAATTACATATTTACCAATAACTCAAGAACCATATCGAACAAATTAATATCGGCCAAAGTTCAAGAATGATATTAAACAAATTAAATGTATAGGGGATGTCATTTCACATCGGACCAAAATTCAGAAGAACCCGAACTTAAGGGATCATTTGTGCCATCACCGCGCAAAAAGGAAAAACATGTATAACGGCGTCGTTTGCTTACGTCACAAACCGAGAAGGCACCAAGCTTTCGAACCGGAAACTCGCCAATCTGAAGCGTCGGCGGAACCGAAAAATGAAAATTCGGGTAGGAGTCAAAAGTCAAGCCGCGCCTGCCGGAAATCCTCAGTGAAAACCAGCCAACCACTCCAACTCCGACGACTCCTCTCCCCGCCCCCCCTCTCTCTCTCTCTCCTCCCTCTCCGGCGGCGGCGGCGGCGGCGGCGAGCGGAGAGCGGGAGCAACCTCGGCCTCCGCGCACGATCTCCGGCGGCGCGGTTCAGCTTTGGAAGTCGAGGGGATGAGAGCGGGAGCGGCGGCCGCGGCGGCTCGGGTCCGCTTCCTCGCCTCGGTCCTGCTGCTGGCGATGGTCGTCGCCGCCGCCGCCGCCGCGGGCGCGTCGACGGAGGAGGAGGAGATACGGTCGAAGCAGAGGCAGAGGCTCTCCGGGATCATCATCCCGGGGTTCGCCTCCGCTCAGCTCCGGGCCTGGTCCATCCTCGACTGCCCTTACTCGCCGCTCGATTTCAACCCCCTCGACTTGGTCTGGCTCGACACCACCAAGGTCGCGTTTGCTCGGATTCTGCTGCTGTAGTTTCGTTGTTTCGTGAGTTTTTGTGTGCATGTGCTGACTTCAAGCATTTTTGTTCTCAGCGTGTAACTTTCGACGTTTTGGTGTCGCTCTATCCGTTCGTTGATTGTTCTTTCGCTCAGGGTTTCCTGGTCTTGTTTTAGTGCGTGTCGGTGTTGTTGTGACAAGTTTGGCTGGGACGACTGTCTTATTGGCTTAGATTATTGATCTCTTGCTCCTTGTTAGAGTCGTCAGAGCCGGTATGAGCGAGGTTCGGCTTCTATTATGCGTCAATCGAGCACTCGTGTTTTGTTCAGTACATGACGCCATTCTTTAGAAAAACCTGTGAATCGTGTTCCCTGGATTGATAGGCATTGGAAGCAGAACAGAAAGCAGTGGACACAATTTGGGAGTGACTGGAATGAGAACAATAGATGTCATTACTCATCTGATTGATGGGTGATGTCTTGTCTTCTTTGCTTCATAGACTAAAAAACTCTGTTGAGTCACCTGCCAAGCTAGCCAAATTCGCTTCCCTGTCTGTGCCTCTTTTCCCCTCATCCATGCAGTCATTCGCAAATTGCTGCAATGAGCCTCCAAGGATATTCCAAGCAGCTAACATGAGGCTTGGTGTAATGCTTTGTGGATCCTGCATAGTTATCAGGTTAAAAGAATCGTTGTAATGAGTTTCCTGTTAGGGCTTTATCCAGTTGGATTGTGATGCTTCCTCTCTTTCCTTATGAAATCTGTCTCTTTTCTCCTCTAGGATCAATGTAAATCAATTAGCTCTAAGATCAATGTCCACATTCATAGTTATAGTCCAAGCTTAGTGTTGACTGACTCAGAGCTCTTTGTCAAACTTGGTCGTGTGTGAGTGGCATCAGGCAATTCTATTTTTCTGACACCTGTTCTCTTAAATTTATACGTTAGTTTATTCTAATGTTCTTGCTTGGTGCTGTTCCATCATGAATTTATGGTTGGACACAAAACTAAATCCTGTACCGAAGTTCTTGACCTCCTAACCCTTATAATTTGGATATTCTCCATGTGCTAGTGCGGAAAGGCTGGAAAACTGAAAGTTAATTGGACATGTTTTTGCAGCTTCTTTCTGCTGTAAACTGTTGGCTTAAATGCATGCTTCTAGACCCTTATAATCAAACAGATCATCCTGAATGTAAATCACGGCCGGATAGTGGTCTTTCGGCAATTACAGAACTTGATCCTGGTTATATCACAGGTACTTTCCTGGACCTTTCGTTTTGTGCTTTGGCAACATGCCTTATCCTTGTGTCTATTTACTTTCTCATTATGTTAGTTGCATGCTTTTGGTAGTAAAGAATGCTTTTGCGAAAGGTTTTTTTTTCTATAGGTCCTCTTTCGTCGGTATGGAAGGACTGGGTAAAGTGGTGCATTGAATTTGGTATTGAGGCGAATGCCATCATTGCTGTTCCATATGATTGGAGATTGTCACCATCAATGCTTGAGGAGAGAGATCTCTACTTTCACAAGCTGAAGTATGTACACTTATAATGATATCACGAAAGACTATTTTGACTAGCTTTGGCAAATTTTGATTTTCCTTTTTCTTTTTAGGTAAATACTAAATTACTCCAGTGCTATTATGTATAAATGCTGTTTTAAATGCAAATACAACAAGGAAGAAATGCTCTTGGATGGCGTTTAGTATAGGTGTTGCACAGCTGCTACAGCTTTTGCAAAGGGTGTTGCTGCTTTTGCTTTGTTTTCTTCAAATGCGTTGCAGCAGCACCTCCAAAACTGCACAGCTCAGAGCTGTTTCTATCATGCTGCTTTACCCAACTTTGAGTCGTTGCCTATTTAAAATGGGTTGTCAAACACATGGACAATGGCACATCCAGCACAGCTATGGCTACGCTAGACAGATACCTACAGACATAAAAATGCCTTAAATAATGTTTTGTTGCTGTGACAGGCTGACGTTTGAGACTGCACTAAAACTTCGTGGAGGTCCCTCATTAGTGTTTGCACATTCCTTGGGTAATAATGTTTTCCGCTACTTCCTGGAATGGTTAAAGCTAGAAATTGCCCCAAAACAGTATCTTCAGTGGCTTGATGAACACATACATGCCTATTTCGCTGTCGGTATGGTCAACTTACAGAAAGCTAACCATCAGTCTAAATAGCAGTCTGAAAGCAGAGAAGAATTCATCTTTGGCTTTCTTTTATGCTCCATTGCAGGGGCTCCGCTTCTTGGATCAACTCAGACAATTGAGGCAACACTTTCTGGATATACATTCGGTCTTCCTATTTCTGAGGTCAGCCTTCATTTTTCTTTAAGTCAGCAGGACTGTTATACAAACTACGTGTTTCTGTATTCATATAAAAGTTCCTGCCAGCTTTTTCTTTATATGTTTCTCTCTTTCCTAATTATTGTGTGTTTGACACCTTTTTAATTTGGTTCAGCCTATAATGATAGAATGCCAGGTCATTAAGCATTGATTCCTTTCCATGATGCAGGTTTAACAGAAATATACTCATATTTATTTGAGTTCCCAGATGTTCTTTTCTACATGTCTGTAGATTAGATCTTTGTTCCCATCAATTGTAGAGTGCTTCATGATTTGGATTTTTACTTCTCAAAAAAGAACCCTGTTGCTTCTCATTCATTTTCTCTGCACTTTGTATCATGACATCTTAGGTAGATACAGCCCTTGCCCTTCTCTGGTTCTTTTTACTTTGTGGTTACATGCTAATGCATATGTGTTGAATCTAATCCAATTATCTTGTAATAATTCATGAATTTTAAATAGGAATTTTTAAGTCATGATAATGCTTGTATTGCATTGGTAGTTCTTATTAATTTCCGTGCCTTTTAAACCTTCCAAAATTGAAATATCTTTAAGATATATACTGTCATCATATTATACAAAGTTGCTCATATGCTTTACTAAACTTAAAACAAGAACAATTGGATGTATTTGTATCATGTTAGCTTTTGTTATAGATCTTAAATTTTTATTATGTTATTCTCATGCAAGGCATCAGGGGACGGCCAGATTGTTGTTCAATTCATTTGCTTCTTCTCTGTGGATGATGCCATTTTCAAAGTATTGTCAGACGGATAAGGTATACTGGAAGCATTTTTCTATGGGAAGCAGCAGAGGTCATCATGTCTATCAATGTGATGAACAAGAATATCGATCAAACTATTCTGGATGGCCGACAAATATAATAAACATTGAAATTCCCTCTAACCGTGGTACGAGCTGAAAGTCTCGTTTTAATTGTATGGTGAAAATGCACAGGCTCTTATACTTTTTTTCTTCTTTGGCAGGAGTTGATGCCTACCCATCAGTTACAGACATTGCCGATGTCAATTTGTCAAATATGGAATGTGGCCTTCCTACTCAGCTATCCTTTTCAGCCAGGGAAATATCAGATGGGACCTTCTTCAAAGCAATTGAGGATTATGATCCAGATAGCAAGAGACTTTTGCACCAATTGCAAAAGTAAGTATCCTATTATTCTCCAATGAAGACGAATTTTTGGACTCAACGAGGATAAATTTTCGTTTATGTTAGATTCATTTGAAGAAAAGTTTGACATGTTTATGCATCTGCCACACTCCTATCTAATTGACATTTACCTTTTGCTTTTTGCTTAATTTTAAATCTTGTAACTTATGCACTTCTTTTTTAAAGCTGAAACTTCTGAAATTTTCATAACACTTGAATGTTGATACGTAATTCGTATATAATTTGTTCATAATTTTCTGAGATTTGAATAATATTTTGGAATTTGGAGAGAAAATGAAAAAAGTAGTTTTTACTTTTGCTTAAGTGTAAACAAACATTCTATTGTGGCTTTAATATGATAAAAGTGACTGAGTTCCCTCGATCTATTCCAATATACACATATCCCCTTTATGATTAAATTTAGAAGCAACTACCTATCTGTTCCTTTGTCTTGTTGCTCACCTTATAGCATTACTTTCTCAAGGTTGCCCCTCAAATGTTTCATAGTCATGTATGCAGTCAGTATCTTGGTCGTCCCATGTTATATTCTAGAACCTGAAATGTTCCTTAGTGTACTCAGAGGAATGTCCTTTCCACTTTGAGAAGACTTTTTGCCTTAGGTGTAAATGCCGCTATACATTCAATCATTGTGTTGAGAGGAAAAACTAAACTGAATGCTTGGTTAGGTCTATGTGACCCCAAGTTATCTATTTATAATAAAGCCAAAAGGCCAAAATTACAATATTACCTTTATTGCTGCAATATATAAAATAACAAAGGAAATAGACAAATATGCCCTTATTAGCCAAGTACTCTCAACACTCCCTCTCAAGTTGGAGCATAGATATCACACATGCCCAACTTGACTAAAACAAGATAAAACGATTTACTCCCCAATTCTTTAGTCAACACATCAGCAAGTTGATCACCGGACTGAACAAAGGGCATACAAATTAAACCACTCTCTAACTTCTCTTTGATAAAGTGCCCGTCAATCTCCACATGTTTTGTATGGTCATGCTGTACAAGATTGTGAGCAATACTAATGGCGGCTTTATTATCACAATATAGCTTCATAGGAATAGGAACAGATACACCAAGATCTTCAAGTAATACTTTAAGCCATAATAGTTCACAAAAGCCATGTGCCAATGCACGAAATTCTGCTTCAGCACTAGATCGAGCAATCACATTCTACTTTTTGCTATGCCAAGTCATAAGATTCCCTCCTAAGAAAGTACAATACCTAAAAACAGACTTTTGATTAGGAGATCCAGCCCAATCAGCATTTGTATAGGCTTCAACTTTCAAGCCATCACAAAGAGATAAAAGAATTCCTTTTCCAAGAGCAGACTTCAAATATTGAAGGATTCGAAGAAGAGCATCCATATGAGTAGAGTATGGATCATGCATAAACTGACTCACTAGGCTCACAGCAAAAGCAATATCAAGTCTGGTGTGTGATAAATAAATCAACTTGTCCACTAACCATTGATAATGACCCTTATCTACGGGATCACCATCCTTTTCTCGAAAACGAGTATTGACCTCAATAGGTGTATCGGAGGGACGACATCCTAATAACCCAACTTCTACTAAAAGATCAAGGACATACTTCTTTTGGGATAGAAAGATACCTTTTGAAGATCTCGCAACTTCAATCTCAAGAAAGTATCGGAGCTTTCCAAGATCCTTTATTTCGAATTCTTGTCCAAGAAAATTCTTCAACCGGCTTATCTCATCAGTATCATTCCCTGTGACAATAATGTCGTCTACATAGATAATAATAATAGTGACTTTAGCACCTGATCTCTTCATAAACAAAGTATGATCAGCATTACTTTGTTTATACCCAACAAAGATCATAGCTTTCTGAAACCTACCAAACCAAGCTCGAGGTGATTGCTTTAAATCATAAAGTGCACGTTTTAGCTTACACACTTTACCTTGTGTTTTGTCACAAGAAAAACCTGGAGGAATCTCCATATATACCTCCTCTTCTAACTCTCCATGAAGAAAGGCATTCTTCACATCTAGCCATTTGAAGATCCCATCCCCGGTTTCAAAGACATGAAAGTAACACTTAACAAAGATTCAACTTGGCAATAGGAGCAAAGGTTTCTTGATAGTCAATCCCATAAGTCTCGAGTAAATCCCTTCGCCACAAACCGTGCTTTATATCCGTCCACAATACCATCCATCTTTTGTTTGACTACAAACACCCACTTACATTCCTTGGGTTGTTTCCCCAACAGGAAGAACGACAAGATCCCATGTGTCATTTTTCTTCAAAGCATGCATTTCCTCCACCATTGTTGTCTTCCACTTCTCATCTGCAAAAGCTTCTTGTCAATTCTGTGGAATAGAAACAGAAGATAGAGAAGACACAAAAGTAAGATAAGAGCTAGACAAAGAGTCATATGAAACAACATTGGATATAAGGTGTTGAGTACAAGTTTTAATACCCTTTCAGAGTGCAATCGGAAGATCAGAAGGAGAAACCTCATCGGAAGGAGAAGTAGAATCCGGATCCAAAGATGATGACTGAATAGGTAATGTATCGGCGGTCTTAACCTGCATGTTGGTAGTGGAATTCCTACGACGATATGTCTTCAATGTTTCCCCACTATCAATCCGTCTTTGAAAGATACCCATACTTTGCTTAACAGGTGTGGTCTCCCCCTGAATCTCCGATATCAAGTATTGCATTATTCTCTACTTGCGTTGCATCATTCTCCTCTTGAGAAGGAGAAGGAGAACAATCAGAGACTATTGGATGAGGAGGAGGAGGAGGAGAAGGAGAAGAGTTAAGTAATATCCTTAGGAACATCTAGAATTGGCAACACCTCTACACTAGAACACTCCCCCTAAAGAGGTGGAGTGGAATAATAAGAAGTAGACTCACGAAAAATCACATCCATAGATATAATATTGCGCCTAGAAAGAGGATGATAACACTTATAACCCAACCCTTTTGAGTTTTTTTGAATACCCAAGAAATATGTAGCGGAGACCACGGGGTTCCAACTTACTCTTAGAGGTAGTGTTACGAGCATAACAAACACAACCAAAAATTTTTGGAGGAAGAATAAAAGTTGATGATCCTTGTAAAACATCAATAGGTGTGCGAAAATCAAGAATTCTAGTTGGCATCCGATTGATTAAATAGGCAATGTTAAAATAGCATCACTCCAATACTGAGAGGGGACATGACGTGCAAACATAAGAGACCTGGCAACCTCTAACAAATGTCGGTTCTTTCTTTCGGCAACACCATTTTGTACTGGGGTATCAACACTAGTCTGATGAATAATGCCATGATCAAAGAGATACCACTGGAACTGACCTTCAGTGTACTCAGTGCCATTGTCACTGCGAAGAATTTTCACAGTGGCATTAAATTGAGTTTGAATCATTTTGTGAAAAATTTGAAAATAATGAAAAACGTCTTTTTTATGCTTTAACAAATAAACCCAAGTTGCATGAGAATGACAATCGTTAAAAGTAACAAACCATCGATAACCAGAAATAGAAGTATGTCGGGAAGGACCCCACACATCAGTATGAATCACATGAAAAGGGAAACAACTTTTATTATTTGAAGATGAATATATAGAACGAGTTTGTTTAGCAAAGACACAAGGTTCACAAAAAAACTCATCTTTATTACAAGCTAAAACGAGACTCGGGAAAATTTTTTCAAAAGTTCCTAAAGGTGGATGACCTAATCTACAGTGCCACTGATGGAGATCTGTCAATGCTAAATTAACTTGATGGGACGTAGTAGACGACATAGAAGTAGAAACCCCACTATCCTCGAGCAGATAAAGACCACAATCCAATCTACCATATCCAATCTCCTTCTCCGTTACCAGATCCTGGAAAATACGGTAAGAAGGGAAAAAAGTTACTTTACAATTTAAGTCTCAAGTCAAACTACTAATAGAAAGGAGATTAGTAGAGAATGATGGAATATGTAAAATAGAAGACAAGGGAGAGTGGAGGAACAATCGATAGACCCTTTTCCAGTGATGGAAGAGAGAGGGTTACATCAGCTACACGAACTTTGTCTCTACCGGAAGTAGGGGTATATTGATGAAAGAGACTAGAAGAACGGGTCATATGATCTAAACCTCCCAAAGAAGATACCTGAAGTGGCTAGATTTGAAGCAAAATGGAAAAAACGAATTGGCAACTATGGAGGAAGCAGCAGTAGTAGAAGCTTTCAGTAGACGTTGAAATGCCTGAAGTTCTTCCTGGGATAAACCGATATCAGTAGTAGATGTAGCAGTAACAGTTTTAGTATGGTTTGCTTTGCTTTTTGTCTTTCTCTGTGCTTTTTTTCCTCAAAATCTGCAAGTTTTCCATGTAACTTCCAGCAAGTAGCGTTAGTATGATAAGGTCTATGACAATATTCACACTTCACAACTTCCTTAGGTGTATCATTAAATCGAGAGAACGAACCAGATTTAGTAATAGTGCCAGCACTAATTTGTAGAGCAAGATCAATCAATAGTAGAGGACTGGAGCATTGCTGTCCTATGGCTTTCTTCTGAGTGAACTAGGGCATAGGACTATTCCAGAGTGGGGAATGGAGACCAGCTAAGGACTTGAACACGTATCTGATCATATTCAACATTCAATCCTGCCAAGAAATCATAAACTCTGATCTTGTCCACATGGTTCTTGTGGGCAGCAATGTCTGTAGCATTAGTTGGTTGATAATCGATATAATGATCTAGCTCTTGCCATAAACTCCGAAGCTCAGCATAATATTGAGATATAGTCATCTCCTTCTGAGAAGTGTCATGAACCTTTTTCGAAGTTCATACACTTGTGCATCATTCCCGATTTGACCATAAGTATCCCTAGCAACTGACCAAATTTGCGCCGGAGAATCAAGAAGCAAATATCAAAGACATTACCAAAGAGTCATTTGAGATCCACTTGTCTTGAGTAGCACCCGATGTTTTTGGGCTTCACGTATGCCATTGATATGACACAGAAGCCCACGGCCCCGCAATGGTCAAGAATTGCATCGAGACCATATCAAATAATTTGTCTTTGTCGAGCTTCACAAAGATTGTAGCGAAAGTAATATAACTGCATACAGCCATGAGAGGGTGGACGGTTCTCAACTGAACCATCAGACATTGTGTCACTGGTAGTAGGCTAAAAATATCCTCCAAAAAATCAGCACGATCATATCAAGGGAAGAAAAAAATCGATTTTTTCAAGATTTTGGAAACTTGAAAAGAATCGATAATTCTAATTTATCCCAAAGAATCTGAAAAAATATGGTGGTCCACGAACTGCAGTGCTTTGGTCTTCACATACAAGAGAATTGTAGGCCAGTGGCAAGGCAGAAACAATTCTAGACAAGAAGATCCAAAAAATCGCAGAAGAAGTTGAACCGCCTATCGCGGACTACAAAGAAGTTTTAGTTATGTCATAGAGGTGAAGTTTAGGGCAAACACTAGATTCAAAGAATCACCTCATTAGTTCTGCCCTACACTGTGAAAGAGAGCAAAGGAGAAGATGAGAAGGAACTGCGGCGGGAGAGAGTGAAGGCATGAAGAGAGGAAAAAGAAAGGTTGCGGAGAAGAGAGATTAGGGTTAGGGTTTCAGTTCAGATCCGGCTCTGATACCATGTTGAGAGGAAAAATTGAACTAAATACTTAGTTAGGTCTATGTGACCCCAAGCTATCTATTTATAATAAAGCCAAAAAAAGCCAAAATTACAATATTATCCTTATTGCTGCAATATATACAATAATAAAGGAAATAGATAAATATGCCCCTGTTAGCCAAGTACTCTCAACACATTGCAGCTTCTGTATAGGTCGTACATTGCTCTCCTGACATACGACGCTTGCCATAGACAACCCTTGGTCTTGTTGTGATCCTTGACAGAGACTCAACTTCAACATAAGAGCATGCAACTTTCATGGCATAAATTTGTTAATTAGTTGCTTCAGCCTTCATGTTCTACCTTTCTGGGTTGTTTTCATTCCCTATAAGTGCATATGGACTTCTTAGCTATCACTTTATTGATCTATTGTGGGATACAGTTCATCATAACCAACATAAAAACTTTAGGTTGAAAATGAATCTCTTAACTGGTTGCTTTGTTAAAAGTTTAGTGACTGAACAACTTCTATAATTTTTTTGTCCCTTAGATAAAATTTCAGATGCTCGCTGTTTCAGGTCATATCATGGTGATCCTGTTTTAAATCCATTTACACCTTGGGAGAGGCCACCTATAAAGAATGTCTTTTGTATCTATGGGATAGATTCCAAGACTGAGGTATGAAGCATTCTCAACATAAGGATTTATGATGCATCGGATTAAACAGTGTTTATGGGTTTCATACATGCCAACAATTTTTATTTGGTTAGTTGGCTTCCTAATATACTAATTTGGATTTTGTGCCAACACATATCTTGATAATGGTACTCAGGTTGGTTACTATTTTGCACCAAGTGGAAAACCTTACCCTGATAACTGGATCATCACTGATGTCATTTATGAATTTGAAGGATCGTTGCTGTCGCGGTGAGTGTTACTATTCTGAGTAGTGATGATTCTACTCAAGAGCATCTACTGGCTGTGTTCCAATTCTCACAGGAATCTTATGTTGGTTTTCCTTTCAAATTTTATCCTGGCCTCTGCTAACAGTATAAATTCTGATGCTTGATAGAAAGTTCACTTCTCATAGATCTATAACTCTGGAAGAAAGTCACCTAGTCTAACCAGAAGACACTTGTCAAGATATAATTACTTGCTGTTAAAAAAGAATATAAGTGCTTGAGTTAGATCTAAACATCATATCCAAGTTTAGCATGTCCTCTATAGGTTGCAGAACTATTACCACATTTACACGAAGCCTTGAAGGGCCTAAATTGAACTAGTGTTATTTGTGGGCGATTAAGGATTTTACCAATCAAATCTTAGAGTACAACAGTAGATCTTATAACACTATTTTCATCCATACCTTTTACATTTCTGTGTTGGAGACATTTCACTATTGTATGCTGACACACCAGTAACATTCAAAATCTAGGATAATAATTTGTACCATTCGCATGATGTGCCCAACTCTATTACACCTGAATTCATTAGTAATGCTTTTATTTGTGCTTTTGATGCACTTTTTACCATTTGAATAGGTCGGGGAATCAGGTCGAGGGGAATCCAGGAGCTACAAGTGGTGATGAGACGGTAAGCCTTTTTCTTTGTTTTCATCAAGTAAAAAAAACATATTTTAATGCAAATGATCTAGTGATTCATTTGCAGGTATCATACCATTCTCTCTCTTGGTGCAAGAATTGGCTTGGTCACAGAATAAACATTACAAGGGCACCTCAGGTACCAGCGACAGTGACTGGCATATTTACTTCTGTTTTTGGTTTCTTTCATACATAAATCCACAGTCCTAATGCCTTTAAAAAACCCTCTGCTTTAGGTACAGTCCCAATTCTGCCCTTAACTTTTTTGTCTAAAAAAACCCAACTTTAGATCCAGTCCCAATTCTGCCCCGTTCAAACAAAAAATTAAAAATAAATTCTGCCTTGAACTTTTCTTTTTGTCTAAAAAAAAAATTCTTAAAATTTAGGTTCGGTCCCAAATCTGCCTCAAACTCTTCTTTGTCTAAAAAAAATTCACCAACTTTTACTCTAATCCCAAAGCTGCCCCAAACTTTTTTTATCTAAAAAAATTCACCAAATTTCAATTTGGTCTCTAATATGCCCCATTAACTCTCCATCCAAAAATCGCCATTAGTTGCTTGACGTGGTATTTTCATGTCTATAACAAATCCACATTAGCAAGGTGATGTGGAAAATTATCTCTAAAATGAAACTGTTCTTTGATATGAAAATTAGGAATATTAGGGAAACTTTTTTTGTCTAAAAAAGTCACCAAGTTTCAATTAGTCTCAAATCTGCCCTCATTAACCCTCCGTCGTAAAATCGCCATTAGTTGTTTGACGTGGCATTTCCACGTCGATAACAAATTCACATCAATAAGGTGACATAAAAAATTATCTCAAAAACAAAACCGTTCTTTGATGTGAAAATTAAGGAAATTAGGGATGACTAATGATGATTTTTGGACGGAGGGCTAACAAAGGCAGATTTAGGATTGGACATAAAGTTGAGGTTCTTTTAAAAAAAAAAAAGCTTAGGGCAGATTTGGGACTGAATCTAAAGTTGGGGGTTTTTTTTTAGACAAAGAAAGAGGTTCAAAACAGATTTTGAGCTAAACCTAAAGTTTGAGATTTGTTAGGAATTAGGCCTAAATTCACGTTTGTAGTTTTCAAGTTTCCATATGAAATTGGTAATTATATTAGATGATCCTACTTTTGGTGCATGTTGAGGATTAGAATGAAGATAACCTAATTATTTATTTGAACAAGGAATATCGAACAATTTGACAGATGGTAGTGATATTCATTGTTTACAATTGCATTGGATTGTTCCAAATTCTGTAAGCATGAACCTGATGGGCACTGAAGTAAAATATTGAGTTTGTGGTCCATTTTTCTAGAGTTCGATATATTTCATAGACTCAACAGTCTACACTCACGATGTTGAATTTCACAGGAATAGTCATCATGTAGCCTGGCTAGACTAATATACATTGGTCCTTCTCATACCTCACATGCTAGAGCATGATAAAGTAGTTACCAAAGAGCTAATTTTATGTGCCTCGCTGAATTTTTAGCTCTGATTCTGAATTTGCAGTCTGAGCATGATGGTTCAGATGTACAAGTGGAATTGAATGTGGAGCATCATTATGATGAAGATATTGTTCCAAACATGACAAGATCTCCTAGGGTCAAATACATAACGTATTATGAAGATGGTGAAAGCATTCCAGGAAGGACAACAGCAGTCTGGGAGCTTGATAAAGGTGATCCACATACTGATACGACCTTTTGAGTTTGGCTGATAGATAAGTTGACTAAGGACATCTGGCTTCAGAATGGGTTTTTCAATGCCTAGCACACTGCACCTTGTTATTGGCCGGTCACCAGCTACCACCTGAAGAATGTATAATTGGTACTTTTTCATGAAAAAGATAATGAATAAAAACTCAAATGATATTAATGATTATTTCTAGTAAATTTATCATTATAGTTTTTAAGAAGAACCACTGTAGAAAAAAGAATATTCCTTTCCTTTAGAAATTATGATTTAAATTACACACACAGTTTAGTTGCAGCTGAAGTAGAGCACATGCCCATACCAATTAGATTCCACTTTTTATGATAATTTTGATGTTTCTCTTTCCTTGAAGATAGATGAGCTCTAGTTAAGTTTGGATGACACTTGATTGATAAGTTATGAACTTCATGAAAGAGGTTCCTACACCTTGCGCAGTGGCTGGCCCAACTGGCAAATCATCCTTCTCAAAGCTTTAGACTTGGATTTTGGTCTCACTGATTCATTCACTCTGTTTTCTGTTACCTAGCTAAATAAGATGCTGTCAAGTTTCATGTAATCATTAAATCATGGGGGGTTAGCCTTTGATTTACTTTCTATTCGGAATATTTTAAAGTACGTACAGCGCTGCTGTAGTATGATCTTATTCATTTGTCAGTGAAATATTCTATTTCATGCATAAATATAGTATAAGAGTTGAAGCATGGCATATGTACAATAAATCAGTGCAAGTCATTTTATGTCAACTGTCTATGCCATCTCATCTGGGCAATTCAGTTATAGTAAATTGATGCTATATTAGTGTAGCAAATCACAGGAATATCGTGAGGTCTCCAGTATTAATGAGGGAAGTTTGGCTTCAGATGTGGCATGATATCCATCCTGAAGCAAAAACAAAATTTGTTACAAAGGGTATTTTCTCTCCCTCAACCAGTTTTGAATGCATGTCTTATTAATTACTGTTCACGCTCAATGCTGCATATAGGAATGTCCACTTACCCAAAAAAATTTTGGCAGCTAAGCGTGGACCTCTGAGGGACAATGACTGTTACTGGGACTATGGGAAAGCTCGGTGTGCGTGGTCTGAATATTGCGAATACAGGTGTCTTTTTTATTAAACCGCTATGCCTTATTGAGCATGCCTTTCTTCTTTTGTCCTTGCAAATATTCATCGTCTCGGGTTCATGGTGATGCAGGTATGTTTTTGGGGACG
This sequence comes from Syzygium grande, assembly GCA_024733475.1. Classification (NCBI taxonomy): domain Eukaryota; kingdom Viridiplantae; phylum Streptophyta; class Magnoliopsida; order Myrtales; family Myrtaceae; genus Syzygium; species Syzygium grande. Next base: position 26,532,690 of record JAMXDD010000004.1, on the reverse strand, counting down.
TTCATCTTGGACAGAGCTGTAGACTAAAGAATTCCTCCTCAGATCTTCTATTGCATTATGTGTAGATAAGAGGTACCATCTCCATATCCTCACTTACCACTTTAGATCGAGAGAATTGGTGGTCCTATGGTTATTGCATGCTAGTAGACCTGTGTGGCAGTCAGGCTTAAAATAACAATCTATTTGGTAGCGGATAATCATCCAGCTTTATTGATTTCAAATTAGCTTCGTCTATTCCCCACCCCACTTCTTTCAGAAGTCTCAGAAATGTTTTGCTTTCTTGGTTTATCTCTGTTTCTTCATCTTGAAATACCTAACATTAGTAAGTTGGTAGCATTAAAGATTGAAAGGTTTTAGCTTCAATTATGTTGTCCTAGTGTCGGTTCTTTCAAGGATCTTCCATTTGTCGTGAGCTCGGGTGCTGTTGTCTTAGTCAATCTTTTGCATCCTCAGGTTTTTGTCAGTTGATATACTCACCAGCTCATACCATCCGGTATGCTCTGGATGGATTCTTTCCAATTGCTTCTTTCATATGCTGCACGAGGAGGGCCGCGTTTGTGACTTGGATAAAATCCCATTTGTTCATCCAAGTGATCCCTAGATTTTCTCTTCTGCAATGGCTACCATATATCGTACTAGTGTTTTCAAAAGCCGATTGGCGCTTGGCGGTGTGCCAATGTACCTTACAATGGGGTCTAGGTAATGCATTAAACCCCGATTAGCATAGCTGCATAAGGCCCGAGGGCCAGGCGTAGGAAGATCTCTATAACCGTGAGCTAATGTCTGTCAGCTTAGCTTTTTGTAATGAATAAAAAGGGAGATCTCTCCAATTCTTTACTCAGTTTTAGCTGTTACTTTGTTCAATATAATTCATAATTGACATTGATCTTGCAATCTCCTCCCTTCTTTTTCTTTTGGTGTACTTGTAAAATTGAAATTTTGATTTTGCACTGGATTCTTTGTATCAAAGGAACTCATCTCTCCTATGTTTCAGCCGGAAACGTAAATCTCCTTTTCTTTCAATCATAAACAAATGTAAATTGATGTGGGTGGAAGCCATTCTCATTCACAAATCATGGTAATTAACATTATTTTTGCACCAGTGAAAAATACAATACTCTGACAAGCAAAATTGCTAAAAAATTTCCATCAGAATATATACATTCTTAACTTATGATTACGACCCTTCTCACCGTATAGCCACGAACCAACGCACTTCATTCCACATCCGGCATCATAGTCTATGGCCATGAGTTCGAACATTCAATATGTTGATCTCATTGGCTGCTCTAAGCATTGGCTTGCGGCATAAAGTATCCTCAGAAAGAATGAATTAATCGTAGATCTTTTTCCTCTGCCACTTTGCACCTGGGAAGGCTCGACTTCTGTCTGCAAAAGATAGATATTTCTCCGGGCAGGTGCTATCGACGAGTTTTCCATTTCTTCACTGGAACTATAGTCACCTGTTTCCCTGAATCTTTGGCTCTTCTTTCCTTTGACCGTAGAATCGGAATGGTAGCCTGATGCTGATTCCTATTCACCTTGTTGTCATTGCCGAATGGCTTCACTTCAAATTCACCCCGGGTGAAGCCTCTAGCAACCTGAGCCATTTGATTAGCGTAAAAATTATAAAAAAAATAATAAAGAAAGGAAGAAGAGATAATGACCAGCAAAGTCTTTTCATGTATCTTTCATAAGCTTCCATGATCATATCAAATATTTTTCGGGAGATGCAAGTGCTCTGTTCACAACCTACAATAGATGGAATCTGTATCTAACATGTGGCAAGGTGTCATAAAAGCAAGACATAATGTTTCTTTTGCAGTCTTAGGATTGATATTATCACGTTGACCCACAGAATTTTCTACCCGACCTTGCATGATTTGGACACTCTTAATGACGGACTCCACGCACTCCTTAGAATGTGACTCTTTGGTAGTGATTAAAGTCAAAAGGCCTCCGCGAATTTATTTTTTTTTGGATGATAAAGGTGAACGATCTTGAATACATGGATAAAACTGAAATTATGAATATCAAAGACAGAGATATGGCCATGTCAAAGTAGCCAACATCATGTTGAAGGGTTAGATTATTGTTTCTTGTACTTTTATAGCATCACAAGACAATTAAAGGCCACGTATATAAAAGGAAAAAGACATGGTCGTAAAAGCATTTAAATATCTACAGCAATAAAAGGCATACGTTAATCTTCAAACTTCTCCTTTTCCCCCATTTCATTGACAACTTTTCGTTGCCAAAACGACTACTCAGCGAACCATATGACAAGTGCTTGCTTTTAATGGAAGTTCAAGCAGATGTGATTTATCGCTCCAGCTAAAAGAAATTTAGAGAAGTTATGCCACGACAATCTTCTCGACCTTTGACTCGGGATTGCATTATGGTTGAAAGAACACTTAAAGACAGGGCATACCTTCAGAAGAATCCAAACTTTAAGAGAACTGCTCAAAAATGCAAGCCGGGTCTTCTTTCCAGAGGTCAAGTAGTTGCACATGTGATTGTCAACCCTTAGCACAAGTCTTGGCCAGGACTTAGGGTCCTCAGGATCAGCTTTTGGCTCTGCGGCAGCCTGTACCAATAAAAATCAAAATGCAAGGATCACCAGTCAAAAATCTGATGCAGTCACAGATCATGATACAGGTTGAATATACTCAAATAGTTATCCCTGAAACATATCGAAGCCCTGGAAGCACTTAACTTGGTAAGTTCCTTTTCTTTTCCAGGCAGCAGAGTCTTACAACATATATCTAGTTTATCATGCTTCAAAAGTATATAGAAATGAACATGAGGCATGACATGTTACTCACCAGCAAACGGCAAATTTCCTGCTCAATCTTTGAGAATGAAGTCTCCAGAGCTTCTACTCTCCCAGTAGCATGACAAGAAGTACATGGCTCACTTATCATAAAAGTGACACTAGGTCGAACCTGCCCACGTTATGCACACATCAGCAAGACAAATTCATGGACGCTGAACCCCAACAACGTATGCAACCATAAAAGTGTGGCGTTTGTTTGGATGATCAACTAATGGATGTTTTAGGATAGCAACACACAAAAACCAAATGATAAATATCACCCCGTGACCAAGAGGACCGTACCAAAGATACTCAAAGCACTTCTTTCCAAAAGCATGTTAGTAAAATTGCAAGCATAAGAGAGCCACCTACCCTCTTTCTGGTTATTTCCATGAGTCCATGCTTGGACAATTCAGATACTTTCACCAAAGAACGATCTCTCTCCACAGCCTTCTTCACTTCTTCATATACTAGCCTTTTATTTGCTGAAGGAAGCAATTGTTCTCAATAAGAAACATGAGAAGAGCCATTAACAATAAAATACTATTACTCTTTCAACAGAAACAGCAGACTGAATGCACCTTAAACATGACCCAATCTTCACTCCTGATAATACACAGGCGCACTGAGTTGGCCATTGAAAATTAGCTTGTTTTTAATCTGGTATTTAGTCCCATACATAAATGAGTACTTTTATCCCCAGCAACATCAATATTTTTTTTTCTCTGGAGAATTTTATACTGTCCTCTCAATATATCACCCTACCAAAAAGCATCTTTCAGTAATTAAATCATTAATATGACTTGAATAGTTTCAATGGTAACATGTACTATAATATACTACGCAGTAAACTATAGCTAGACACGGTATTCCTAGAGCTTATTCAGGAAAAAATGCAAATCAAGTTCTGCTAGTTTCAGCATATGGAGCTAAATTTAAATAAAGAATGGACTATCAGAAACATCATCGGGGACACGATTGAGTGAGCAGAGAGAGAGAGAGAGAGAGAAAGAGAGAGAGAGCTTACATTCGTCTGCCATATCAATGAAGTCTACCACAATAATGCCGCCGATATCCCGAAGTCTTAACTCCCTAGCAATCTGAAACATACCAAGAACAGCTACGGCATTAGCTTTTGCCAAAATAGAACACATTCCCTTTATTATGCCTAGATAATCACCCATGACTTTGGTAGTTGATTCAGGAACCAGGACAAAGAAAAATATTATTAGACTAACCATGCTTATGCCTCTAAGATATCAGAGCTGGGAATAAAGCTTAGATATGCATGACCATAGTAACAAAACTATCTTACTGTGCTGATGATGATAAAAAGATGACAACGATGATGATCACAAAGATGACGACAGTAGGAAGACGATAATAATTGTTATTATGGTATTAAACAGACCAGACGCTAATGACAACTCAGATGAAAAGATGATTCATGTTAAGAGAACTACATGTGAACAATAACAGGAATGCCAAATAATTTTAGTTTGCATCTACTTGACAGTGTCATACTTATGAGCAGGATCCATGAGGCATGTCCTGGTGTGTAACATGTACTTTGGTAAAATCCAATCTAGAGCGATCTTGAATAAATTTGTCTTGACCAAAACCACTATCCTTGACATTTAACATACTTTGGCCTCTAAATAAAGATTGCATAAATGGAGACTAACTACTCAGAATAACTAGTATCTAGATGAAAAGCAAACTTATAGATGGAAAAAACATCATATGCTTATTAACTCTAGCATTACATCCACTCCTATATCAGTCTCACTCTCTAGTACTTTTATTTGCTCTATATTGGAGAGATACCATTCTGATCCTTGTGGCTTCCTATTCATGTATGACGAGACATTGCTTTGCATTCAAGTCGAGCATCAAAGGTTTGTGCTATCTCTAGATAAAATCGAAACCGTGAATCTTGAATACAGAAGCTCCTGATGGTCAACATAGGACTGGATACAAGCCAACCAACTTTACATCATGTTGTATACTCTCTATCCTTCTCTATAGTCATACTATGTTTAAGTAGATAGAACTCGGGTGAAATTGCATGTTCTTTAAGCGTTTTAACTGCATTAGAAAAAGTCGTTTCAAAGCACCCCATCTTTCCTCTTCATTTTCTTTAAGGATACTATATAAGAAGTCTGTTTTGCTTTTGGATAAAAAAAGATACTATGCAAGAACTGCAATGAAGAATAGGCAAAAGAAAACTGAAAACATTTCATTTTACAATATGCACACGAAGACTTGCAATAAGAGTTTAGTATCCAAAGCACCTGTCTAGCTGCTGCAAGGTTAACATCAAGAATTGCCTTTTCTTGTGAGTTTCCTTGTCCAAACATCCCATGACCGCCATTCACATCAATAGAGACTAAAGCCTCAGTTTGTTCAATCACTAGGGAACCCCCATTAGCAAGTGGAACCCTGAGATTGTACGAAAGTGAAGCAAGTTTAGCCAAACATGAGTATGAGATTATTATCTTTAAGGCTGCAAATAATATACAAGAAATAAATACATAAAAGAGGAAGATTATCATGAGTAATTTTTTCCTCCATGATCCAATAGATTGCTCGTCGTATAAATGCATTTGATGAGAAATAATTACCCTATGAGCATCCATCTTTGGACTTTCTTTCCTATCCCTCAACTCTGCCAGTGGATTTTCAATATACAATTATCATTGGCTTTCCTAATACTTTAAGCTTCTATTTTCAATGGACCCTGCAACATCTTATTTGAGTTTGAAATCTAGTCCGCTACCAATTCCTAGTTTTTCCCCTCAATAGTCAACTGATGGGAAAATGACACTGACAATGCCATAACTTTCATTTGAAGCTCACTTTGGTGCCATTACTTTTCAAGTGATTATTTGAGCATCATAACTTCAATAAATTGATCACTTAAATTATATTGGCACTTTTCTTTGGCTATCCTATGTGGCATTTATCTAATATTAAATCATTTGATGTGGCCCACCGAACATTAATGCCTCGTAGGATTTTGGGAAGAAAACTGCCAATGTAACTTAATTGATCTGCTTTTAACAGTCATGACGCTTAAATAATCACTTGAAAAATTTATGAAGCCAAAGTGAGTGTTGTACGAAAGTGACGGCACTACAAGTGTCCTTATACCTAAGCTGATCAATGACTCTTTAAGAAGAAATATTATGCAGTGGCCATGCAAGATGTGGTTGACGAAGGACGCTGCATCTACAGTGCAAATCAGCCAGAGCTCAACTCATTGACACTGAAAATCTGAGTTTGACTCAATTTGTCATTAAGATCAAAGTGCCTCAAGTACCAAACCAAGTTTGAGCTCACATGTTGACAATACTTGACTCAAGCAGCTCCTGAGTCCAATGGAGTAGTTGGATTTTATATTTTTGAGCATATATATATTGTAAAAGGTAATACACAAAGATAATATTGCATCTAATTTTAATTGCACTTGAAAACTCAAATTCTTGATTCTCAAAGCCCTAGATTTCCCTCCCTCCAATTATCCCATAAAAACGTAATAGGGATAGCTGATAGCATCTTCCTCTTGTCCAACACTTTACCAAATTGCAATCCTCTAAATCATCCAAAAATGCAATTGACTCTCACCTACCAAATAGTTGGAGAAAACTCTATCTGCAGAAGCTCAACTCATGCAACAAATTTGTACTGCCTTACAACACATCTTTGGTTATACTAGTGTATATCAACCACTTAACTTATAGTAATAATTCTAAAAAAGGTATAGCATATTTGAGTTCTTCATTTAAAATCCTAAACCAGGTAATATCGGGATGGAACTCACCTTTTATTCAGGATATTATCAATCTCCCCTTCAATGTTGAATTCATCAAAAAGAGGAATTCTTTTATCATGCAACTCAACTCGGTCACAAAGATATGGAGCTATTTCTTGAAGATAGTTGGCAACCTGAAAGTACAAGAGACAGCTTATACTTTTTAGGTTAGAGAAAGTCCATATTCCTTATTGGATAGCAAAGACTATCCTCATCGTGAGAACCAACTAATAAAATTAGTTCCAACCAGATAAACAAAGTACTTTGAAGCAACTTAGACGAAATCACTGCCACATATTGCTTTTCGACCATCATCTCAGTTCCACATAAAACAGCAGTACAGAAACAGTGTTTTGCTCAGTAAATCATCGTAAGAAATCTCATAGCATAGAGATATCTTAACCACTAATATGTTCATAACAATATCAACATGGATCAGGTTGCTTCTAAATGATATCGGAGATGTGCTCGATCTATATATGAAGGAGCAATCACCTACATTTTCCCCAAATCCAGAACCACACAGAAACAGGGAAACTACCATGCTATTCCATCCAATTAGCAGCCCAGCAAAGAAAAGCATGCGTAATTCACCAAAGACATGCTTCGCATTTACTCAGCAATACCTCATGAAAAGTCCTTGGAGAGTCGACCACCATTTTTGTCACCTAGAAGTGGATCAGAAACATTGTCTTAATTAGTATAATTTATGCAATTAGATTAAAAATGATGTCCACAAATCATAATTTAAAATAATACAGGTGCAGAGGGCAGTGACCTTCTCGTTAAAATAGTCCTGGACCACTGAGAGTGTTTGACCCATAGCCCTATGCAAAATAGAAGGAACGGCTCCTTCAACACCTTCATCTGAAGCAAGAGCAGCAGATTTTGCGTGTTCCATTATGTTTTTCCAGGTTGAAAGCAAACCTTCCAAATCCTTCTGCAATTCCTCTAAAGAATGACCAGCAGCAACAGTCCTCACGGTCAAGCCGAAACCTTGCGGCTGCAAAGTCTTTGCTATAACTTTTAATCGAGTACGTTCCATCCCACTAATCTTTTTTGACACTCCAATCCTATTGCACCGAGTCATCAATATCTGCAAACCAATAGAGGTTGAAGCAAATTAGATATTGCAAAACAATAGCTCAACAGAATCTATTGAGATTAGATGAAATATGATGGAGAACCCACCCAGAATCTACTCCTCAGTTTAGGATATGCAGTCAACATTGGACCTTTTGTGCCTAGTCCTTCTTTGACTACTTGAACAACAATTTTGGTGCCCTTCCGGACCTTACTCCACTTATTATCCCCAGCGGATGTAAGAGTAACGTCCTTTGCATCTTGAAGTTTAGATCTCTCAGAGTTAGTGGCAATTGCTGTTTCAATAGGAAGAAAACCTTCGAGAGACTCACCCTGTTGATGTTTGTTGGTTCCACCAACACCATCCTCCATACCAGCAGCCACACCAACTTCATCTATATGCAACAGACTACCATTCGAAAATCCATTCAAGGATTCTGTAGAATCTAAATCATCCTCGTATTCATTTTCCTCATAGTCATCATGCCCAGCTTTTCCTGAAGCGTCATGGGAGAAAATCTCTGTGACATCATCAATACTTTCAACATTATCTAGTGCATGGATATCTCCATGATTAAGTGGATGACCTTCAAAAGCTTCATGCTCTGAGCCATTTGGTTTTGTTTTCCTTGTTTGTTGATGAAATGGAGGAAATACAAAAGGTTCTCTGTTATGCCTGATATCCACAAGGGAGTGTCTCGAGTTGCCAATGTTGACAAAAGCACCACCCATATGTGGAACAAGTTTCATGACGATACCTAGATACACACTATCACATTGTACATCAGTTTTAACAGGCTCCAGAAGTAACTCAGCTAGCTTCCCATCTTCCAGTACTGCTATTCTTTGCATTGTGCATATTGAGGAATTGATTAATATAACAGTAGAAATCAATCGACTCGATTTCATCTTCATCGGGCTACCAAATTTTATGGGCATTTTCATCCAAAAACAAATTTAACTTAAATTTTAGTTAAATTAAATTAAAAAATTAAAAAAAAGAAGAAAAAAAACAAGGGGAGGGCTCGGCCAGCTCTCCCCACCTGTGGCCGCTACCCCATTGCCGGTGGAGCAACGACGATGCCTGGCAAAATCACTGGCGACCCTCACCAGAACGACCTTCTGTTAGTCCCTTGCCTCTGGTCAGCATGGGTTGCCGGCCCTCATTGAGGCACTGGCCTTCGCCGCCGCCCCATCAGTGATAGGGCGATGGCCAGAGGTCTCCCGTCATGTTTTTTATAATTTTTAATTTTAGCTTTTTTAGTTTGTTGTTTATGAAAAAATACAAAAGGAAAGAAATCAAAAAAAAAATTATAAAACAAAAATGCCTTGATTTTCGTTAAGGGTAGATCTATATTTTTTTATATTGTTCTATTTATAAGGTTCTTATCAAAAAAAAAAAGATAAAAAAAATTATAAAAATGCCTTGATTTTCGTTAAGGTTAGATCTATTTTTTAGATTGACTTTACAATTTTCAAAGCAGGCATTTGGTAAAATTTGCCTTATTTTATTTAAAACAAGAACTTTAAGCTCTTTTAAACCTTGAATTCAATGGCTTTCAAAACTTTTATTTGACACAAAAATCTACTTTAAACTCTTATTTAAGAAAATAAAAACATTTCGAGTCATTATTTGGAATTTTCCATTTACTACAGGATTCTTATTTCCCATTTTGCTAATTTCTCATTATTTGCCTTCCCTGTAATGTGACTATGATTGTCTGCTATGAGACGGGGATGAGAGCTTAAAGGAGACGAATTCATGTCCTAATCTCTGCAGCTCTCTTCCCTCCCTGTCTCCCTCCGCTTGTTGCGAGCATACGGCCCGAAACTCTCCTGCTGTCGCCGAAGAACACCCCCGTCTTCTGTATTGAAGAGCGCAACCGAGCGCTCCCAGGCGCTTGCTCATCTCGTGAACCAATCGTTGAGGCTTGGAAATCTTGCTCGAATTTCGCAGAATCTGCAGCTGTCTCGAGGGTGGGTATGTCGTGCTCTGGTTCTTCCAAGTTTTCTAATTCCAATTTGGCTTTTCCTTTTTCTCTTTCTTTGGTCCCTTTGATAGCGGAGGTTGTGATTGAAGTACGTGAGAGTATCCTCTGCGTGTGTGATTAATCGGAACCTCCTGGGCATGATTAAAGTTCGAAACTTTATTGGCAAATGGTGGCTGGTGATTGCCGTTTAGCTATCGGCGGCACAAAAGTGGTGGTGGGAATGGCTCTTCTAAAGCTAGAGTGCATTCAGCAATCGAATTAGTGTTCCGTGACCATTGCTGGTTGGTTAGTGATTGAGCGAGCTTAAGCGAAGGATTTATGAATTTTGCCGTTATTGGGTGTCAGTTGATAGTGTGTTGGTCGCTCGTTGGATTGAAGGGTGACTTTTAAGTATTGTACCGTCGAATGTGGGGATGTGTTTGTTGATAGTGTGTTGGTCGCTCGTTGCCTGAAGGGTCACTTTTGTATTGTATTTCTGTAATGTGGGATGACCTTTGTTGATATGTGCGGTGAATGTTTTTCCAAGATAATAGAGCATGCCAATGCAAGAATATCGTGTGTGCATGCCAAATGTTTGGTTTAAGTTCCAACAGAAAGGTGGTTTCCTGGATATAATTTCTACACTCATTATCCGTAAGACAGTGCAATAGCAGAGAGGTTGGTGTGTTGATATGCTTGAATGCTTAAAATGTGAGCGAATCGGGTGCATTTGGGTTGGATTGGGTTGGTTTCGATAAGGCTCTGCAGGTTGTATCTGCTTGAATATGTAGATGTGAGTTAAATGGGCCATTTCAGTCAGATGCTTATAGGACCTACCCATTTGTCAACACAGGGAACCTTCTAAGTAGGAATTAGCCTTGCATTTGCTGGAAGTTTTTTATAATGTAACTCGTACATTACCCTGTTATATCCCAATGCATACTCTTTAGTTCGTATTAAATAGTATTCATGAAGTTGCGGCTCAGTCTAATACTGTGTGATCTCATACCCAAACCTGCTGTGAAAACTTTTTTCAGTTGCATGTGTACTTGGGTATGAACTGAATTTTCCTGTCATGCATTAAACCTATGCATGGAAAGAAAATCATGTTCTGTGCCAGAAGATCAACAATTGTACTATAATTTAAGTCATTTCTAATTTCCTACTATTTGGTTGTATAGATAGAATGAAATTTTCTTTTTTTTCTTTCATTTCTTTATGGCAGAAGTTAGTTTTGCCTAGGCCCAAAATCAAACAATAAAGTCATTGGAAAGTAAAGGTAGAAAGCCAAATCAAGAAGAAGATGGAGGGGTTAGTTTCTTTTCAAGTGACGGCTAGGGTTCCATTTCATGGTGTACCTCCCCTCATGCACAGGCCCACAAAGTCATCAATCTGTAAATTACTTCCAATTGCTGCGATGAACCTTCATGCCAAGGAAAGTAAGCTCTCTGTCAGCTGTATCCGAGCTCAACAGGTTGATATTCTCTTCCAACTCTGTTGTTTCTATTGTAGAATTACATAACCAGTATCTTCGAATTGGCCTTACCTGCTTAATGACTTTTGGGAATTAGCACAACTTATCTTTGGAATATGCATCAAGAACTTTTCTGCTCAATTTCTCGGATCTAGGCAGAGTCAATGTGGGCATAATTTGAGGAAATAAATTCCGTCGGTAGAGTGTTTGTGCACCATTATCAAGCATTTGATTCAGTAACAAAATGCTATGAGAAAAATTATGGCTGTTCGAGTTAAATAGCAAGCCTGATATATTTCCTGTAAAGGCATCAACCTTTTCCTCGGCTTTGTGATCATCAACTGTTTATTGAAAGTACCATGTTTACCACCTATCTCATTTGCTAGCTTGTGTTCATGATAGAAGCAACAAAGTTTGAAGATGTTCGCTGAACTCGTGCTTCAGTTTTATGTAATTTGCAGTACTATTCAAGATAGGCATCTTGATATGGAAACTATAAGCTTGTTTCATCATCTTTCCAAAATAGTTGATCTTATTAACTTCTATGATAGCATTCATCAGCAAAGGTATATACTGTTTTTCTATGCAGTCGGAGACCAGTGATATATCTGCTACAGTTGTATCTGCTAATGAATCACAAGAAAATTCTCTTGATGCTAAGGACTGGGAATTAGGGATGTACCAAAATGAAGTAGCTGCTAGCCAAGGGATCAGGATTAGAAGAAGGCCACCAACTGGACCTCCCTTGCACTATGTTGGGCCCTTTGAGTTTCGATTGCAAAATGAAGGCAACACTCCTCGAAATATTCTGGAGGAGATCATATGGCACAAGGAAAAGGAAGTCTCACAGGCAATTCATTATCATTTTGCTTGTAGTATATTAAGCAGGCAATATTGGTGATTCATTGTGATCAGTTGTTTCTTATGCTTTTAATTTCAGTTGAAGGGAAAGCGACCCCTGGGGGTGCTTAAGAAATTCCTTCAAAATGTTCCTGCGACGAGAGATTTTGTTGGAGCTCTTAAAGCTGCTCATGAGCGTACAGGACTTCCAGGTTTGATTGCTGAAGTTAAAAAGGCTTCTCCAAGTAGAGGAGTACTGAGGGAAGATTTTGATCCAGTAAGTCGCATGCTCTGTTGTATTCATGACATCCCTATCCTATTTACAGATTTGTAAGTGACCCTACTTAAAGTCATACCAATGTAACAATGCATGCTAGGTGACAATGGATATGTCCTCAGCTCTTTATAGGAGAATGTCACATTTCCAGTTACAGATATCTATCACCTATTTAGGCTTTGGCAAGCCTTGGTTTGTATCCACTATTCATAGCTAAGCCGCTATAGGTTTAATTCCATCATTTTTCATGATTAGAAAAGAATCATTGTGACCAATCCCACTTAATGGGAAAGTACTTAACTGTTGTTGACGTTACTGGTGTATGGTAAGCTGTGGCAGCAATCTGGCTCTGAAATTTGACGAATAGTAGTGGTTGTTAGTATCTCTTGAAACGATTTATTGTTGACAAATGTTTCTTTCAGGTTGAAATCGCTCAGGCTTATGAAAAAGGAGGGGCAGCATGTCTAAGTGTTTTGACTGATGAGAAATATTTTCAGGTAACATGTTGGTGAACTGTCTTTGGGTGTAGCATTTTAATGTTCATAAGTATTAGCAATATGAATAGCAAATAATAGATATGTCGACTGATGGCAGTGGCTGATATATGCCTGTTCATTTTAATTTGGCCAATCCAGGGGAGCTTTGATAATTTAGAAGCAATAAGGAGTGCAGGAATAAAGGTTTGCCCCTGGAGATAAGCTATCTTCTTGAATAGTTACATCAGTAGCAAGGTTTGTTTTTGCTTATCGTCTTAATGAAATGAAATTTTTGCAGTGCCCTCTCCTGTGCAAAGAGTTTATAGTAGATGCATGGCAGATCTACTATGCTCGATTAAAAGGTGCAGACGCCATTCTTTTGATTGCAGCTGTGCTGCCTGACCTTGACATCGGATACATGATTAAGATTTGTAAGATGCTTGGTTTGGCTGCTCTTGTTGAGGTTTGAATATCTCTCTTTGTGTTTTTCCTAGTTTCAAGCTTGTTTTGCTGTTCTGGTTGAGAGTAGGCTTATCTCATTTCAAGCTGGTTTTGCGATTCTGGTTCAGAGTCAGCTTATCTCATTTGAAACTAGTTTTGCTCTCCTGGTTGCAAGTTAGCTTAGGAAAACTCATGATGCCTTCTAAAATTAAATTTTTACCTCTTGTCGTACCGTATCCTTCAAAAGTTTGCGACACTTATATGCAAATCTGTAAAGTATAATCTAGCCAGAAGCCCCATACCTTGTTCTAGTCATCTCATTTTATTGGTGATTGGAACTTCTGTGATGTTCTCTTTTATTAGTCCTTTGTGATCTATGTCCCATACCTAGTAACACAGGTATTAGTCGGATCATCGCCTTGGACTTTTAATTCAGGTGGTTCACTTCAGCTCCGGTGTGGTGAAATTATTTCCTGACAAGAATTGCAATTATTTATAGGTGCATGATGAGCGGGAAATGGATCGTGTCCTTGGAATAGAGGGAGTCGAGCTTATTGGTATCAACAACCGCAATCTGGGTAGGCTTTTTTTATATATGATGACATAGCTTTTAAACTAGTTAGTCATTCTATGTGATGTGAGTATCAGGGGAGAACAATTTTGTACTAGTTAGTTTCAGTTTATTATTTCTAACTGAATCATTGATGGTAAAACCAATGAATAAGCTTGGAATTTTAAGGACAGCCACTGCCACAAAAGAGAAAAATACATAGTAAATGATTCTAGCAAGGAGAAAGAAGAAAGGAGGCAGTAACACGTTCAGAGAGTGATGTCCTTGAGCTGCATTTTTATATCTCCTCTCAAATGCAATATATATTCTCCATGAGAAGTGAATCAGGATTTAGACATTACTCCAGAGATTGGATGGTGTTAAATTTGATGATATCATATTGGAGAGGTGTAGAATTCGATGAGACCGCCTGCACGTTCTAGTATTTATGATTGATTTAACCTCTTTGTTTGCAGAAACATTTGAGGTGGATATTAGCAACACAAAGAAGCTTCTTCTTGGAAAGCGTGGTCAATTAATCCATCAGAAGGATATAATTGTAAGGCATCCCCCTACTATATATTCTTTCATGCTGCAAAGCAGAAAGAGCAAATCCCCTCTGGTCTCCTTTCGTATTGGTGGAAGTATTGTATGTCATAACGGTTGCTTGCCTGATCTTAAATCTCTCTTACTATCTTCTTTCTCAATAATTATGAACCTTAAGGTTGTTGGGGAGTCTGGACTGTTTACTCCTGATGACATTGCCTATGTACAAGAAGCCGGCGTTAAGGCGGTAAGCACTGCATCTGCTCTGCATTTCCTTCATTCCCGCCCAAAATACATGTTTTGCTGTTTAAGCAAGAACTTTTTCATGGTCAAGTCAGTCTATCATTTGTAGCCCCAATCCCAAGTGATAATTTTCTCCTGTTCTTTTCCATTTTGTCTACCATCTCATTTGGGTTGTAGTTTTGATGGATCTGATGGTACTTGAAGGGAGGAGGATGAGATTAACTCCATCACTGGGGAACGGGTCAACCTATAAATGTACCAAATTGTGTTCAAAGAAATTATTTGTGATATAAGAATTATAAACGTTACAAATTTACGCTTCCACACTTCCAGACATGATTCTCGTGAGCCGCAGGTGATTTGATGGACTTTCATATTACTTTTGCAGGTCCTAGTTGGGGAGTCGATTGTGAAGCAAAGTGATCCCGGGAAGGGAATTGCAGGACTTTTTGGGAAGGAGATCTCCTTGTGAGCTCAGAGCAAAGTTAAAACGGAGCTAGCATGCTGTGGATGCGCTAAGCGAACTGTTGTTTGATGTATCTGCAGGTCATTGTTAAGCTTCCTTATTTGCAAAGGAATGGAGGAGAGCATTGTATTCAAATATCTGCTGGTAGGAGATGACATCTTAGGTCCGAGTTCATCGCAATAAACATTCTGTATAATTATTTACATTTGATAGACTGGGAACCTCTCCTGAGCGTTTTGCGCAATTTTGCCAATAATCTACCATTTCTATGGTAGCCTTTGCTCCATCTCGAGCATCATGTCCACGAGTACATGAGCATGGTATTTTCGCATTCTGTGAACGCATCTCTCTCTCTCTCTTGCCAAACTTCCTTAGAAAATTTGTCTAGGCTGCCTACCATTGAGAAAAAAGGAATCACACCGGCTCCCCCATCCGTATGGAGAATTTATGGTGTAAAGATGCTTCTAACGTATATCATCATAAGTCATCTACTGCTGAATCACCAATTATACAGACGCTTCAACGATAAAGCAAAGACCAAAGATTGCACATGTTACTACTCATTTTATGTCCAAATTAGAAGGCCCTCCAATTTTTTCAGATGCATCCTCTTGAGTTGGCAGACACTGATTTTGGAGTATTAACATCCAGTCCAAACACGTACACGGTAGTAAAATAAGTGATGGGTAAAGACTAGAAAGGGGCCATATAGATGCACTCAACTTGTAATGTTTTTTGTGCCTGGCTCAATTTGTCGCATAGATATACAAGAGCTGATGATTTGCCATCGTCATCTAAATTTTTACCCTCCACACCTTTCCAAAGAAATTATTCACTCCTTTGGAAGTTGGTAGTTATTCACAAAAGGGTAAAAGGTCATACATGGTTTACAGAATGTTAACTATACGTAACATCAGAAACATTTATGTGATCTCTGTTGCTCCAGCTAGCATATTGGATATGTTCCTCTTCTCTATGAATAAATTAAATAAGAAATTGTGGGGCTCACACTCATTTTGATTAAAAAATGCGGAAAAGAAAACAGTTCTGTCAAAGATACAACAAACATGGTCACCTAACATCATCGTGGACTCCACTTTCCAGATTTGAACACTTGATAGAAGCTGGACCTTCTGGAAACGACGAAGAACACTGCACAGTCACCACCACATTCAATCAGGAAGAGATAACAATGAAAGATTTCGCTAGGGAGGTGAAGTGCAGATGATGGTAGAAATATTCATTGCAAGTCATTTTAGGTCATCTAGATTCTTTTCATATTTTATTTCGTTTCTGTCAGAAAACCAAAGTACATTTCACTCCTTGAAACAAACAGGTCATAAATACGCACCTGGAATTCCCAGAATAATAAATCTAGACTCTCTCAAAACATCATGGAGTGTTCTCTTCTCGTTAACTCTGATCCACTTATTGCCAGAGTCATCACCTGAAAATATGCCCACAAATTAGATGGGAATTAAGCATTACATAAAATGTATAGACTAGCTCTACTTCTTTCAACTGAGATTTTCTCAACAGAGGGAACATATGAACTATCTAAAGCTGTGTTTCCATAAAATAAGATGAACTTGAGACTACATTCCTAAATAGCACTAAACAAATCATGATAAAAGATCACTTCAAATATGAGTGATAGCCACCAACATCAGATAATCAGATACTATACTTCTGGTAACAGACTACTACCATTAACTCCATAAAGGTTCAAAAGCAATAACTTCAATAGTAAGAGTAAATGACCCAAACGAGTTCTGTTAAAGTCAGTTGGCCTGAATATACATGCTTCACCCTTCAATGAACCAACAAGCATGGAAATAATGAGATGTAACCACTTTCAACTATCACCAAACAATGTCCAATAAGATAACTAACGCAAGTTGTCCACCCGTTTTTTGTTTGCTTCAGCAGAACCCAAAAACTCCCTCTGGCCTCTCCAACAAACCCCCATTAAGTGCATTCCTCCATCTCTCCTGATAAATCCCAAAAGCAGCCATTGAAGGTTTATTCCACTTTACCGGCTTCTTTAAGGCTCCTGACTGCTAATTGTCTCCTATCAGATGTTTTCCCAGGTTATAAATATATGCTTCATAATGACTCTCAATCTCACATTAAGCTTCAAACTTATCTCCCCACATTTTAGATAATCACAGGTGTCTTTCAAATCATCCTCCCATAGATCATGAAGGACTTCATGTTCATCTCAAAACCACATATCAATCTAAGTTAGTTACATTCTACTTAATAATCAGGAGCCAATTAAGAATCTCTTAAAATAAGAAAATTTAGTACATACCAAAGGAGCCTGTAAGTATGGCTTCATCTTCGCAAGTTGTCCTAAACTATTAATGATTGATGTTCATAAACAGCATAACCAATGGAGAGGCCCACACAATCAGTTGACCTACCCTTCTAGATGTTTAGAGGAAATCCCTAGAATTATTCTTTGATGAAAACCTTTCATGCTGGCCAAGCATCTGAAAACCTCATTTGAGGTTGCTTTATTATTTTGTACCTAATATTTCTATAGGGAAAACAATTACACTTAAAAGACTCACAAGTCCAATGGTAAGAGACATGTTCAAGTCAAGTGTTGCAAAGCAACTAATCTAATAGGAAAAATAAGAGTACCACTACAGGAAAGTTTCAGCGAAGAGAAGCTCTACCAGCAGAGAGTGTGGTACTAGAAGAACTGCCTGTAGCGTTTTCATCTTCGTATGGAAGTTCCACATTAGCACCCGCAGTACCTTCTAAAAAATATTGGAGGAGTTTTGCAGTTGACAGACAAGTTCCAGAACTAGCCTGCAGACCAAAGTTAGTCTCTTGTATTAATCTTCCACAATAAAGTTAGAGGAAGCATGTCGTTTCTCAAGGAAAAGATACTGATGGAAGAATCTCCTCCAATATATCTGCAATATACTTTTGCCAACACTTCTGCCTGAGGGTGTAGATACAGTATAGTGGAAATTTTTCTGTCTCCCGGCATCTTCCAAAGATCAAACCTCTAGAATGGAACATTGCGTTGTGCTCGGAAGTAATCCATTGATAACATGACCGACAAAAAGTGTCAGAGATGTAGAGAATCAATCTATGTAAACAATGAAAAAGCATTTTGACCTAGATGGCAAGATTACTCATGAGAGACACGATGAACAAGTTTCAACCTTAACCGTAGAATCTTTAGCGGCTCACCTCATAGTACAACTCAATAGCATCACGGGTGTACTTATTTTCTGTATCCCATGGCAATGGAGGAGAATCCTCTGAGAAGATGTTCAAATGTTAAGGAAACATTCAATGGAGGAAGTACTCGCATCACAAAATTCTGATTGTCAAACAGGGGTGATAAGGGGAAAAAGAACCCTCTGATTGTAAGAGGATGGTTGCACCACTAAAATCTCCCACGTTGCAATCTCATTATGTTAGTTGTACATTAAGAACCAGTTATAGATCAGTCGCAACAAAGAAATTTGTCACAGAGGTGACTTGATTCAGACTACTGTCCAGTCCATGACAAATTCTCTAGTTTTCTCTTCAAATTCGATGGAATTCTCGGTAAGAAGGTAATTTACTTTTTCTAAAGTAAAAGGGCTGAGAGCAGCGTCCTCTCTTCCATCTTTCGCTGCCCTCTTCCCTGATCAGTATTCAGCAAAGACCAATTAATCACAAGGAGAAAATAATGTGAAGGGCACTGAAGAGGTTCCTGATCTCACAAGACTTCAAGACAAGTTTAGCTAGGAAAGGTGCCTGATCTCAAAACACTGTGAGCTACATCCTAAGGTTTATGAGATCAATAATACCCTTAAGCATCTGATGCCTGTATCAACTACTGACCATTTTAAATTGCTATTTCTAAGAATCCAGTGTAATTGTACATCCTTGTCTACTCCATTTAAAGTGCTATCCCAAAGTAAATTCACCACAACAGTAGTATGACTGCCTTCTGCAAATTCTTTTCTCCATCTCATAACAGACTCTTATCAACTTTTTATCTGTTTTAAACAATACCATTCCGTAATCAAGAGTCAATGGAGATATTCTAACTCATTAATCCTATGTGAAAAATCTCTTTGAGGACCCATTACTGAAAATGGTCCAGAAGACCAAAAACACAGATGGTGGGAGGAGGTTGCACGTGTTAGCATCAGAATCCAAATGAGAAATCATGTGATGGAAATAAAACGCAGTTACCTCAAACATGCAAATGATCATGGATATAGACTTTGCCATGTGATGGCAAATCGAGTTAACAAACTGCCAAGTAAAAAAGCATGTAAAAGAAAAGGATATTAAGTCAAGATGAGCTGAGAACATGTCAATCTCGCAGAAGTCCTCAATGAAGTCACTGGACATGACCTCTGCATACAGAAGGAGAACTGGCCAGTGAAGAATGTTATCTTTATCTAGTACAGGCTTTTTCAGGCCAGTAAGCTCTCGATACATCGCCTTCCCCATCTTCAATTTGCGTGCCTCAATTGCAGAAACAAGGCCCTAAGAATTTTTCCAAGACCAAGACATAGAGGTTAAAAACATAACGTAAAACACTCAGTAAAAAAATGAAAAATTTTCCTGGAACAAGTACAGATGAAGATATTCGAGATGCCTACTTTTGCTACTGTCACCGCATTGGAAACTTCAGCTTCATGGCTTTGGCGCTCCATTATGTTGGACTCGACTTTCGTTGCAAGTTTTTTTAGTTCTTCATTACTTGGGTCCTTCTCGAGCCCATTTTCACAATACAATTTGGCTTCATGTAACAGATTCAGTGACAAAGATGCTTTGGCAGCTCGATAAAAAGCCTATAGCATGCACATCATGTCTTAAGATCCACAAAGTCAACGTAACTGGACTATAACTGTAGATGACTTACCTTAACATTTGTTTGGCACAGATTAATTGATTCCTCAGCATCTGTTAGAGCACGCCTATAATTTCCGAGAAGCAGATTGACATGTGCTCTATTTGCAAAAAGAACTGAATTCTCAAAGTCGCTTAAAGCTTTCTGATTAATTGCCCTTGTGTAACAATCAATAGCATCCGAATAGTGTTTCTTGCCCAACTTGACATAATCATTACCTTTCTCCTGCAAAGTAAATGGACAAGTGGAACAGACACGAAGAAACTGCTTTTCAAAAGCGGTAGTAGCAACAGTGTCTGAATTATGGATGAAGGCATCGATCTAATAACAGTGTTTTAGCAGTCCCAAGGTGCCACTAACCTATCAGTAAAACAGTTCCTGTCAATATCTACTCAATGAACTTACCCCTAAAAGCACACTTACAACTTAAACTCCTGCATCTTGACGGCCAAACGTACATAAATAGAGAAGTCGCTCTACATCAATACAAAGAACCCAGTCCTTACAAACTGAATAGGCGCACCAACATAGCACAACATTCATGTACTGATGACCCGATAAGAGATGTAGCACCAGCTCATGTTCCTAACACCTAGTAGCTCGACCGATACTATCCGTTGATTACAGCACATCATCTCGACGGATCCAGCTAGTATTCCGATCAAGAAGGTGGCAATATCACAGACAATTTAACTCAATGTAAAAGAATTTCACACGGTTACCAACTGACAGAGCAATTTATGTTGCCACAGCGTACAGTCTCCTACCCCCACAAGCAGGCCCACAGTAGCAAAAAAAAAAAAAAAGTCAGCCAAGTTTCGAACTTTCGTTCGAATTGATAACTGAAATCACACCACTCGCGCTCCAACCAATCCACTTCAACAAAAGCATCCGCCAAAGACTCGCGCGGAGCCAAATTTTCGCACGATGCGGCATGTCTCGGCGGCGCCAAAGAGGCGTCGAAGTCGAGTGATGGGTGCGAAACAAGACACGAACTTGCAGAGGGGCAACCGCTACACGCATCGAAAAACCGTGAATTCCGCCGAGGGAAGCGACGATCTCACCTTCAGCTCGAGAGCGGCGGATTCTTTGAGGGCGGCAATGGCGTCGAGGTCGGCGGCCTCGCGCTCGGTTTGGGGCTGCGACCCCTTCTCCATCCAAAGAGCCATATCGATTCAGCGCCCGGGTTTCGCTTCGCTAAAAGTGGGTTCGGACAAGAATCCTCGTACTCGGGTCGTTGTGACTCCTCGGTACTTTGGTCGGGACTAGGAGTCGCTTCACTTGAGACTTCCCAGTTTTCGAGCGTTGCTTTGGGCGGCAGTTTTATTAGGTTTCTTCCGTTCGTCGGCTCTCCCTCCCCTGAAACTTTCTTTTGCAAGTCTCTAGAGAAATCCTAAACATATTATATTTATGGCAATTCAATCTTAAATATTTTTTATTAAAAAGATTTTAAACCTATTAATTGGATCCGAAATATTTTGATGATTTGTCGATATAATTTATTTGACCAATATTTATTTCAGTCCACATAACAATATTTATTTGTTAAATTTATTGATGCAATAAAATTTACTAAATTAATTGATTTAGAAAACCATGAGCCTTAATTTGGGTGATTATCAACTTTTTGCATGTTAATATACCAATTAGTTTCAACTTTACTAGCTCTTATTTGAACGTATTATCAACATTTATGTGCAAGCTTACCAGCATGGTAAATTAACCAACTCTTATTTAAGTCTTTTTGCTAATGTTTATTTGATTATTTGAAATTGCCAACCATTTCAATTTATTAGTTAAAGTCACCAAGAAGTTAAATTTATTTGCACAATTTGCCAACTTGTTCATGCAACAAACTCTTCTTAATATTTACCAATTGTTATTTGAGTCCACTTACTAACGTATATTAGATTGTTTGGACAACATCATCCGTTCCCATAATTTATCAACATTTATTTGTTAAAGTTAGAGGCATGTTACGGTTACCAACTCTTACACAAATTTACTAATTATTTTCAAAATTGCTAAGTACGTTAATAATTTTTCAACATTTATTTGCAGAGCTTTAATTTGCCAGCTCTTACATGAAACTAAGTTGGTGAATTATTGGACATTGCTAGTGAATCATTGGAATAGTCGGTGAGGAAACAATCAAATGAACATTAGTAACTGACTCAAATATCTAACTGTTTCAATAATTTATAAATGTTAACTTTGAGAGCTTTACCTATAAAGTTACCTATCAATTTCATCAATTACGCACGCCTCGATGCTGCATGGCATTATATGTTTATCGGGATGGAATCATGGGGAGTTCATAGTTACATTTCAGAACACTCTGCTCAACCAGTTTTCGACCTCAAAAGTGGAGTTTTGCTAGATTTAATAACAACAAAAATTAAAGATTTATCCTCCTATCATCCTCATTGAACCAAATAAGAGTCTTAGATATTCAAGATCAAAGTACTCTAAATAGGTGTTGGATGATAATCTCTTCAGAAACAAAACAAAACAAAACATAAAATGACATCGTGCATTTCTCTGTCTGATCTAGAATTTCAAAAGCAAAAGATATTTAGAAACAGCGCGGGCAACATCAGTTGCAATATGACATTCTGAGACACCTGATCTGCTATCCTCTCCATACTTCGCAATCTAAAAGTACAATCAAAGTTTATAGAGTGACAGTAAGATGATTGTATCCCTGCTTGACCTCAGTTGATGCCAAAGTCCTCATATCTCCATTGACGCCGAAGTCAGATTTTGATCTGAGGTCACATTGAGATCTCAACAAGTCTGAGAGTTCACCTTTTGAAGTATCACCATTTTTCTCACATACTCATTTGAAGAGCTTTCTGAACCCATTAAATATTGTCAAAGCTCGCAGCTCGCCGCTCCTTAGATCTCTCAATCTTCTCCTCAGAATCTGAAACGAATAGCCACACTAGGTAAGCATGGAAAGCGATATTTATGACTGCAAATATACGTATGCCATATCACACATATGTTATCTGTACAGAACAGTGACCAAGATGACCGTTGGCAAATCAGACAAATCAGACATTGCTGCCATAAGAATATATCACACAGAATAGATGCAACTAATCGGCAAATGATGCACATTAGACTCCTTACATATTGAGCTCGGAAAAGTATCCTTCTCTCGCTAGTGCACAAGTCTACTGCCAACTGTTTTAGAAACAATCTTCGGTTGAGTTGTTTCGGAGAAGTCACGTCTAAATCCATCAACCCACTCTCCTGAAACATTAGATTAAGAAAGAAGCAACAAGGTCGATAGTCACGTTATCACTTCTGATCAAGGTGGGATTTAACTATTCCAAGACAAGGAAACTATAGATTGGCACAGTTTAAAAATTGATCCAAGTTATAACAAACTGCACACATTCAGTCCCAAAGGCAGAATGCTCACCTGCAAGAATTTGGAGTACTTAGATATACTCAATTCACAGCTGTCTAGTATGTATTGCAATGCTTGTTCCTCTATTTCAGGGAATCTCATGTCCTTCTTTGTTGTTGTTTTGTTTGAAGCTGCAGCTGCCAACTGCAAACAGATACTAGCTGTATAGGGAAAATATAACAATATGACAATTATATTTCTCGAAGCAAAACTTAACTACCTCCTCAAATTGACTGCTCATGCTGGGCGGGCTAACAGCTAGATAAGCATATGCCATCAACTCTACCGGCCAGCCAGTTATTTGTACGGGAAAACACTGGGAGCTGCCAAGACAGAGATAACTTGCTTCTCAAAACATGGTGTGAGATAAATATCAAGGACCAATATTTGTATAGCATGATGCTGAAGGACATAGATGTGCAATCACCTCGAAACTAATGGTAAATCAACCTTAATGCCTCAATCGGATGTTGATGTTAGTACATAAATCGCATATAACAGGATGCTAACAAAATATTAGTCGCAGATGATTCAGGGGCTGCAACCAGATGTCGATGTCGAGCAAATTAAATTGATGTAGCAAAATTAGATTACTTACGCAGATAAGCCATGCTTCCTTAGAGCTTCTAGCTTTTTGCTGTAACTTTTGTCGGATTTCTTGAGTGACAGTAATACCTCTACTGAATCACTTGGGTTCGTGCCCTCTTTAGGAACAAACCCATAAGACAGTAGGAGTTCTCCATTAGACTTCCTGCCATATGATATGAAAACCTGCAAAAGCCAATCCAAGAAATCAGAAGACTTCCACATCTCATTCTTAAAACAGTTCGAGTTGTAGAAAGTTACCTGCTCGCCTGGTTGATAGGGCCTGTCAGTTGTGAAGACAACTGCCCGTGATGCACTATCATAGTCCAGAAAAGTTTCGACCTAGGCCAGTCAGAGGTTGCCATTTAAGCATCAACCACTAAACAAAACATATAGCTTGACATGAGAATGATCAACACACCTCACAACTGTGATTCAACATATCTGCCCATGGAACCAGTGCAACCCTTCCATCCATTGAGGGCAGACGGACCTGTTTGAAAGCAATGTTAAAATCAAATGTCATTGTTTTAACCACCTCATCCCAGAAACAGTTAAGAACACTCACTAGCCAAATATGCACTGGGACAGATTATGTAATGATGGCTTGATTACTTCTTTTTTTTTTTTTTAAACCCATTTCTTTATATAGGACGTTACTACTTTCTACGATCCTTCTGTCATGTCCTCTTCGTACAGCAATGTAACTGCAGTTCTTCATTGACAGTTGGCTATGAACAATCCATCAGCATTAGGAATCACGGGCACACAAAATTCTCAAAAGGCAAAAGTCATTTTGGTGATACATGTCTTAGAGCTGTTGAGAGTTCCTTACCAAGCGCGAGAAAAGAATGCCAAATGACCACTTGAATGTCTCCAAATTATATACCTGTAATTCAATGACTATAGGGTAAGAGAAGAAGCTGTTTATAGCAAGTACGGAATCTCTACAAAAGAGAATCCGGGACCAGATAAATAAATTGAGAAACAGAATTTACATGCTAGTTACAATATTGAATGTCAACAAATTCCGACATTACATATGGAAGTCTACAAGTCTTGGCAAAAAATTACTAAATGCAGGTTTACCGCTACCAAATATTTCTAAAATAATCTCCAGCATTCTAGGATATCAACACTTATTTAAGGTAAATACCTCTTCAGGAAATAAATCAGGATGCTTGGAAAATATCCTGGAACTTAAGTCATTATATCTGCACAGGAGATCAATATCAGCATCCACCCTTTGAAAATCATGATCTCAGAAATCAAGGAGAACAACATCACAGTGAAATATGGCAATGTTAATGGCAAAGCAAATGGCAAGCTTACGTTCCAATGACATTAGTAATCCTTTCAATTGCTCGTTGTCTAATTTGTGATGCTTCTAGGTATCTGTCCAGTTCTGCACGTGTCCTGAAATTAAAAACTGAGAGTAGATCCTTAATCAAATAAATTGAAACGAGAAAATAGAAACAAGAGCTATTGAACTTGTAAGTAAGTTGGTAAAACAGCGCAGGAACTACCAGTATAAAAGTGAATACGGCTGTCTGGGGAGGGCCGAGATATAATTGCTCCACCTAGAAGACCCCATCAAACTTGCTTCGCTAATCAAGTATGTAGCAAGCAACGGCCAATCTGGCACTGAATTTTTCTTTAAAACTTGGCCAGCCTCTGCGCAGCTCCACTCCTAACGTCATCGAAGCAAACAGGCAGAGAGACAAAATTCCTTGATTAATGAATCTAGCAAGTAATGAATGAGCATCGCAAACTTCCAAACAAGAATTTCTGAACAGCCTCTGCCAAATTGGTGCCCAATTCATTACTCTAGAACGACATGACAGTTAAATAAATCGGATCCAATACCTAACCTGATCTAATACCATGTAAAAGAGCACCCGACAAATCGCTTTCCAGACAGAGCAAATTATCTACTTTCTGTCTTCTGTTTCACGTGCCCCATTATTATATTCATCTCTCAGACGCATGAAAGGCAAGCCATTCATGCCAAAACTACGTAATTCACGAGAAATCGCTCAGCTCGTGACCTGCTCACTTTACCCTCACTGTATATCAAATTTCAAAGCTTCTGACGCTCTCCTTGAAATACACAGTAAATAGGGATGATCATGTTCTTCTCAATACCGAAGCCACGGCGACAGTAACCTCACCGAGTCCGCGGTGATCACGAGCGAAGGAGGCACGAACAGCAACTTCTCGCCCTTCCTTACATTCTTCGACGCGACGAGCCCCCTCTCCCCGACGTCGACCCGCTGGATCGCCATCTTCTGCGGCGGCAGGCCGGAGTCCGACAGCCACCCCCGCAGCGCCGACGCGTTCTCCAGGGAGTCGGCGTCGCACCCCCAGGGGATCCGCTGCGCCTCCGACGCCCTGGCGGCGGCGGCGGCGGAGGAGGAGGAGGCGGAGTTGGTGGCGGGCGCCGAGCAGACCACCGTCGCCGCCGCCGCCGCCGGGAGCGAGGGGCGGGGGGGAGCGGCGGCGGGAGCGGGGGCGGGAGCGAGGCTTGTAGGCCTTGCTGTTGAGCGGAGGGGAGAAGGGCGGGAGGAGCGAAGTCTGGAAGATTCTGGAAGCAGCAGCAGCAGCAGCAGCTCCCGCCATGGCCGATCAGGTGTAGAGAGAGAGAGAAGAGAGAGAGAGAGAGAGAGAGAGAGCTTATCTGAGAGAGGGGAGAAGAAGAGGAAATGAGCGGCTGCTGGTGACTCGCGGGAAAGCATTCGTATCGCCGAAGCACCGTCCAACAGGAAAATGGGGAAAAAAATACTTTTATTTCAATTAAAAACATTAGATTTTTTTTTTTTATTTTTTTTTGTTTAGTCCGTGCCCATTTTTACATCTAACGATAAATGCGTGGGAAAATAAATTGCGTCGTGATTGGATATAATAATAATCCCTAATTATTCTCGTACGGCAAAAAATAATAATAAAAAAATGTTGCTCGACACGAATTGTGGCTAAAAGAAAAATCAAAGGAAAAAGAAAAAAGTGGTTCGAACGGAACGAAATCTACGTTTTTTGTCGAAGTCCGAAACCTATTCTCATATTTTCATTTCGAATAAAAAGTCCTTTTTCGAGCTATTGATGTGTGCTATCTCTTTTATATATATAGTTTGAACAAGCGGGCTCAATCGATGATTGGGAAAGCATTTTGTTATTAATAATAACTTATATTGGTTTGATATCATCCTATTATGTCGACTGACACTACAAAAATGGTTTTTACGCCTTAATCGTTGGACGGGTTTAATTGCAAAATTATGCACGAGTACATCTGTCTGGATGGGTTTAATTGCAGAATTATTAATGAGCACATGTGTCGCACATCCAAAGGTAAACTGAACCTGATAAAAGTCCGATGTTCAATAAAAAATGGTTGCCAACAACAAGCACACTTTCCTTCCTTTTGTGGAGTCTATGAGCCAACAGCCGCCGGTTGTTGTGACTGCTGTCATATTGACAAGCTACATGTCCGATTTCCTAACGGATATGGATGCAACAATAATTTTGCCTTGTGTTGAAAAAACCCTTGAGTAAGTAGCCAAAGGCTTAAAGGTACGTGTGAAGTTAGCGTTTTGATAAGGTCGACGGTCAATTTTTATTTTTTTCTTACGTTACTGAGGACCCGATCTCGAAAAAATCTTTTCCAGCTATTATTTCATTTTAAGTAAAATCGAAAATCGGTCCTCAGGGTTCGTTTTTTCCTGTTTTATCAGAAAAGCATTTAGTTTGTCAAAACAAAAGAGAGAACGTCCTCAATCCCAATTTTCCGACCCATGATAGAGTAATTCAGCTGAAAAAGCATCTTCTATTACACACTCGTTGTCAGAAGAAGTTGCAAGAACATGAGTTAGTGGGAGTCCATGGATAAAAAATGTCGTATGACGTCCATCATCAAAGGACACAAAAAGCAGGTACAAGAATCCGACTCGAGAACAGACAACCACGATACTTTCCATTCCTCGCGAAGCTACCGCCGCCGCGAGGTCTCCACACAGTACACAGTGGCTGTCCAATGGCAACACAATCCGACACATGAACTCGACTATTTTGCATCCACAGCCCAAGTCGACAATGGACACAGTCGAGCGTGTTTCATTCAAGAACATGCGCCTCGAACATTCTCAGACTGCATCCACCTACCACCAAGAGCTTGCTGTGCTATGAGTTCCACGTCGGTTTGAAAAAAGGAAGGCAAATCTCTGCTCATTTAACAAATGTTAAGTAAAGAGACTAATTTTTTTGTTCCTCATAAAAACAAAATGTAGATCTAAGTTTCTAAATGCAGTAAAACTACTATTTTCTGTGGAAACTTAAGATAATCGGTTGATCCTATGTTGCGAAGCTCTTGAAAAATTTGCAATCACGTTCTATGTTTTCAACACTGAAAACCAACACCACAATGCTAACCTAGAACAGAACTCAATATGTCGGAAACCTATGACAATAACAGAACTCAATGTCTCAGTAGCCTAAACCAAGAGGCTCAGCAGGAAATAGCCTCCACGAGAAGTTCCATGTCACATCCACCACCTCACTCGAGCCATCAATCGATAATTTAAATCCCATAGAAGAAGTGACAGCTAGTACGGCGATAAGTTTTACACGAGAAATTACACTGCACTCACAGTGTTCATATACTTCGCAGCAGACAAAAATGAATCTCACATGAAAGAAGTACAGATTATTCCCTGCAAGAACGTACAGGAGATCCCTGTGCTACACAGAAATGTGTACTGAATGAAACGCTACAATAACTTCACTGACCATAGCCAGATTTGGTCCTTCACTATTCCACGTATATTTATATCCTGCCTATACATGAAAGTGTGATTTTCTTTTCCCAGCTGTCTTACACATGAATTGCAATAGAAACAATAAAAGCACTAACCTGAGCTTCAGTTGAAACTGTAAATTTGACCAATCACAGAGTCGAGCAGCCAAATGCAGGACGAGCTTCAGAGAAAGAGGTAGACAAAAGCCTACCCCATATTATCATTTATGACGTGCCTAACTTTGTCTAGCTGGCACCAATTACGATTTCCCCCTTATAGCACAGTGAAGAGGCCCAGATGATGGCAAGGCAACAGAAACTGCCAAGCAAATGATATTTGTACAATTTGGCGGGAGGAATTTCGCGATTAGTTAATTCTTTATGGCGACGAGGACTACGATCAGCTCCCACATTTCAGTAATGCCATCCCACCATCCCTTTCATATTCAGCTCTCTTGGCTATAACCAAGGCTCCAGTGTCACCATCATGCAGATAGTCAAGGCAATCGATAGAATTGCACCTGCTCCATCCACTTCCCATCAAACCAACTATTTGCAAATAGAAGGTGAGGGTTTTTTCCCTCTGGGAATATATACGTCAACTCAGTAGCTTCTGGTTTGGCTCAATGGGTCATAGTCATAAGCATCACCAGCCTTGACAAAGCGGCCCTTCACTCGCCTTCGCACATCAGCTCTAGCTTTACGAGAGGCATATCTCACCTTCTTCTCAAACCTACACATAAATCCAAGATACTAATGGAGATTAATAAAAAATAATCAAGGTACAAAACAAACAACTCCCTCCTGCTTTGTGGTGGTGGTTGGTTGTGAGGGTCGGTAATCAAACAAAACTACCCAGCAAATGCAGACGCATGAAACACATTTCTGCATTAAGCAGTTGTTGATTACAAGGCTTTAGAAAATGTGCATAAATGCTTAATTTTCATGGAGATTGCAGACCAGGCAGGGGAAAGGTGGTTGGATAGGCAATGAAGCGTATGTACAGCACTTTACACGTGAAGCTTCCACTACTATAAATGCACGTAACAAGCGAACAGACTTGTAAATGTATGTAAAAGATGATTATATCAACCTACTTTACTCTGAAATGATTGAATACGAGTTACTGAGTTAGTAACTTTGCTTAGGATGTCAAAGGGAGCCATCATTACCCGTTTCTAGACTCTAGTATCTTTGGCCACGAAAATGGAACCATATCTGCTGATGTAGTGTCACAGTAAATTCGCGCATTAACTGTTGATCAATTTACTTTGCTTAAACAAAAAGTTCCTCAACTAGTTATCCATCTATTTCTCAGTAACCAAAGACACATACCAGCACACTATAAATGTCAAACAATCATGCACCGAAGATTTTGCACCATCAACTGCCACTGCCCAATGACAAAAGTTGGTGTGCTTGACTGTTGATAATTGATCTTGGCAGCTCTGAACAGAGACAAATATTGAAAGAAAATAACTATAACATCAATAGCACAGGCTTCAACCCCTCAGATCACAAGCAAGTACATCAAAGAGCAAGTAAGGTCAAAATGGTCAGAGTGTACAGAAACTTGTTTGCCGGCATGAAACTAGGACACAGGCCCAAATTCTTATATTGATACGATAACCTGCCAAAAATTGTTCAACTCATGTACACACACAGAGGGAGGGAGGGAGGGAGGGAGAAGGAAGACATGGGACCACTGGATAGATTATAGGAGCAGGCACTGATTAAGAAAACAAAAAGAATGGTTAGCTATTAATGTGGACAGAATGTGTAAGTTGGCCAAAGAGGTGAGGCTCATATACAGTTGCATCACAATCAAATAGAACTACAAGCCCACCCAAATATGACAAGTGCTTATCTTATTTTCCACCTCAACCAATAGTTAGTGGCACTTCAAAAAAAGAATAATTCACGTCATTAAAAGTGTATGAGAGAAACAATTAACACACATTGCCCCCGACTCAACTCTCTTAAACTGGAGAAACAAAGTTATGCCAGCAGGCTCGGACCAGAACTGAAATCCCACTCCCAACTATTTTATTCAATTTCTAATAAAGCTCAGGAAACATGTCACAACACAGCAGATCAACGTACAGGATCTATTTTATCATGCCTACTGTGACTTGAAGTAAAGGAATTGAACTCATGCTTACTTGCGTGTCTTCTTCTTTTCCTTGTAACGCATCACAGCATTGCTCCTGCTTGCTGATGTGAATGAATTTTCAGGACCAGGGGGTAGACCATGGAGGCTCTCCCATAAGAAGCATTGATGAAGCCCCACAATCTTGATAATCACCAGCGCTGTTCTCTCCAATAGGACCAGAGAATGAGAGATTGGAATGGGGTTGTCTTGTCGAAAAACAAATAACAGGCTCGGTTTTAGAGCTCATCATAGACTCAGCCGAGGCAACACTGCATGCAGGCTGTATTGCATGTCCAGAAGATGATCCCTGTGACAAAAATCATGAACTATCTTTGTTCAGTCATATGTCTACATACAAGCCTACTATGCCAGCAATACTCAAACTAAGATAGAATAAGAATGCGAGAGAAGTTCTACGAGCCCTGCAGTGAAAGCAATGCCATTAACACCTGACAGCTACGAAGATTTAGAAACAAGAGGCAGTGGCATCATGTCGAGAGAGAAGTTCAGCAAACCTGTCACCTATATACCATGGCTGCAACAGACTATGCACCTAACCAGCCATAAACCAAACTAAGCAGGTTACACACAACCTTAACCCAACCAGATTGTGTATGAAATTTATTAGACTCCAAGCGAATTCCAAATACCACCGAACAAACCTCTCCTGAGTTTAGAAAAAGAATGATAGTATATAACACAAATTGTTACTTCATTAGGCAGAAGAAAGGAACTTAAGATACCAGCGAAAAATTCAGCATGCCTTGACCGTATAATGATGGTCACCAACAACTGAAGATGAATTAGAACAAGATTATTGATCCATAAGCAGACACAACCCAAGAGCATTCATATAGGAGAGTTAAAACAACTTTCAGATGCACATACAGTTTCCAATTAGCAGTGTCACCCATCTTTCAAAATGGGAAAGGACTAACCTCATCCTCCTAGACATTTGACTGAGAGGGAAATCTTTCCCTGCACCATGGAAAGGGAAACACAAACAACAACGACAACAAACACCAAGCCTTATCCCACAAAATTATTAGTTATTTCCTTGGAAGACAAAGGTTGTCAACTCATCAAGAAAGCAAGCCAAGAACAGTCGACCATGATTGAATCGGTACTCAACCCAGAGCTGGGATAAACAAAAGGGGACATCAGACATCAAGCTTCTATTAAATGGTAATAAAATAACACGGTGTTTGACATATTGTCCCACCCCATGTTCTCTTCTTCATTTTGCTTCAAAAGAATGCCCTCGTGTCTAAGCCTACGTGGCGCTATTCTTCATCTCCGTGTCTCTGCTAGTTCAGTCTGAAGGAAAATCATATGCCCTGCTTTTAAGGAGACAGCAACTCTTTTCAACATCCCACTACCCACCCTTCTTGTATGTATCTTCTCAAACATAGTCCACTATTTCTCAAATCAGTTTGAAGTGACAATCGATACCAGAAGTAGCTCGACTTTGATGACAATCTCAAGCCGCTTTAATCTATAGCCAAAACCAAGGACATGCTGAAACTCGTGTTTATGTGTTTATAGTTATATTTTATCCCTCAAAAGTGTTCTGTGTACAACAAACAAGTAATATATATTAAAACTTACACAAATATTTTTACAGGGATACCCAGCCTCCAATTTTATTAACCTAGAAAACCAATACTTTACATCATTTCATCTCAATGTGAAAACACCTAAGGACTTCTCCTGATGAGAATACAATTGATCCCAAGAAACAGTGCAAACTATCATAGACCTAGTATTTATCCTTTCTGAGAAACGAACATGGAAACACATCAATAGGATTCAACAACAGCAACTACTGATATAACAACATAACCAAGCTCCACTCTTCTTCCGCCAAACAGAAAACGGAAAGAAAAGAGGAACAAACACGGAAAAACATATGATGCACAATTGAGTGGTAGAGAGATCGTGTCTCTTCTATCGGATCATAGGATAGAGTTTGCAGCAAAATATTCAGAAAGACCAAAAATGCTTCCTTTAATAACAAAATACCTCAGCAACTACCGGACCCTGACAGTTGGAATCGCCAGCAGACATTTCCTTTGTCCCAAATAAGCTGTCAATCCCACCATTCTCAAACAGCAATTCTGAGTTAGTTAGGGCAACACCAAAAAGTTCTTCATAGTTTTCAAGATCCAAATCCACTTCATCCATGTTGAAATCCTCATAGAACCTATCGTCTTCAAAAAGCCCTGGACTTTTTGTAATAGGGATGCACACCTAAATGAAGATGCATAGGACGCTTCAGAATTCAGTGACGGATGCAATGCATCAATATGCACTAGTACAAAATGCATAACGGAGGAACTTAATGCAAACAGTTTTAGAAAAGCCGATATCAATCCCAAAGACGAACAAAACGATCGACTTTGGTGCTGTTTCAGGGCAATGTTTCCCACAACAGAACCCACATATTATGATATCTACTACCCTAATGGAAATGTTGCTATCAAGTCATTTTCCTCTACAATAAAGAATAGCAGGACTACTGCTAGAGCCTCAGCACCAGGATGCCCTCTAAGAATGGAATTTACAGGAGAAAAGATCAGCACAAGAGTGGAGAACATAGATGCCTGTCTAACTTGCGTTTCACAAGCAGGCCTCTTAAAGCAAAAGGTCAACGTTATTGGAACTGAACAGCGCAAACTTTGTCGATGCTCATGTAGAAGTTTTACCTTTGATAAATCGGTGACAGATTATTTGATGGTTGAAAATAAAATTCAATACCACAGCACGGTCCAGTGATTAGACAAGCATTTGCACAAACAAAGTCAAATTCATGAGATCTGTAACACAAAAGTAGAACTCACATTCACACGATACGCATATTAGAAGGATTTTACAAATGCTGTTAGATTCCTGAAAAGAAATTAACTGTTGATTCGCTTTATAGACTGACCTAATTCAGAATGATTTTTACAGGGCAAAACCAGAAATATAGCAATAGAATTTTCACTTTCATGTGACCGTTGCTAGAATTTAAGCATGGCAGGACGGGTTTAAAAAGGTGAAAGCACTCTCGAAATAGCAGATGGTGCTACCCACACTATTTTAATTTTGCAGCTCAACAATATACATCCCATACGAGAAGTTGAGTGAAAACTTAGGGCTTCTTTGATATAACTATAATTGAGAACTAAAAATATAAGAACCGAATTTTAAGTGCTGAGAACCTTTTAAGTTCTGAAGATGGAAAACAGAAATCGCTCAATAATAGCTGATATTAGTAACTTCTCAAGCACGGAACTCTGACCCTTACTGGTAGGTTTTAGTATCATATTTGCTATTATTTGTTTTGAAAATGGAAAACAGAATTCGGATGACACTTCTTTCCCAACCTAGTAAAGCATCATTAAACTTGTATCTTCACAATCACAGGATCTAGATTGATTCTTTCAAAAATGTCTCTGAACGTCAAATGGCAAAAACAAACCTCATTACTGCCACAACAGAATTCAGTAACACTGATTGCAAAGAGATAATAATAAGCATAATGTGTGCATGTCATTTAGCAAAAAAAATTCAGTCAAATAAAGGAAATGGTTTTAATCAGTCACTAAATGGTGGCAAGAACAATCAAGGAAAAGGAGGAGCAATCAGAAAATAGTTCCATTTTTGAATAATGCTTGTCAAGCAAACAGCTCTGATTTCAGGGAATCAGATACCTTTAAACCTAAAAAATTTTCTTTTCGCACCATCATGCACCAACTATGTTGCGACAATCGCAGTCTGCCTTGGAAGAGAACTCATTGGTTGCTTCGTGTTCTTCTCGATGACTTTCTTTTCTCAAAGTAGATGCAAATAAAATGAACTGGTTGTTTACCTTAGGAGTTGCTGTGCTTGCAGATGCAGCCGGCTGACCCACGTTCAGAGACACTGATTTAAGTTCCGGCAATGAAGATGACCCGACCCAAACCTTTGCCTTCCCAGCCTCAACATCAGCACAAGCAGATACATCTTGGCTACTGCTATCTTTTGGCGGAATGCAAATTGCGTTTTCACCCTCCTCTGCTATGCTCATCAACCCCATTTCCTTCTCACACGTGGAATCGCGTACAGTGGGGAAGTCTAGCACAAAAGACCAGATTGAAGAAAGCTCTGCTGCTGAGGGACAACCAGAATAACAGTTTAATGTTTGCCTCTTATGTGTTGATGCAGAGGTCGATGCCCCATGACCAATCCAATCACAATTCTGACAAAGCGAGACCCTCTCTTCTGCACATCTAACAACAGCAGGTTGTGAATTACACCTCTCACATAACAGCGTTCTGGAATGGCGCCTCGAAAGGGCGTTGGCAGAATGAACATTCCGATCACATGATAAGCACAAGCATGCAGCATCAGATCGGCAATACACCATAGACCTCTGCTCTCCACAGAATTCACATATATAACCCATTTTCAAGCGGCAACTCCTAGTTGAGACCGGAACAGAATCAAGAGAATTGGGATACTTCTTCAGCTCAAAACCACAATACTGGATCTCAAAATTAAACAGCAAGAACAGCTTCTTCAATCTCTGAGATTACACCAAGCCCCTTCTCGATCCTCAGTCACACAGTTTCTCCTTTCTGTCAACAAGATCGAATATTAGTCAGCTGGATGTAGCTTCAGGAGATCAAGCTTTGAGTCCTTGTATGGGACAAGCAAAGAAGAAGTAATCTCGACCAAGAAATTCTCGTGTTGCTATTCCCAAAGCAGTAGTTTGCTCGGCGAAAACACACATGAGAAATGCAACGAAAAAATATTGAGCTTTATAAAGATGATAGGAAACCCCGATTTCAAGCTTAAGAGCAACAAAAATTATAAGAAGCCTTTACTTAGAGATAATGTCAAGAGGAAAAGTGAAACCTTTCAGCAGATATCAGGGAAACTTAAAGCAACTCAAGACTGATGAAAAGGGTTTACCTGAAGAAACACGAAAAACTTTGTCCAAAAAAGGGTTTGTGGATCAACCAAAAACTAAGCAGATTTCTAACTTCATCAGTCAGCCTATGGAGAACCAGAGAACTGCTATCCTTTTTACCACTGAAAAAAAAAAGCATTCAATTTCACATCAAACCGTCAGCAATAAGGACCACATAAACCTTATCCTCCCCACATCACGAGGAACGATCGATAAAAACAGACCCCGAACTACACCAGCGCCTCCAATTCACCTCGCGAATCCAACACGGAAACTCCGCGATCCAACCGCGGAACTCCACGCACCCAATCGCCAACCCCCGGTCGACCCCAAAAACCGAAGCCCTCCTCGATCACCAAAGCTCGCGAATCTGATCTCGAGCGACGCAGCACGACCCGACCGAATCGAAACAAAAAACCCCGCGAAAAACGAGACGACGCACGGACAGACAGACAGCCGCGAAAAAAACCCCCCCACCCACCTCGTCAGACGGCGGCGAGATCTGCAACCAGCTCCGGCGGCCACCGACGTCAGGCCAGGAAGCGCGGCAGCAGCATGCAAGGAGGAGGAGGAGGAAGGATCAGGGAAACCCTCGACAGAAGAAGAAGAGCTGCGGAGGAGCTTCGCAGAATCGCACAGAGACAGAGAGACAGAGATATGGCGGGTTGGGTATGCCTGCGGGAGGAGTGCATGTGCGAATGTGATGAACCGAGCAGGAAGGGTGACATAAGGCGATGAAAAGCGCGCAGGAGAGAGAAAATATATTTTTTAAAAAAAAAAAACGATATCATATTTATTATTATTATATTATAAGATATTGTCGTTTTCCCCTTTGGTCGGTATATTATATTATTATTTGGACAATGCAGTTAATGTTGTTTGGCCCATCTGGCGATAAGGAAAAAGCGGGATTAAAAAATTGGAAAAAGGGCAATTTGCGGGGTGGGCCCCGCGTCCTTTTCGGAGTTAAACCAAAAGTTGCTTTTTTCCGTTTTTTCGTTCGTTTTTTTTCCCCCTTTTTCTTCCTTTTTTTTTTAATCTATTTTTTGGCCTTTTCGCTGCTAAAAGTCTAGACCGTGAACATCGTGTTTTGACTTGGTGCCCTTTGTTTTCGGAGATGTAAATACTAAATACCCTTGACTGGTCTTCCTATTTTGTTGAGGTCGTCTAGTATTTAGGATGATCGTGTAATTTAGTTTTTAGCTTTGGTGACTAATTTTGGGAGTGATTCTGAAATTTATTCTTTTGCTTTTTTTGTGCGAATTTAGTAACCCTCGTGACTTTAATTTTTATTTAACCCAAATCGCAATGCGAAATTATTTATTATTCATGCTTAATTCTTTTTTTCGTTCTTCGAACCTTCAGAGGGAAACCCCATGAGTAGATATGTAAAGCTTATTTCATAGTCGAATTTTTTAAAATATCAAAATACATACACCATTATCTCATTTTGTACTTTTCGGTGACTTTTAGTTTTTTTTTTTGGGTCGAAACGTGACTTCTAGTTTTTAATTATACCTTTTTTAGGGGATTTATATTCGTGCTCAATATCGAGCTTTTGAAATTTCAGGAGCATACAAATATTGACTGGTAATCATTTGCTCGTCCCATCTTTCAAAGGGGCAAAAAAAAATCGAGAAATTAAATTAAGTTTTCCATTGTGTAGAAAATCAAAAATTCAGGAGAAAATCAATTAAATAGGTTTTGGCAATTCCCCAGAAAAATCGCACTCTGCAAGCCCCACGCAATCTAACGAAACACCTGTCCCTTCTTCGCTCGCGTGTTAGTTGTGCATCACGTGCCTTTCCTGAGCTTGTGGCGGCTACTGATCAAGGCAATTAAAAACTTAATCACGTTCTTGGAGGTCACAATCATAGGATCAATCGAAAACCCTAGAAATCTCTTCTTGCCTTGCTTCACGTGATGGTGGGGCAATCGATCCTGCTTTGGGAATCGAGTGTTGATTAAGCCACCATTAGACTTAAGTAGAGTAGACGATAAGTGATCCTTTAATTTAATCTATTAAACGATTATCATGCCTATTTCTGGGAAGTGTTGAGGAAAGATCTTCAAGGGTAGGGAAGCGTGACATTTCTTGATCGATGATCCTCAGTTGGTCACAATTTGATGATGTCACTAGCTTAGGCCCGTTTCTATGAAATTTTCTCCGATGAAGTCGTATTTATTGTAGTAAGTAACCGGCGATGTTATTCGTAAGTAAAGATTGACTCCCAAATGGTCCTGACCGTGTCATACGTTTGAGGATTTGGCCAACGGAGCACGAGCTTCTACATTATCGATCAAGGGAATTGGAGCACGACCCTCTTTTAGCATGGCCCTGTGACGAACCGGAATTCTAGCCAATTCGACGA
Organism: Syzygium grande; assembly: GCA_024733475.1. NCBI lineage: Eukaryota > Viridiplantae > Streptophyta > Magnoliopsida > Myrtales > Myrtaceae > Syzygium > Syzygium grande. Next base: position 26,494,567 of record JAMXDD010000004.1, on the reverse strand, counting down.
GGGCTCGGGGAAAGCGATGGCTGAGACGAGAGGGCTATTACGACGTCCAAAGGAGCAATCACCGGGACGAGCAAGGCTTGGACAAATTTCAACCGCCAACAAGAATCTTTTGTTGCAAACCCATCGAAGAAATCACCATCCTAAAAAAATTTTCTCCAATTCTTGTTTATTAAAAAAACAAATTCAAGAACTCTATCCAGATGATAAAAGAAAGGGAAAAGCCACAGAAAATTTCAAACCGTGCCCACCGTGACATATTCATTTCAAACTTTTTTCGAGACATTATAAATCATATGCTCGCCGCGACACATTTACCTAAACTTTTCCTCGCGATACAAAAAACTCCAAAAACCTGTACCTACGCGATACATTTACTCTCCGCCAAGACTCCGTTAAATTAATTTTTACGTCAGCACCGTTTGCTTCCCAGCATTCATATGGCTGTAGATTCTTAATAGTTCCCATCAACGGAAATCCGACGGATTGAGATTTTTAGTGTCACGGAAAAAGAAAATTTGAGCAAACGTATGATGGCGGTATTTTCCTTAAAAAAAAAAAAGAAAGAGAGAAAGAAAAATAAAGGAAGGGATGACGATTAACTTGAAACCGGGGGAACCTCAAATCCCAAATCGCCAGAGGGCAAGTGGAGGCGCAAAGGAGCGAAAAAGCTCGAAAGCGACGGGCCCGCATCGGCATCGGGGTTACCCCACCCCGAGCGCCCCGGGAGGGGTGTGAGGGGCCCCACTCGAAGATCCCGAAAGCCCGCGTGGGTAAAAAGCGCATCGACACGTGGCGCTCCCGCATCGACACGCCGTCCTCCACCGCCCCCCGAGCATTAGAGAGAGAAATCATTTTAACTTTTTGCCCCCACCATCGGATGTGGGGCGCTCGGCTTGTGCAATTTGGACGTCCCACTTGGGATGGTGATTCTAGTGGCCTCCTCCTCCTCCTCCTCCTTTGCCCACTCAAAAAAAAAGAAGAAGAAGAAGAAAAGAAGAAGAAGAAGAAGAAGAAGAAGAAGAAGAAAGAGAGCTCCTTTCCCATCCCAAAAGGATTTTCTCACGGATCTTCCAACAAAAAAAAAACCTATTAAGTAAGGGGGGCGAGCAGTTCCAATCTTGAATTCCGGAACTTACCCCTAATAGGGTCGGTTCTCGTGTTTTGAAACCCGAAACCGACCTCTGCAGACCCTGAGACTGACCATGCCAGTCGGTTCGGTCCGAGGGTCGATCCAGAGAACCGGCCGGTCCTCCTCCTTCCTTTTTAGTTTCGTATTTTTTTTTTCGTATTTCTTGAAATGCCAAGCTTTACTGTTTAATGTACGTATCCTTCGACGCTCAATATCTAGAGCCGTGATGTTTAGAAACAAAATCCGGCGAGAAGTAAAACACCAGCAAAAGCCAAACAGAAATGCAAAGCGACATGGAATTATCCAACTCAACTTATCCTTTGGTCAAGCAAAACGAAAACTAAAGCAAAAGTAAAGATCTCCACTTGCCAAAAGTAACCATCCGCGAAAGATGAACACATAAAAAAATATAATAAACAACAAAAAGTTCGAAAAAAACTTAACGTAAAAGATGTATTTATAGAACTTCATCTCTCGTTCATCCACAAGAGATTGCTCTAAATTCTAACCACCCGACAACAAACGCAAACGACGAATATAGTTAAAATGGGTTTGGTCAAAGGTCGGTCTGTCGGTCCTGGTTCGGCACCTTGACCTTGAAACCCGATCGCAACATGTCGGTTCCCAATTTTCGGGATCGAGCATCGGACCATTTCCCATGGGAGCCGACCGAATCGGACTGCACGGTGTTGGTTCGGTCCTATTCTAGGGCTAATCCCGAATCGGTGCTCACCCCTGCTATTAAGCAGATTAATAGATATCGAGATTTCATTCGATATATCGATTTTGTTTATAATCTTTTGAGAAAAATCGACTGGTCTGGTCCCAACCTTGCCCATTAAAAGAGAGGATCGACTCGGTCGTCCGGAGACTTGCAGCAGAATTGATTGCCTGGGATGACTTTGTCAATGAGAATTGATTGCTTGGGATGTGCACATGAACAGGTAGGAATACGAGCGCGAGGCCATTTTAGAAAGTTGGGGAATAATGTGTAATATTTGAAAGTACAGGGGCAAAATGTGTAATATACCGAAAGTCGGGATGAGTATTGTGAGATTTTTCCCTATTATATAAAAATAAACAGATAGATGTTCAAGAAAATTTCATTTCGACTATTCAAGGTTAGATTTTCTTTTCTAAATATGAAAACGGACAAATTCAAATATCAAATCGAAACGACGATGAAAAAAAAGTGAAAATTACATCTTCGATCTCGTAGCACAGAGTAATTCACTTTTGGTCATTATTGTTTTGTTTGGTTACTATTATAGTCGTTAAATTATTTTATTCCGAAGGTTTAAGTCATTCCATCAAATTTGCGTTCGAATTTTATTGGAACTCCTTAAGTCGGCATTGGTTATTGATACATGGCTCCTACGTAAGAAATCTCTAAATTAAAGTTAAGACTTTTAGTCCCCGTACTTCCCGTAGTTCTCAAGTTCAGTCCCCGTGCTTTGGTTTCGTGACGATTTGATTGGGAGCACGGATTGCCCTTATCATCTTACCTCGTCTTAAAACGACATAGCTATTTCTTACGAAAATTAGATGGATATCGTTGGTTCTATTTGTGTTTACGCCGGGTTGAAAGATGCATTAGCTTAAGATGAGACCGAATCAAATCAAGCAACTTTGTCTAGAGAAATAAACCTTGATAGTAAGAGAGGGACTACATCGAATGGAGTGATATATTGTTAGGAGTCGTGTTACAGAAATCTTATATCGGAGAACTCGTGCGGTGTAAAGCTATTAACATTCTCCAGTTGGACTATAACTTTTTAGCTTAAACTTTTGAGTGAAGATGAGTTTAACCGGATATTTTAACAAGTTCAGACTTGGACTCCCTCTTAACGATCTTCCTCAGGCAAAAGGTATCGGTTCTATGATTTGATTGGTATAGATACCGAATTAAGATGGAGCAAACCTAAAAACAGAGGGAGAAATTTTTTTGCATCTTCCCGACAGTGCGAGCATTTCGCTTAAAAGCATGTGATTAAATGCTTGCTCACCTCCGGCAATGTTGGGGGTCATGTTGTGGCGGCGACGGGCGGCAGCAACCTCCCCTCTTCGTCCATCGAATGGTAAAGAATGGTCGACTTAAATGACCCACGAGCTTAAAACAAGATCACATCAATCGAGCAAGTTGTCTAGAGAAATAAACCTTGATAGTGAGACGGCGACTACATCAAATGGAGTGACATATTATTAGGATGCACATAAACGTTGCGTGGGAGAAATTTTATATTGAAAAATTGATGTGGTATAAAGCTGTTAATATATTCTAGTTGGCCCATAATTTATTGAATTAAGATTTTAAGTAAATGTAAGTCTAACTAGATAATTTAACACACTCATCTCCCTCTTGACAATCTCTTTAAGCGAAAAGTTTTGCGTTTCTACCAAGTGCTCCCAACATATATCGGTCAGTTATACCAAATTTGGTTATAAAGGCTCGATACATATATGGCTTGTTTGATTATTTCAATTATTATCGACAATTATTTTTTTTCCCAAGTATTTAATGCAATTTTGTATGTTTGATAACTACAAAGTGCACACCATTTAATTGAAATTTTAAGTCAAAAGGCATTTAAAAGTTCTAACATAAATAGTTGAACATAGCGACTCCCGTTTCCAAAACCGAATCGATTGGTTTTGAAGCTATCGGTTCTTATCCGGACCACTTTATATTATACGTAACAAATTGAATTTTTATAAAAAAAAATATAAAAATTACACCATTTCACTATACAATATATATGTCGCGAACCAGATTGGTTGGATTGGTTACCGGATAGAACTGGCTATTCCAATCTTGTCAATGGGAATGGAATCGATTCTTAGGCCGGTTTAGTTCGGTTTCCAAGTTGAATCGAATTTAGTGCGCGTACCCTTAAATAGTACAAGCTTTGCACATGCCAGGCAGCGTCCCGCCTTGCCTCGCGGGGACCGGGAGGGACCGCCCCCCCCACCCCGCCCCCACGGCGAGCGGGGCGTCGGCGGGGCCATCTCTCGTGGCCCGTATCCGCGATATCAAATAAAAATGATAAATTAAAAAAAAAAAATCAGATTAGGGCGCCAAAAGGTGACCGAATGGAAATTAGAGCGCGACCTTAAAAGCTTTTGCTCTCTCTATCGCATCATCACTTCGGAGAACCTCCCCCGTCGCGCTCTTCCGGTGCCGTCAATCATCTCCGCCGCCGCCGCCGCCGCCGCCGCCGCCGCCGTTTCTCGCCGTCTCCGAGCCGCAACTCCCCCTCTCCCGTTCATCTCCATTGCCGGTCGGGGAGACTCGAGGCCGACCAGTCCCGCCGGAAGCTCCGTCGCCGGCGCTCGTCTTCTTCATCGGAGACGCCGTCCAGAACCTCCTCGTGCAGGTTCGACCGGTGATCGCGGTTGGGATTTCTCCTCGGCAAGGCAAGGTTCGAAGTCTTCTGTCTCGGTGCGTCTATGGACAGGAACACAGAAGAGTAATGTCACGGTGATGTCTTGTGGAAACCGACTAGTGTTAGGGCTATTGTTGAGGATCTGGTCTAAATCTCTCCTGTTGTGATACCGTTGAACCAAGGCATTGCCCTAGCATTGCGTATAGGACTGTCATCCGAGACGTTCATCGTCCGTTCGACGAAATGTTCAAGTTAAACCAGAACATGCCACCGGTTCCATTGGCTCACCCGGGACCAGACCAGCCTCTGGTCTGGTTCCCTGTTCCTGGGTGGGAATTGGACCACCCGGGAACTGATCACCCCTACTGGAGACTGAGTGAACGAGTTTCTTGTTTGGATTAACTCGTGACTCAGCATTTCGCCCGATTCCCATCAAGTTCCCGCGGGGGGGACTTTCCTTCCCGGAGCTTCATTCCCGCGAATTTAGCGTAGTACGCTTTGGTCTCTTTCGTTTTTTGTCCCCCTTAAAATTCCATGTCTGCATCAATTTTTTTTTTGGTCGATTTCTTGTGTTTTATGGTTAATTCGTTATATGGGATGCTGGTTAGAGAGTTTGATTTGCTTTCTGGTTTTTGCAGCTGTAGCTTCTGTGGGGGTCTGGAGGGTATGAACCGTGCTTGCCATGTCATAGCTACTAAGTCCATGTGAGGGTCCTCGAATTAATCCTGTTTCGAGACGAATTTGGATTTAGTTGCTTGGCTGTCACTTTGGGGTTTGAGTTTCGCTCTTTGCTAATTGTTTTTGGTTTGAATTTTGTGTTGGATTGTTTTCTCTTTCAATGGAAAGAACATAGTAAACGTCCTGTAAATTTTTTTTGGAACTCTAGCTTTTCAACTCCAAGGGATCTATTTATGTTGTAAGGAAAAAGTGAATTGTGGATGCATATTGATGGAGGAGTTCACTGGAAGTATTAACTCCTGTGTGTGAAATGCAATTGGGTGTTGTATCTTTCGATTGGTGCAATCAAGTTTTGTATTTTTTCAAAATAGTGCAATGGGATCTCTAAAGTTAGAGAATACCATGTAAGAGAAACCGGAAAAGTGATGAATGGAAGACTTTATCGCACTTTTTCAAAAACTTTCAGGACTTGATTGCAATCAGTAACAATGCTTAGAACGTCTTTGTGTACTTTTCCCCGTGTTGATGTGAAGCTCTGATATGTTGCTGGAAAGATCATTGTCCTTGATAAATGTTTCAAGCCTTCCCTAAGTACATCGCTTTTGCTCTGTGGGCTTTTCTGCAGAATCTTTGGTGCTGTAGCTGCCGAGAAGTCATTCAATTTTTCTCCTAAGTTTTCTCGGCAGTCTTGGATCCGGGAGATCAGAATGGAGAAGGGTCAGAATAACTGCGTAAATGGTGGCAGCAGAGAGTCAAGAGGTGCTCTTATTGTTCTAGAAGGATTGGATCGTAGTGGTAAGAGTACGCAGTCGATGAGGCTGGTTTCTTTCTTGGAGGGACTGGGGCATTCGACTGAACTATGGCGATTTCCAGACAGAACCACAAGCATTGGTCAGATGATATCGTCCTACCTCTCTAATGAATCGCAGTTAGATGACTGCACGACACATCTACTATTCAGTGCTAACAGATGGGAGAAGAGGTATGCCATCTTTCTTGTAAGCAGCTTGCACTTTCCTTGCTAAAATCTGTACACCATGGTCATCTTTTTGCACAGACGAGCTATTCACATAGATGAGCTTAGCAAATATCTAGCTGTGTTTGGCAACTAAGTGGTTCTCGCCTTTCGTTAGTGAGCTGGTGGACGTGATGCCTTCTTCATTGTACAGTACTGGGATGGCTAATGATTCTGTGGTTCTTGTTAAACTTAACAAGGCGGAAGGTCGACACCTATTACTCCTTGACCATCTGTTTTAGCTGGTCATGTTTACATGCTTACCCTTGTCTTTGTATGAAGGTATCAGCAACAATGATAACATAATCGTTAGAAATTTCTGGAAGATAAGACGGTGAAATAATTAAATTGGCGTACGGTTCAGGCAATTGGTAGCTTTAGGATGAAAGCATCCAGGATCTCTATGAGGTCAAAAATCCTAGCATGTGATTTGGTTAGGTATCTTTTGCATCCACTACACAACAAGTGTGGAGAAGTTAGGCAAATCAAAAAATGATTACGATATAATACCACATGTGAATGTTAAATGGTATAGTGGATGCATAAGATACTTTCTTGATAGGACCGTTCGCTATGATATTATCGTGATTAGTACTTGGCAAAGTCAATATCTTTTGAGCAAACTATTATCGAATAATCTTTTTGACAGGGTTGTCTTATGTCATATGATTAAGTATGTTTGCTCTCAAACTAGAAAAAAATTTCTGCTGCTGATTAGCATGCCTTATCCTTCATTTTTTTGTTCTTTTTTTTTTTTGTCATGCTAGTCTTGTACAAAGTGTATGGTAAACAGGTACCAGGATGATTTCCCATTTTATTGGCCAATTATTTCTCTCATGTTTGCAGATCTTTGATGGAAAAAAAGCTGAAATCGGGGACCACCCTCATTGTTGACCGATATTCATACTCTGGCATTGCTTTTTCATCTGCCAAAGGACTTGATTTTGAATGGTGCAAGGTTAACACTGCTAGAGCATATTTCACCAGAAGACTCAATCTTCTTTATGTTTTAGTTTGGAGATGATATTGTTTTTCCTCTTCTCAGGCACCAGAGATTGGTTTGTTGGCTCCAGATGTTGTCTTCTATTTGGACATACCACCTGAGGTAATTGGGTCATACCAAATTTGACTTTGGGAAAACTCTGGGAATTGTTATGCTGGAAGAAGTACAAACTTTAGTTTATGTTGGTTCGTCTGAAAAAAATTCTTCATTTTTATGATGTCAAAATCTAGAGAACTTATCGTTGAAAAAGGACAAGTGTACCTGGAAACTGTTGGATCAATACAGAGAAGCATCTCTTTGATTGTCAGACGAAAAAAACAGCGAGGATTTTTTTAAATTGTTGAATGTATGATACTGTGCTATTGTTTTATTGTAATATACTGGAACTAGCTCTTCCTGACTCCAGCAGCAATTTCGACATTTCAGAAAGCTGCGGAGAGAGGAGGATATGGAGATGAGAGGTATGAGAAACTCGAGTTTCAAAGGAAGGTTGGTAAAAGCTACCAGGCTCTGCGTGATGCCTCCTGGAAGGTAGGTCTCATCTACTGAATTCGGCAATATCATTCGACTGTGCGTTTGGTCATTCATGTTAATATGCCTCGTGTGTTGTCAACTGGGACATTCCCTCTTCAGTTGCTGTGGTTTTGGGAATCTTTGTAGGCTACTTATGCAATCCTCAAAAGATCCATCATTCTTTCTCCTCTTATCATTGGTCCTTAAAGCGCTCAAATCGAGATTTTTTTTGCAGTGTTCATGGTTCCACTGGTGTATTTAGTTTGCCATGGTTATCGGCTTACTACTAGAGAGGTTTTAGCTCTGATATCTAGCTTCTAAGAGACTGCTGTACATGGTTTTCCACACTGACATTAGATTTTATAGCTGTGTGAATTCCTTATCTGTGCGATCTTATAAGATTTGCATGTTTGCGTTGCATTTCAATCTGCACTTAGCATGACATGGAAGAATGCTTTGTTTCTTGTCATGATGTGGATTGATGTTGCAGTTCTATCCTTTTTCCTTTATGTTCTCTATCCTGTCTTGACCCTTCGACGACTGAAAGGGCTGAATTTTTGGAGCTGCCGATCATATGGGTTCCTTCCATTTGTTTGCAGATTGTAGATGCTCTGTTACCAATGGAAGATATATCAAAACAGATGCAGGAGATCGCAATCAATTGTGTCTTGGAATGTCAAAAAGGCAAGCGCCTTTCACATCTATGGTCATGTTGATTTTGTCTAGCAACATTGAAGACCTCACACTACGGGCTGGTTGTTTTACCTCGAGAATGCGATCCACAGCTATTTATATCTCATTGTAAGAGGAAAATTGCATGCGGCGTTAGCTATGAGACTTTTTACTGTTTCAGGACCATTTTGAAGTATGATATTACTTTGTGAGTCAACAGTATTACAATGAGCTTAGTGTGTTGAGTTGCGTTTTTATTCGAATTCACTTTGTATTTCGTGTTAATATTGCCCTAAGATGGATTGTCAAACAAATTCTCTCCTCTTAACAATTATGAAGTGGTTATATTGGATTCTAGGTTCTTTAATTTTCTGTCTCATAGAGGAAATATGTAATGATACGTAAACGATATGTTAGTTTTATTTTTGGCCAGTGATGTAACATATTTATTCAAAGCCGTTAAGATAAAGTGTTAGTTACGGAGTTCTCTCTTAGATCAAGAACCAATCCCAACATTTCAAAGAAGCCTGTGGGGTTAGCCGTTTGGAGAACATGAAACCATCACGAAATCATATTCAAGCTTGTTGACTTGAGACTGTAATGTCACATGATAATCCCGCTGAAGCAATTGTCTAGGCGACTTCATCAATTATATCTAAACTTCTAATATATGCTTCGAATGTTGTCTCATGGGATGGATTTCTCTCCTTTCTTAAAAGAGATATTCTCCTTTATCTGGTTACAACAAGAACCTCATACTTAGTTGAATTAATGTTTCTCATATATTGGATTTAAAGAATAAAGATCGTAAAACACATGCACATCGCTTAGTTATGAGGTTGAAATGGTTCTTTACGCAAGTGCAACCTTATATACGACAATTTAAGCTTTTGGTTTGCAAATTCCTTCTAATATTAGGCCCGACTTCATATCTTTCACTCTCAGTTTATTTTTTTTTTTTTACAAACCATCTTTTGCACTCAATTAATCAGTGATTTCGCATGCAAACTCTGGTTAATTATGTAATTTCACATTCTTCTAATTCACATCAAGACAATTGTTCCTCTTCTTAGTGCCTTGAATCTACGCCAGTATGTCCATTCTCCCTTTAATTTTCTTGTTGTCTCACTTGTTTCCTTATGCCTTGGCGGGTCCCTTGGTAAAATAATGGGATTTTTTAGGACATGGTTTCAAGCTTATTTCTTGCTGGAAGCAACCTTTTTGGGACAGGTTGCAGTAGCGTTGTGCAAGATTGAATATATATGTACGAATTAATCGAAAAAAGTAGCAGAAGTTAAAAGAGAGAGAGAGAGATTAAACGAGAAAAGAGGAGAGTGATGACGATGACGACAGCATTTTCCATTTGGGTGGGTCGGGAGCAATGATGGCGACACTAAATAGAAATTCGCAAGATCCGACTATTCTTGTTTTCATCGAATGAAAAGACACCTTTTTGTCCCCCCAACCAAAGAGAATTTAAGAATCTTCGGGTTAAGACCAACAACGTTGGAGTGAATTGCCGCGGAAAGGACTGCGATCGCACTCAACACGGTCGACCACTACCTACTCCCAATCAATGCGGCATGGTCAGACGTCACAAAAAAGCATACCTTCAACTGTAGTAGTCAGATGTTGCTCTCCTATGATTACTCTCGCGACTGCTAGATTTGGAGGTCAATCTTCTCATGCTCATAGAGATAGAATATCCTCGTCACGATCCCGATTCTACTTCATCGAGATATTGATGAATTCAGACCTAAGAGGCTTCTCGGCCGGCCACCGAGCAACCCCCTCTCCGAGCACCATCCTGGGGCGAAATATAGATGACCCCCCTCCCTAAAACCCTATCCGCGAAACCATTGCGATATCTACACGAGATTAAAATGCGAGGACGGCGATCGGAATTCAATGCCCCAAACTAATGGACTCCAAGACAGGCCCTTTTTAGAATGGGACTAGAGAATATAATCTGCTCAAAATCCTCATTCACCTCCCAAAAGATCTGTCGTCTGTTCTTTAACCACCTCAGCATGTCAATTGCGAGACATGGTCATAGGCCAACTGCATTGAATTTTACTGCAAAGGTGGAGCTACTAATTGTTACTATCGTCTGTACCTTTTACCTTTCAGCTTTGTTTTTCCCAATCTTCTTCATCACACAAACCCGTTATACCTTGCGAGACTTCTCTCCGATACAGCCATGTATTGACTGCTAACGAAATAAGAAATTATTTCCGCTTATATCATCATAGGATCCATGGCTTGTAAGCGGTTCTTCTGAAAAACACTGCCAAAATAGTCAGAACCAGATAAATGGAAAAAAAAAAAAAAAACAACATTTTGACATGCTCTTGCTAAATAGAATTATCAAATCATCACAATAAAATATCGTGGCTCTTACGGAAAATGCCCAAAGCTCGATACTCCCAAACAATAGAGAATGGAGCGTCAAAAGTGCACAACCACAAGTACAAATAGATGGAGGCAAAAGGTACAGAATCTCCCCAAGTGCTGAGAGGAAAAGCCCCTAGACTTTCGTAGATTATAAGCAATCCTAGCTTTTCGCAGCATGCCGATTCCTCAACTTGTTACACAATGCCATCTCTTCGTGCCGGTTGAGACATGTATGTACAATTGGCAATGCATCCTCAAGCTTACCCCCGACGCAATTCCAAATGAAAGACAACCTTGATATCCAGCACAGCACAAGCACTATAGTTGCATAGATGAAATCCAAGGTTTTTAGTGAGACACAAGTTCCAACTATATGGGGAAAATCAAATACATTGTAGATATGCAATTTCTTCCACAAAGCCGACATGATTCTAATCCGAATGGGCTTCAGCAAGATTGGTGTCAATGACTACCTAAATTTAGAATTTGTTAAAGATCACGTCTGGCATGTTGAAAAGTACCTATATTGACCAGATTCAGCATGTTCAAAATCAAATATATGCATATTGACACCAACAAGCTATTGGAATCCAACTTTTCTTTTTCGTCTGATTCATTACAATATACTTTAAGCTTCCAATTCCTCGGAGACACATCGGCAGAGCCTCAAAATCCTTGAGTATCCCACTGGTAGACGCTCTATAGCGGTTGCAATCTCCTTTGAAAGTGACTGAGGCAGCGAGTGAGAAATTTTCTCCATGGAAGCTTCGACACAATATGGGAGAACCTCTGAAGGATAAAGCCCACTGTCCAATGGACATCATCACCAAGAGTTATCTTCATTTTAAGACAAAAGATCGAAATGGGTCTATAAATTCGACCCACTATGTAAGTATGTACGAATACAGTTTGAATAGAAGCACACAATCTATACTAAGCTTAGAACTAAGAAGACCAGAAAAAGGGTTCAATATGAATTAGTCAAAGGTCATGTCAAAGATTGGTGCCACATAAAAAAAACTGCAATCTAAAAGAGAACAGAATTTGTTTGAAAAAAATGCTGGTCCAGACTGAAAATAGTTTTCCTAAATCATAGCAGTACTTAGCTAATGCAATAGACACTAATAGAAGCCCAAATCGGAGACAGAAAAATAGAGTAGATGCTAATGTCAAACCCAATAAGCTGAAGGTGCGTTTGGCAACCATTATATTCCTGGAAATAATTTTTAAGCATTTGAAGGCGTTTGGTAATAGCCCAAAATTTCCATTCCTGGAATAGAAAAAGAACAGGAATGCGTATGATAACTACACAATTTTTTTACTAATAATATTTTTAATATTTCTTTCTTTTCTTTTTTTCTTTTTCTCCTTCTTGGCCGTGGCCGGGTTGTCGGCCACAAGCCAGGGCTGGCGAGGGTGGCCCTCGCCTAGGCCGTCGAGCCTCGATGGCAGCCCTTGCCGCTCGAGGGTCGCTCTTGCCAGATCCGGCAAGGGCGGTCCTCGCCTAGGCTGTGAGCCTCGACGGCAGCCCTCTCCCTCCCGGCGAGGGCTGGACCCTCACCGCTGCCCTCACCCAGGCCACGAGCCTCGACGGCGGCCCTTGCCGGCTCGGTCGAGGGCTGTAAAAGGCCGATGAGGGTCTAGCCCTCACCCTTGTCGGCAAGGGCGTCAACCTGTGGCTGGTCATTGGCCACCGGCCACAATCTAGGAAAGAAGAAGAACGGGCCACAGCCATGGAGGAAAGAAGAAAGAAAAAAAGAAAAAGAAAAAATTTCTCTTTTATTTCTGATTCTTGTTCCCAGAATCAAGAAACTTTTTTTTTATTCTTGATTCTATTCCAAAACCGATTCTGGGAACAAATTTATGCTTGAGAACAAAAAATTTATCAAACGGATTTCCATTCTTTTTTTGTTACCAAGAACAAAAGAATAGAATCAGTCGTTATTTGACAAGTTACCAAACGCACCCTAAGAAAACTCATGCATGGAGCATTGCGTTGCTCATTTCAAAAACGACAAATGTCATTTTCACAGATTGGACACCAAAAGGCCAAACAAATTTGGGCAAAACAAAAGAACATCATATGTTTTAGGTAATCTATTAGACAGGCCTGCAAGGAGCAAAACCAAGCAAGTACTTCACATGATTGGTCAAGTATAATATAAGAGAAGTGAATTGCAGTAATCTAATTCCCAAGTAGCATTTCTAAGTTGGGTGACCCGTCCAGAGAAGCACAAATCAAAATGTTAAATGTCAAAGAATGCTAGTTTCTCTTGCAAAGATGTCTGCAAGAAAATGCACAACTTTTTCAAGCTGCAAAGAAGCTTGTGGAACCTTCAGATGTGAAAAATAAGAACATACTAAAAGAACTTAAAGAAATTTACCAATTCAGACATGTCACGTCAAAGCTTAATGCCACCTTCTGATCACTGTGGAAGTCAATGAAGGAAAGCAGCAGATCAAGTTGCCCATCTGTAGAATACAAGAATCACAATCAGTGCACACGGTAACAATGTGGATCTATATACGGAAAGTCTCGTTTTAGTGAGAATGAAGTAAAGGCAGGCTACTTGTGCGCATAATCGATGCAAAAAGGTGGCCTAAGACTGAGCTGTAGAGATGGAACATACAATAGAAAAGGAGGGAACAGATTGCCATACTTGTGTCCTACAATCGAAATTGCTGACACCAAAAGAGTCGGTTAACAATGTGACAGTTGGCAATTGTTATCTGATGCCCAAGCTAAGAATTTGATCAATTTAATGCCATTTAAGTTCCTATATTTGTCTTTGCTTCTCCGAATTTCATCATCAAATTAAAATTCTGTTCAATTCCCGAACTTATTGACTCTTTTTTTGCAAAAGTAAGTTCTCACTCAGCAATTCTCAACCACTTGCTGCTGGGGTTATTATGTCTCTAGTCAGCAAAGAACCTAATCAACAACCAAACCCACCTATATTACAGCACCAAAACATTTGAAACTGAACTTCCCCAAAAATTGACTTCCTGTAAGTATGAACACAAAGTTGACCGCTTACCCCCTAAAATGAAAACAAGGACCAAGAACTCCCTCCAACATGCATATCAACAAAACTGACTCAAACGTATTTAGAAAAATTCTTTAAAGTTCAAGAGCCGACTTTGAAAAAAATTCAGATGTAGGACCACATTGAGAAAAAGCAACAAATTCAAGGTCCAAAACAACACTCATAACTTAGTTTGATGGCTAAAGTGCAATTTGCATTTGGGTGATGATAAGAAATCATGAGTAAGGGACAAACCAACTACACAAAGAAAAGCAACTAAACACGATGCTGACTTCAAAATCAAAATCAAAGTTCATTTGCAGGCCACAATGAGTTACCAGTTAGAATCTAAAAACTATAACATCAGCATCATTATGACAATTCTTAAGTAGGCTCTCTTGTTTCCAAAATTCATTATCAAGTTTGAATGTGAGTGAAGATGAATGGATCATGAAACCAGAATTTTGTGTGGAAGGGAGCAGACCAAAAAAATTCAAAGAAACAATTAATTTGAGAAACAAGGAAACAAGTCCAAGCACAATATCATTTCGTTACCTCTTGAAGAGAAAAAGCCTGTGTGTGTTAGACTCTTAAGTTCTAGTCGTGCTAGAAGTAATTCCTCAAGTACATCCAAGAGATTTCTAAGAACCAGATGTGTCATCTGCAAAGCCATAAAAAAATGAAGTAAGAAAAGTTGGCCAGGATACAGCTGAAGGGAACACGCCCTTTGCCAATAACCTCATATGTCTTCCAAGACAAGATTACTGGAGAATAAAGGGATTTTAAGCATTTCATCTAGACTAATGCATCAAAATGTTATGAGTGAAACTTACTTGAGTTTCCTTTGCCAAACATTTTGAAGTGGCATATTTCTTAATTGTCTCATTGTTGAAAACAAAAGCAAATGCTGTGCGAGCTGCCATATTTGGATAATTCTAACAAAAGAAAAAATATCATTTAGGTCTAGTTGCAAAACACCAACAAATATGCTACAAGATACCATGATAGACTTTTGTATTTCTTCTCCCATTTTAGTGACAATCCATTACCTGTTCTATCTTTGTATCGACCAATTTGTTGGAAACTGTTAAACTTGGAACTGGATGAGCAGTCAGTCTGAGCCTGCATTGATTCAAGGAAACGGCAAAGCTAAAAATTAAAATGGTGATATAATTTATACGCGGCTTTAGAAATGTAAAGTGGACTTTTCTATAGTGTGAATTGGAATTGAAGAAGCAACCTTTGGTAAATTAATCCAAGATAGTCAAGAGTGATATCATGATGGCCACTTTTACTCTCAAAGGAACTCACTTTCCACAGCTGAGCAAACAGTCGAGAGGTGGAACTGTCAGACAGATTGATATTCTCATTGTATGGGATGAACAAACGGTAAATTAGAAAACCTGCAAATCCAGGCGAACGAATCTGCAACACATCCTTTTCTTCATGAAGCTATTGATCAGTCCTATTGTCTCTATGCAATCTAATTCTCCCTTCATCTTGCAAAACCTGTTTAAAGATTTGATCAAGTTCTCGATTTTCTTCTCTAAGATTTCAATCTCCTGCTGCATTGATGTCATTGGGTTATGAGAAACCTGCAGAAATAGATTCTCTTTTAACAGAGTACGCACAGAAATCAATAACTTTCGCTAAGATATGCAATAACATCATGCAAGGGCTTTGACATAATGTTATTGTGACTAACTAAAAAGGCAAAAAGGTCTTGTCATATGATATGATTACGTGAGCTTTCGCGAATAATAAAGAAAGATCAACCTGCATGTTACTACACTACATACTACGCTGAGAAGTAACGAATATGGGATTGCAGGATAACATGAAGTCACAAATGTTACACATCACACATGAATTTTCACTACCATGCACAGTCTAATGTATAATGCAGACGATGCTGATAGGAAGTAATGCATCATTTTTTAGCAGAACTTAAAGAACGCTTGCATGTCAGAGTTGTTTGATCATGGTCCTGCGGTTTGAACCTATACATCACTTGAAAATATCAAAGTCATTGGCTGCATACCTCACCTCCAGAATTAGAAAAAGGTAAAGGACAAATAAAAAATCTTTTCTTTTTAATCCCATGAAGAGGTATAAGGGATAAGTTTTAAGCCCTGTAACGTGGATTTTAATAAAAGGTCCTAATTACTTTTACCTTCAACTACACAATCCTGACCTCTCACTTTTATTCATAGTTTTTATCAGTTAAGGTAATTAGTACTTGCAGTTGTACAGCTTTAGCATGTGATGTCGTGATTCATTCCATAAACTTCAAAACTGAAATGAAACATAACAGGGATTCCGATTTCATGCTTTGAACTTGGACATGTCTGCATCCCATCTTTCCACTCAGCCTGAGTGTAACAAGAATTCTTGACTTAGTTTCGACAATTTGGTCTTAAGACTTCAGAGACACAAGCTTCTATTTTTTCTTTTATTTGCAACAACCACATCATTAGTTGCATGGCAGGAAAGAAAAGCCTTCAATGAATATCAGAGGCTTGCAGCATTTAAGGCAACAATCATTAATCAAAATATACCGTAATGTGACTACCATTCCATGTATGGACCATACATGATCACATCGCAAATAACTGCATAAGAACAAATATTTATGTCTATACACAATTCCTTAACTCTTTAGCAGTAACAAGGATGACTCAAAACCAGATGAGGAGGTTTTATTTCCTATTACTAATTATATGTAGAACAATGAAAGAATATGATACTGTAAGCCATCATGCCTTGGGCACTCCTGAAAATTAAATATGGATAAAAAATTGTAATAGAAACCTGAAAAGGGCTTCCCATCGCCATAACAGGAAATCCAAATTCATACAATCTTAAGTAATTTCAACAACATTAACAATAACAACCATCTTCAAACATCTGAGATTAATATTTGATAAACTTAGTCACAAGCAGGGTTACCATCTGAAATTTCAAAAAACTGTGGATTTGAGAAGGCTATGAAGTTGACATGTAACCATTGAGAACGAAGCAACAATACTTCTCCAGCGATGGAAAAGCAGATTAAATCCCATTGAACTTTATGTTGAGTGTCACATCAGTTTCGGAATATGTCAGTCATGCTCTTTCCTTCTGTTCACTTTTTGAACTTGTCATTTTCTTTCCTTTCTTTCCTTTATGTGGGTAGTTTGGCATGGAGGGGACAGGATGAGGTCGTATACACTGGATCGACACTTGCTAGGACCAAATGATAAAACAACTAAACAAGTCACCTACCTTGTATTTGTTCTCAGATTGAGTTGAACATTGATGATCATCACAACTGCCACCCTCACCAGCAAGCAGTGAAGTCTTCTTAATTTTCAGCTTTAGTGCTTGGGACTCTTGAATCGAAGACCTCAAGATTTGCTCTGTTTTCTGCTCATAACATCAGCATCAGCATGTAGACCATGAATTAAGAGAATATATGAGTTAGTTGCTCCATACCTGCAGCCTCTCGCGCTTCACACAATTTAAGCGCAATCTCTCCTTTTCATGCAATGCTTTATACAGCAGAGAAATGATCTCGTATGATCTGCAACAACTCAACAATGAAAAAAGCTCATTTTATTTACCCAACATGCCACACATTAATGAGTCATGACTCTCACAACGTTAAAACGGACACTACCTTTTCTCAGAAGCACTGCGAGATTGATCTGCCTTCTGTAAAATTGTGAAGTGATAACCATTACATTGCTATTTCATTAAATTACCTTTATATCAAAGAAAAGGTGGTAGGGGCAGGCAATTGTGAATAGCCCAGCTAACCTTAGTCTGGATGTCAGAGCTAAGCAGCTCGTAGTGTTTGACTTTCTGAAGGTATACTAACATATCATCGAGCAGACTGATCTATACATCACCAAGAAAAAAATGATGGCGATAACTATATGTAGAACATCAAGAGGATGACTGAAAATTTGCATAACCTCAAAATAGAAAGAAAGGAAAATAAATAAATACCGTTCTCATATCTAGCTTGTCAACCACGGGAAATGGTATTTTTCTGCTATCATCCAAGAACTTTGTAAAAACCTGCAAGTTAACCTCCAAAGTCAAAGAAAGGCATCGAGTATTGGATTACTTATTGTGACGAGCACCGCAAAAAGGTAAGATATGAAACTGTCAACATTACACGTACATCTTTCCAATTTCTACATGGTGGTATGCTATCTCCAGTATTCTCTCTTTCCATACAAGAATGTTTGGGATGCTCAAGAGAGGAATTGACATCATAAACCCCACTTCTTTTGATTTCTGAACTCCCTGTTGTCCTAGCAACCTTACCGACAGGATCTCCATCCTCAAGAACATCTCCTTTCCTCTTCCGATTGTGACGTTCCTCAATCTCTTGTGCTGCCAAAATACTCTTGGAATGATGAGTCTCCTGCTGATTGTCATTACTAAGAATGCCCAAAGCATCAGACTTAGAAGTAGACATGCTTTCCCCAACAACAGACTGCGTGTTCTCATAATGGGGCATGTTATGGATTTCTTTGCTGACATTCTGTGCCGGTTCCTTGGAGAGGCTCTGCATAAGCAACTAAAGAATTAATAAAGACGAACAACAGAAACAGACTCATCGGTGTCAACAGAAAATCATGATGATCTTGAGGTCTTATCAGTTTCACGCTATGACCTTTTTAGGCAAAGACACATCAGTACTTTTGTTTGGATATGTGGAATCAGGCATAAGAGAAGAAACTTTTCTTCCCCCAAAAGAAACTTCCTCTATTGAGCTGACTCCATCTGCTTCAGTCTGAAGGTCCTTGAGCGGCTTTAAACTCCGCAAATCCAACGTGTTTTCGCTCCTTGGAGATATCCTCTCAAGGAAGCGGGACTTTATCTTGTTAACATCTTCAATTGGATAGCCACCGGAGGCTACAGATTGTAAAGGACTTCCCCATTCGTCTGAGTCAATGCCAATGCACTTTCTGTACCAATTTTGTTGCATAGAGACACCATGTGTACTTTGATCATTTCCTGATAGTAATAACTCACGATTTAACCTTTGCACTGGGGAAGTTGACAACCTATGACTTACAATAGGTTCCTCACTATCCTTTCTACGAGCAACCGCAATTTCATCCAATGAAGGATCAGCTTGCAAAGACGCCAAGGCAGTGTTTTCAGAAGTCTCGGACATAGACTGTGGTTGCATCACTCCACCGACTGACGAGCTGAAGTTGTTGGGTGAGGCCATTTCTGTCGCTACTGTAATAGGTTGATCATTATGATTAATGTGCAAAGATGTGCGATCTGGAGATTCTCCATTCCTGGCAAGAGCAAGAGTTTTCTCAGCCTGGCTGGAATTATTATTCATCTTATTTACGATTGGGGTCTTCATTGGACTGCTATCATGAACAGCAACAGGGGACTCTGTGAATTTGCTTACTACATCTTTGCTAGTCTGTGCCTGAATGGTACTGGAAGGAGAACTAGATAGATAACCAGATAACTTGAGTTTCAATGCATTGATTTCCTTTAAACGAGCAGAAGAAGGAGATGGATCAAGATTTCCGAACTTAGGAATGTTCTTCCAAATAGATGACAGACTGAAACCATGCAGATTTCTTTCCTTACTTAGCAGTGACCCAGACATTTTGGCTGAAGGAGATCCAATGGAAAAGTTTGCAGGTGAACTAACTGTATCCAAAAATAATTGCCGCCTTTTAGCTGCCAAAGATGATATAGAGCCTTTCAAATGAGATGTGCGCAATCTGTTGGGGTCCTGCTCAGTAGAATCAAGATTCTGACTTCCATTCCACGGGGAATTTTCCTTGATGGATACTTCGGTCACATGTTGAAATACAGACCCAAGCTGCAAGGAGAAGACAATTAAAAGCTTCAGTCCAAAATATGGTCCATTTATTCCCAGAAAATGTTCAGATTATTGTATAGAGAGCAAGTGTGAGAAATCAGAAGCTTAAAATTCATCTGGAAAAATCCCAGCATACCCTTCACTGAATTTTAGGCAGAAGACCAGAAAAACAAAATAAAGAAAGGGAAGCAGATAGCCACGTAGCCTAGCCAACACACATGAGAACCAGATCCGCAATTCACATCAACCAGTCAATTGTGGAATTATGCATCATTGATCATAAAATGCAATCTCAGCAACAGACATCCATCATCCACTACATGCATTTTATCATCTCATAAGCTACTCCTAAACTAGAGCATATAATACTGCATTATAGCTGCAGCAAATAACTGCTACACGCGACCAAGGACACTTACATTCTACCGTTAGTTTATGAGACCAATCAAACTCAAAAGTACCAGGGAGGTGCAAATATTTCAGATGCCCCAATAAAGCTTGAGTGGTTCTTGCTAGTCAAAATGTAAAACTCTAAAAACAAATCTGGAAATAAACAAATAAAATATAGACAACAACGATGTTCTTACTTTCAGTGTCTGATTAGGAGTATGGATATGCTGATAAACAGGTGCATTGGGAGTGAAACTGTCGACCATATTAGATGAATCACTCCTAACATTTTCAATGTGCAATCCTTCAGAAGCACTATTTGCCCTGTCTAATTCACGATAAGCTGCAACAATCATCTGATTGGTTCCATCAGTGCCCATAGAGATCATTATGTTATCTGCAGAGCCCTTAACATCCTCCTTACTGCTTCCACTCTCATCGGCATTGGAAACTTCAAAAGCAGCTGACGCATTTGCATTTTCAACATCAGAACTAGGAAGAGCTTGCAAATCCTGCCTGCCTTCCGCCAGTAGGGCATCCAAGGAGGGAGAAAGTCTACCATAGTCATACCTATTTGGATTATTCCCAATAAGGCTCATTTCATTGGAATCTTTACCATCACTCTGAACATTAAGCATAGGACGAGCAGATTCAGGAGTCAGCTTCCTAGCATTTGTTAGCATCATAAAACTTCCAGTGTTAGCAGGGGTAATTTTTTCCAAGGGCGTTTTCTCATCAAAGGTCAGATGAATGCCTGTCGGCGTCTTCTCCATGCCAGAGTCTGATCTTGCAAGGCTGCGAAAATGCATTGAGAATGCTGTAGAGTCCATCGTTACATCATGATTTTCATCTGAAGCAGCAGAACCAGAGAGCCTTCCAGGCCTAATAAAGCTCGCGGAGACGGGACCAAAAAAATTGTCTTCTGGGAAACAGCAACAGCGATAACACAACAGTCAGGACAACAAAAAGACTTCATGGCCGACATGAGGGCCAGAAAGAGAAACTTGCAGCATAGCACTACAAGAGACGATTGACCCTTTGTTTCCTTTGTTATTTTGGCTTTCATGAAGACATTTATCCTCACAAGGACAAAAGAAACAAACTGCTTCATGGGTGAACAAAAAAGATATCATCAGAAATCATGCCACATCCACTTATAGCGCAGCTATTAGAGAGAAAGGTGAAATCAAATCTTAGCACAAATACGTGGCTCTAGTCCAAAAATTTGAAGCATAGCCGCATTTGCTTCACAGCCTAAGCATCTTTCCCACCTATTTTTCACCAAGTCTGCTCGCTGTGCACCGAATTTCACCCTACCATGTTTCTGTTTAAAGCCTAAGCTCCGGTAAGCTGAAAATCGCACTAGAAATGCAAACACAAATGAACTTACCGTCGTTAGAAGTTGCAGAGCCAAACGTGCTGCTCCCCGGGGACGGCGACCCAATAGGCCTGAGGAACGACTTCCTGGCGACCACGACCTCGTCGGCGTCCTCCTCCCCATCCTCCTTACCGTAATCTCCGCTGGGCGTGACCTCCCTCGAGTCGTCGCTGTGGTCCCCCAGGTCCCTAAACAGCGGCCGCACCCCGGCGTCGTCCCCGGCGGACCCCCCGCCGCCGCCGGAGTCGGGCTTGGGGTCGGAGGGAGGGGTGCTGTCGTAGTAGTCCTCGTCCCGCTTGAAGATGTGGACGGAGGTGATCTCCACGTCGGCGAAGCTGACGCGGCGGGACCGCTTCTTCCTGGCGGCGACGGTCTCGTCCTCCGTCTCGGTGTAGGCGGGGTCGTCGTCGGGGAGGTCCTTCGACGCCATCGCCGGTGGGGATCCGAGCTCGATCGCCGCAGAGAGAGAGAGAGAGAGGACGAAGCACACCGGGGACTGAGTGAGAGGGAAATGACAGATTGAGGTGTGTTTTGAAAAGGGGGGAAACCGATCGGAACTTTTCATTTTCTTTCGAAGACAATTTTTCGTCTAAAAAAATAAAATTAATTCATGTTCCGGAGTTTTCTTTAAAAAAAAAACCGTAATTTGGAATTGTAATTTATGAATTAAATGATATCTTGATAATTCCACAGTTGATATGAGCAATTCGTGTATATTGATGGTTATGCATTAGGTTTAGCTTGAATTTCGCAAGTTTTGGTTTTTCTTGTAGATTGATAGGATTAGTGTCCTTTTTATTATTTATCTAGTTGAGCTATACGAAAAAGCACGACGTTTCTCTCTCGACACTCAATATTATTTTCTGAAATAATAACATGACTAACTTGTTTACTTTTTAGTTTTTACATATTAAAATCTTGCGGCTCACGTCTTTCAACATTATAAATACCGACACACTTTGAAGCTTTTACAAAATACGACTGTTATCTTTGTTGTAATTTTTTTATGATTTAAATTTTTTAAATTTTGACAGGATGGTAAAAGAAAAAACAAAGACAGTTTCTGCTTTTCCTGAAACTCAAATAAACAAAGCTCATATCATCAGTAATGTCCATCTTATTTTGCTCTCAATCAATGTCACCACGCACCTGAGGTATCGATGGTCACATGTAATTTGTTGACGCAGCCGAGGTTATTTTTCTCTCTATGAAAGAAAATGATTAACCTCACATGCAAAATGGACAAAAAATTGCATAGTGTTCATATACTATAGTGTTAATATAGCACATTTTTTGGGTCTGTTTGTCCGAAGAAAAAATTGTTTTTGAGAAATTAGTTTTCAACTATCTAGTGGAAAGATAATTTATCATTCTGGCGAACAAATGTAAACTAACAATTTTCCTTAAAATATGTTTGTTTCGTTAAACTCTTCTAGAAAACTAGCATTTCTGTTCTTAGCTCATCCGACTTCAAAGAAAGATAGGCTTGAAGAGTATCCCAGCAGCCATATGCAAATTCCCCGATCGGCCGGGAAGTCCACATTCTGGCTGCAAGCTTTCGGCCGTAGCACGAGACAAGCGTCCCAAAACATTAGCCGATGCAAATACTTCTGCACATACCTTGGCAAATCGATTTCCTGGTTCAACACAATACAGCTCCTAATCCCGTGAAACTATTAACAGTGAATGACCATCTATGTATACTAAAACCTTAATCACATGCGGCGAAAAATCACTAGACGATCCCATCAGGCACGCTGACGCACCCTGCTTCTCTCTCCTCTCCATCGGCGGTTCCTGTGGAGCGATCCCTACCATATCCAGATTTCGAGATGCCTCCCACGCGGTTTGCTGAGGAAGTGGCGTGGACAGCCTCTATGTACAACACCTTCACCAGATTTCTGAACCGGCGCCTAAAAGTCGGCAGTCGGGACATGGAAGCTACAATCCCCTGCAACCTGCAACCATTAAGTAATGCACAAAAGAAACTGATTCCGTCAGCCTTTCAATTTAAAGTAGGTGAAGGAGGGACGGCATGGGCCGAATCTAATACAACCCAGCACATTCAGTTTGATAGTGTCCATTTTTGTATTACCTATTATCCTAAGGGCAAGAGATTGAGCGCATGCTAATACCTTCTAATTATGGCTTGCAATTGTGCCCTTCTCACACTGTCATCTGATGGAAAACCAGAATCGTCCCACTCCTCGGCTTTTTCATTTTTGCACCTCATTACTAGCTTTCTAAGGCACGCCTCTTCATCTTCAGTTAACTGGAGGCCCTTGATTTGCTCTTTGATAATCAACAAAGGCCCAACAAACCACTCAAACATCCTGTCCCTCGGACTGTTCATCATTGTAAGCTCCACATCATCAACTGCGAATCCATTCAAAACATCCGTGAGAATCCTTAAAATAACATGGAACTAACCAATTTTTTACAAACGAAAGACTCAAATTTGATAGACGTACAGATGAGCAAACCGTCAGTCTCTGATTTAGCTGAGGCTAGCAGACATTGTAAGATTGACCAAGCAGGAAGCTTGATGCCTAACTTCTTACAATTTCCTTTCAATATGCAATCCTCAACATCTTTAACATCGATCAAACCTTCATGCAGAAGAATCCTACCGTTAACCTCCCATGATTTAAAGAGCCAATCCCACACCTGCAGAGATAAGATTTTTGTTGGTGAACATCACATTGAAAAGATGATTGAGGTGGTATGATTGATCTTACTTGCACTGGTCTATACTGTTGGATAGCCCCCTTCAATGTTCTCGACTGTTGTGAATATAGTTTTGAAATGTATGGACCTCCTTTGCCATCCCTTGATCCATTGTTGACGCTGGAATTCTTCCTCTCGAGGCTAGCTTTCATGTTTCGACGATATTTGGGCCTGGCTGTCAATTGGTGGCTCAAACTTAAATATCAATTTGTAGCAGAACAATTCCTCACAGATTATCAAAGCATGAACAATCAAATGAAAGAAGATCGTAAATGCACCTTGGCAGACAAGACCCTTCTTGCAGGTAAAGTAAATCATTAACATACTCATCGAACAACGAGACAACCGACACAATGTAGGCCACTCCCATTTCGCGAATCCTCCTGGAATTTAGTATCTCTGTTCAGATCAAACTCGAGGATAAAGAAAAGCTATCAACACACTGATGCAAAATCGTTCAACTACAAGGATGTTTCAGAAGGTGGTAGATTTTTCGTACCTGATAGACAACTACTCCACCATATAACCCCAGAAAAAAGCTAGAAAGGAAAGCTGCAGTCACAGCTCCAATAACGGCAAGAGGCCACAAAATTATGGCAAGCCCCGCAAATGGGACACACACCGTCTCTAAAAACGGTCCTTCTCGGCCAATCAAGTCTTCCAGTAGTCTCTTCCACCCTCTGAACAACATATATGGACTTTTCACCAGGGCAACAGCCATGATCGAAGGAACATCTACTACCACCCCCATCAGACTCACCATCAAAGAAGCAGGCACCTTTGATAACCTAAAGATAATATCATAATGTGAATGTGCCATAGTTGCCATATTGCATATTTTCACAAAATAAAACTAAGGTACACTTTTACTTGATGTCGATGGGCTTTTCATCTGGTTGTATTTTATCTCTCAATTCATCCATAAAGGAAAAGTAGGAGTGGAAGCAGAAATCAGTGAAGTCCCGTACCACAGTGCAACTTCCTTCTACTGTGGACCAAAGACCATCCTGGTACCATAAAACCATATTCACAATTGAGATACAGGCGCTGCATATTGTTTTGAAAGCGAATAACTGGAAAGAAAGGACTCCCAGTTACCACACAAAGATTAAAAGAGAGAGCACAAACTATATAAGAAAAATACAACCACCGCCAAGCTTTTTCCAACTCAATGGAGTCAGTTACATTCGCCACTGCATTCTATCTAATTCCAAAACCTACTAATATCCAAGCTATTATATGTAAACAACTCCCATATGAACCCTGTACAAAAGCTATTTGCGATCATTTAACACTTCCTTATGCACAAACCGGACTATAAAAGAATGCACATGAATTTAAAGGACAGGGCTATCAGGTGGAAAGAGATTACGTGTATATAAGACTCGAACAAAAAGCGGCGCACAACCCTGGCTTACGGGTATCGTATTACTCTTGCATAGAGTGGTTGCTTACTTATGATTGGAGATGCAAAAAATCATCCAATAACTATAACGGATCTCATGAGTTTTTGCTTTCTCGTTGCTTTCAATATATTATTCAGAATGAAAGATAAACATTAACAAAGATGATCGCCTTGTTCAAGTCAATAACAGTTCACAATTAAGTTCCATCTAGCCAATAAATTTTTTTACTGTTTATGACTGTACTGTTAAAACTAAAGTCTAAAGTTGCAAAAGGTTTTTTGACTAGAGGAAGTTATGAATAAGTTAGGAGAGAACTATTAAGTGGTCCACGATGGAAGGACTCATGCAAGCGAATCTCTGAATTCTATCTTCAGCTGCCTATTCCCTGCAAAGGACTTTTTCTTAGGACTAGTGTTGCGGTCATAAGTTGATACCATGGCAACCAGAGATACCAGATCCTATCAGTAACTAGCCAGACATCTGCCACACAAAGCAAAGCGAAGCTTTCCACACAAAATTGCATGCTTTAGCTGTCAACCTTCTGTAAGGCCACTATTCATAAACATCGCTCGGTGCGCCCCCAGCACATCTTCGACAAGTATGTATGGACAAAATCTTCATATTCTCTGAAACAGCTCGCAATTTTTCCAAATAACGTATTGGAGATACCCTATAGATAAAGAACATCTTGGTACTGGAAATCAACACAAAGACACCGTTTCCAAGTTACAAGTTTCAAATTGCTGCGGTCGTTTCGGGAGGTTCATTTCCTCGAAAGAAGAAGCCCGAGAATCCAGAAGCAAACTAGACTCAGAACCCACAAGTGGGGACTTACAAGAAAGCAATGATAGAGCTTGTCCGTCACGTTCTCTCCGACCACTTCAAAGGTGGCTATCAGGGGAGCAAAGACCCCGTACGCGGCTCCACCCAACAGGCTTCCCGCAATCCCGACTACAGGCCAAAGGACTAGAGGCAGCGGCAGTATTATCAGCGCCAGGATCTTCAGAATCAGCCCCAGCCTCTTGGTCCTGAAATCACCATCGCCACGAAACACGAAGTGCGAAGCATTAAAACAGAGGAGCGCCGACCGGCGAATCCACAGTAACACCTACCTCGCCACGCAGTAGTAAGTCCAGGCAAAATGAGCAATCCACAGCCCTATGATCACGGCCGAGTTTCCCATCCCGACGATGCACACCACGACCGGACCGACCAACGCCGCTGCCGTGAAAAAAAAAAAAAGAAAAACGCGGGAATCACCGACGGATACAGACAGGAAGCCACCAAGCACAACAAGAAGCACGCATTTCTCTGAATTTACTAGGACATCCTCTTTTTCCTTCTCTTTTTTTTTTTTTTTCTGGCTGAGCAATCAAAACGCGATCGGCAAACTTCGATCAAACTCAGCTCTCCACGCGCAGTGCTCAGCCTCCCAGGATTCGCACAATAGCTCGCCGCCGACGAAGCGTCACCATCGGTCTCGCTCGACTGGGAACGAAGACGAGCCGAATCGCGACGGCACGAGGAGGAGGAGGAGGAGGAGATGACGACGGCGCGTACCTTTGAGGAGGCCGAGGAGGAAGAGGCAGGAGAAGAAGGGGAGGAAAGTGAGGAAGCTCCACAGCTTGGCCAGGAACCCTACGGGGACCTCCATTGCCGGCGCTCCGAAGCGCGCGCACACTGAGAGAGCGAGAGAGAGAGAGAGAGAGAGAGAGAGAGTATTTTGCGAAGAAGATGGAGATGACGAGGGAGGGAGAGAGAGAGAGAGAGATCGCAGGCGGTGGAGGTGGCGGCGAGAGGGATCACGAGAGACGCGTGTCGAGCGGGAGCGCAACGGAACGGCCAAAAGAGCTTCGGGAAAAGCGACGAGACCACCCCCCTCCAACGCTCCGCCTCTTCCGTTTCATTTACGCTTTTTCTCGTTTTTTTTTCTCATTTTTGGCGGGAACCGACTCACAGCCGAGAGAGAAAATGACCTAAACAGCCCCTCTGGATTTTAGTCCGGCGTGCAATACGATTTACGGACTTTTAATTTATTTAATATGATCTATGACCTCTTAATTTCTTCAATGTCTTCCCTGAACTTATAGTACATGTTCAATTTAGTCCATGAACTACATGAAAATGTTCAACTTAATGACCACACTGAACATGTATCAAACGTTTAGGGATTACATAGAATATTTTCCGGAAAAGTGTTGAAAAAGTCATAAACCTTTTGTATCAGTACCAATTTAGGCTTAAATCCTTTTTTTTAACCAATTTAATCCTAAATCTTTTATTTTTGTGCAAATTCAGTCGTTCATGCTAATTTTAACCAGATTTTACTTACGTGGATGTCGGTCGGTTTACATGGCACTGCCGGCGATAACGTGAAAAAATTTTAATAATATGTTAATATTTTTTTTTTTTTATTTTCCTTTCTTCTTCCCAAAGTGACGGGCAAGAGGCCGGGGTGGCAAGCCTGCCGATCTCCAGTGAGCCTTTCGAGCCTTTTTAGGTGTACCAGTTTGGAGGTCTTGATGGTCAAAAAATTAGTTTGGGGTAAAATTATTACAGATGTACCAGTTTGAGATTTTTAGTAGTAAAAAAATAGTTCGGGGTAAAATTGTCATATGTGTACTAGTTTGGGGTTTTTGTGGTAAAAAAAATAATTTATGGTAAATTTGTCACAAGTATATAAATTTGCAATTTTTTGTGGTATTAACCCAACTTTTAAATCTATTTAATGTAGTGCTAGGTTTTAGCCCAACATGCTATATTGTGTCTATGAACTTTTAATTTATTTAACATGATCCTTGGACTTTTAGTATATGTTGAATTTACTCTTTAAACTGTATAAAAATATTTAATATTATCCCTTAATTTGAATTAATAAAGGATAATTTTGAACGTTTTTATACAGCCCAATGATTAAATTGAACACTTACCAAAAATCCAGAAACCGCACTGAACAAATTAAAAGTTCAAGGATGATATTGCACATCGGCCTAAAGTTCATAGACTACATCGAATAGATTTAAAATTCATGGTTCATATTGCACATTTGACCAAAATTAAAAGACCATTTATGCCATTATCTCTTTTACTTTTATCTTACCAATTTTTTGAATTTATGCGATTTTTCTAATCAAGCCATTTGAACCTTAAAACGAATCATTAAAGGTGATGTGTTCGCGAAAGCGAGTAAGATTTTGACGTGAATAGCTCGAGGTGCCACGTTCGTGTTAAAAATATCTCGTTGCTCAAGCATTGTTGATTCCGGACGTTTTAGTATCCTCTGCATTAGACTAATGTGGTCCGCCGCGGCAAACTCGAATTTTTTTGTGCCAAATTCATGCCTGCTCCAAGGACACGGCGGTCCTAATTGACCCAATTTGAAGTTTGAGAAATTATGCAAAAGTCGAGAATTCGGTTAGACAAGTTAAGAGTTCAGAAACGAGAGCGAGATCCGATGATCAAGAGGCCGGTGGTGACGAAGGGTTTGGGTTCCGAGCCGGTCGCCCTGCTCGCCTCTCCGATCTTCTCTTTCATCCTCTTCGCACTTCTCGACGAAGAGACTTACTCACAATCCGAAGAACCGTACTTGATCGGAGAAAGCAAGCGAGTTTCTGAGAATCAAAGTGATTTTTTTACCTATTAGTAATATGATTAATTGATGAAATCTATATTGTTGAAATGGCTTCATCAAGTGACGAAATATTCTTCTTTTGTCTTGTAAAAAAAAAGTGAAAAATTTCAAATGATGCGAAGTGGTAATGTAAATTTGATATTCTAAATGACGTGATGAAGATCATAGTCACAAAAACTTATTAAATTTCTTCTTTTGAGACAACGTCTTCTTCCACATCGATCACGGCTTTGCTATCAACTTCACCGACGCGCTTCTTCACCATGGGCTCCTCCTTCATAGTCAGACCACTCATTGATTTTTCACGCTCGGCCTCGTCAGATCCGGAGAGGGCTGCCCACCAGATTTGGTAAGGGCCCGAGGCCCTTGCCGCCTTTGCTTGTGGTTGGTCACCGCGTAAAAGGAAAAAAAAATAAAAAGAAGAAGAAGAAGAAGAAGTAGCGGTGAAGAAGACAGAGATTGAACAATGGGTCCATCTAAACACGTGGCGAGTGCTGAATGGAGTGTCTTTACACCTACGTGGCAAGATTGACTCACTAAATATTTGCTCCAACCCAAAGGTTGAGGATTAAATCGGATAAATTAAAAAATTTAAAATGGAATTGTCCGTATAACACATTACTGGACAAGTTTCATATCAATTTTGCGATACAATCTTACTTATGCATTGTTCAGAACTTTTTGATAGTAAACATCTCGAGAACAGAAAGTCCAACCTACGTGGTTTCTTGCCCCCTGTTTGGGCTGCTACCAATGTGCAGTGTCCCTTTCAAACTGGTCTATCCAAAAACATGATGGTCGCAAAAATTGTTACACAACCACGGGACTAAATTCTTCCCTACTAATCAAATCTGCTCATACTTCCCGCGCAGCAATTCTAAGACATGCAAAGGACAGCTGCGACGGCCTCTCCTTCCGATCATATGCTCGACCTGCTCACGGGTTCAAGTCGAGTCGGCAATCCGGATATTCAGGCGGCGGAGCCAGATGGAGTGCACGGTCATGTGGAAGACGTCGTATCGCCTCGGCGGCCCATTGGCCGCGAAATGCCTCTGCACTTGCTTCACCCTCCTCTGCATCCTCAGGTACTGAGGCTGTGAAATGCCCATCAGTATCTTCTTGATGTTGGGTATGTCCCTCACTTGCACTTGCACGGAGAAGGCCTTCCAGTTCAGGACATCGCTGAACGGCGGAACATAGCTGTCGGAGATCAGCACGGGCACGCACTCGGCATATATGGCCTCCACGACCCTGGGGCTTGCCACCTCGTACCCACTTGGGCACAGGCAATACCTGCTCTGCCTCAGCATTGACTCGTAGCTCGCTCGGCCCGGGAGGTGGTCGTAGACTTGCACGTCCGGGTCCTCCTTGTCCTTCCACTCCTGCAGCAGCAAGTGCCTGATGTGGCCGTGCAGGTGGCCTGCGAAGAAGGCCAAGATGCTGCGGCGAGATGGGGAGGGGCCGCCCAGGAGGCCGGAGATCTCCCCAGTCTTGAGGTTGATCTCCGGGAGCGACGCGTCCTTGCAGGGGTCGAACCCTTCCGAGGTGTTGGCGTTGCACAGGACCCTAATGGACTTTTTGAACAGGTGGGGCACATAGGAAGACGTGTGCGGCCCCTGCGGAAAGTTCAAACGGATTGCGTCATGCGGTGTTAGCGGGATTGAAGATGCTAGTGAAACCAAGACATCGCATACATGATCATTTCTATTTTAGAAATCAAGCCTTTGAGCGCAAAGAAGGCCAAACGGGCAGTGACTTTGAGTAATGTACTCGGTTCCTTCGTACTATGGGTTTGAAAAACTTTAGCCTGAACAAACATTCTGTGACTTGTGATGGATTGGATAGCACCAAAGTTGAATGACCCGAAAAGCTCGAAACGGCGAAAATCGATCTTCTTCTTATGTTTATTTTGCAAAAAAATTGCTCCATCAACATCAAAATCGAGAGAGTATGAGTGCTCGACGAAAGATCGACACATTTTCGACCTGTCTTGAAATGTGATGTTAGCATTATTACCCAATCGTGGCAAGAGAGCATGAAGTGATCGGCCCCGAGGCTCCGGTTCCAGAACGGGTGCTTAGCTGCGATGATGTCGACATAGTCGACGACGGCACGCCTCATGGCGTCTGTCTTGTGGGACCCGGGCTCGTAGAGGTACCGGACCAGCATGACCACGCTGAAGGGGAGGAAGTAGACGAGGGCCTCATCTGGGTCCATGGTCCTGTACTGGTTGTGGCCTCTCTCCATCTCATGGATGAACCTCCCCTCTGTGGAATATATGCTCCTGCATGGCCCGTCATGGAACACTGGTGGCTCCCCTTCCTGGTACACATATATCTTGAACAGCCTCTCCATCTCCAGATAACTTCTGCATATTGTCGGCAACATATGATTCTGTTTTCTTTTCTCCGGTTCACGTTATTGAGCGACGCAGGAATGATCGGGAATTATAAGGAAGATAGGGAGGCGGCATGCAGAGAACAGCACGATACCTGTGAAAAGCGTTGGCGTTCCTATAAATCGGTCCTCGGGGGACGTAGTCCGCGTCGGCATGGACCGATGTCAGGTTCCGGACCAGAGCGGCCTCCCTGATGGCGGACCGTGCTCTGGACAGGCGCGCCTCTAGCCTCTCTAACCTGCCCAAGTGATCAAATGCCCTCAAATAAGTGTGACTGACTCAATCGGGAGATTATAAAAAGCATACAGAAGGCCCGGCTTTTTAATTCAAATCTCTCTGTAAAGGACATCAAAACAAACACTTTCCAAATCCGACACCTTTCCTCCCAACCTGCTATATCTTTTGACAACCCTCACGGGCTCTTCGATGGCGGCCGGTTCATCCGGTTCCGGTTTCTCCGTCAGCGTCTCATTCTCGGCTGCCTAATAGAATGGACAAGCAAAAGATCCGAGGATTATTAGAGAATGGCCATTCAAGGTGTGTAAAAAGAAAAGAAAAGCAGGAAATTTTTGCAAAAAGGCACGATTCATCCTTACACTTGGAGGGGCAAAAGCTACTTGATTTTCTTCCGAATAACTCATAGGCCACGGAGACTCCGTGGCGGGGTACGAATCGTTGGGTCTAAGTGCAGACAGAGCAGCGGTGGCTTTCGAGCTGACGAAACCAACTCTCAACTTCCACAGCGAGGCAAGCTTGAGATGAGAAGACGACCCGTTACCGGCCAGAGTGAACAAACCGACTGGGATCAACGCGAGCGGCGCAATAAGACAGAGAACCAGAAGCGAACTAAATGACCGGGGCGATGAGGACAAGGTAGGCGAGGAGGTGGCATTCGAAGTGCTCATGTTGCATCACTCGTCAGGGGGGCCTGCTCCTGCTTCTCCTCTCGGCTGGGAGTTATCAGAGACCAGGCGAGCACGTCCTCAAAAGGATAGGATTCATTGCTTCATGGCAAGTTATTCCATACTTGCGCGAGAGGAACCTGGTGGGTTTTGCTTCGCTTCTTCTTAATTGGCATTTGTCAGATATAAATAAGGAAGGAGAGGCACAAGGCGTTGGCAATAAAGAAGGGGGGTTGATGAGTGTTGGATGCGTCGTTCGCCATGGAAAATGCTTTCTTAGAGCTGACGGCTCCTTAGGCTCGTCCAGCCTTTTTTAAGCCCTATGTCGAGCTACTTTTTCCCGGAGTACGCCGTCTTTCAAGTATCAAAAGGAAGATTTCTGCAATTAAAAATGTAAAAAAGCAAGATTCGTAGATAGAAATGAGAGTACTAGGATAAGTTGGCACCCGAAATAGGTGTTTTCTCTATGATTGATCCATCGGACTTAATTGAATTGCTTTAGATGGTTGATTGTTTCTCCAGTTTTGCCCTTGCGATGGAGATTCCATGGGATATTTGGGGGCCCATTGAGGTTTCTCCTTTTCCTTACTTTTAGTTGGCAAGGAGTCTTATCGACATAGAACTTGCACCGAATAGTCCTGACAAATGATGATCGAGACGAGATTCGGCATTTCTGAACCGCAAAACGCTCAGTGTCCATTTCGATTGTAGGTGTAAGTGTAATCAATCTGCTCTTAAGGATATGGTGGAAAGAAATAATAGAATAAAGGCTCCCGTATGAAGATCTTCATTAGTACGTAAACCAATTGTGTACCACTACCGATAAACACAAGAATAAGCGATATTCACTAGGCCAAGAGCACCCCCCTCGTGTAAAAGCTTCCACGGCCGGTTGACCAAAATGAGGATCCCAAATTGCATGGAGCAATAGGCCTTTTCTCAACCATGTCTAATGCAAATTGTCTTAGACAATATGAACTTATAGATTATCTAGTAGCTACATTCACTAATGTCATATGGGCAATTCAGTTTCAGGCATGCCCATGTGAAAATAGGGTTAATTAAAAAAAAAATACAAACTTTAGGTCGAGGAACAATTCTGGCCTGAACTTCTTTTTGTTCCGTAAAAAGCACCAACTTTAGGCTAAGTAACAATTCTAGCCCCAACTTTTTTTTTTCTAGTAAAAAAACACAAACTTTCATTTAAATCCCAAATCTGGCCTCCATTAACTTAGAATAATTGATTATCTACCTTGACTATTTCACCTTAGTAATAAATCCACGTGGCTTGCTGACTGGATTTAAAGCAATATTTATTATCTTATTCTTTGAGCCACAATTTGAAAAATAACGGTGAAATTGTTTGTCTCCTTCACTTCACCGGCAAGTAAAAAATATCTCCGGATTGAATCTCTTTAGCCAGACGTAATCCGAAGTTGACGAATGCCTGTCGACAGATACTATGGACGAGATTCGCCAAGCTCACCACCATAACCTTCTTTCTCAAACAATGGTGAAAGTCAACGGGGGGCCAAATTTGGGATCATGATGAAAATTGGTGATTTTTTATGAGACAAAAAAAAATTGGGGCTAGAATTGTCACACCTAAAGTTGGAGCTTTTTTATGAGACAAAAAAAAGTTTAGGCCATAACGGGGGACAGAGTTGATGCAGTCAACCTTGTCAATAAGCTTCGCAAGAGCGAGGTTCATGCGAAGTTGGAGACGGTGGATGACGTCAAAGAGGAGAAGAAAGAAGAAAAGCCCAAGGAATGTGAACCGTTGCCGCCACCGCCGCCGTGGTGTGGTGCATTGTGACGGAACCCGAACCACCTTGTTGTACCATCATGTAAAGCTCTCTCTCTCTATCTCTCTCTAGCTACACCTTGTGATAACTTCCCAACAATTTCCCCACTACCGTTTTCTTTTTGCCTTGTACTTAAGCCTTTGAATAATTGTAAGTGTGTTTACATCTGCCGACAAAAGTTTATATCAAGTGATGTTAAAAATCGAAAGTGAAATTTGCACCCTGCATGCGGGTTCAATTTCAACACGCAATTCGAATATGGGTCTTAATACACAATTTTATAGAAGGGGGTCTTGATATATCAAACAATTCTTCGTAGCATTTTTAAGCAATGATATGAAATTTCGTGGCAGATCCGGAAGAGAGGCCAACTTCTGTTTCGTTCTTCCACAGTCTAGGGCATACGTCATCATTGAAATTTCTCCTTAATGGCGACCTTAGAAGTTGGAGAATATGGACAAGAAATCCTGCTTACTGTCCAAGCTTTATTGGCATTAGCCAATTTTCACTCCGATGACTAAGAAACATAGTGCATCATGAG
The DNA here is from genome assembly GCA_024733475.1 of Syzygium grande. NCBI lineage: Eukaryota > Viridiplantae > Streptophyta > Magnoliopsida > Myrtales > Myrtaceae > Syzygium > Syzygium grande. Next base: position 26,459,728 of record JAMXDD010000004.1, on the reverse strand, counting down.
AAACAACTAAATTTATCGGCAAAACAAAAATAGAGCGATGCTAGAAACACTAACACCGATATACTATATGGTTTTACTGAATAAGGTGGCAGATGGTGGGTCCATCAAAGCACTAAACACTGGACAGAAATTTATCACATTGTTAGTAAAAATGTTCAATATATCAATCTTAGTCCGCTAACTTTGAAACGATTTAATGATGGAGATCAATTTATTGAAATTCATGCTCAATGCCTCCTAGGTCAAATCCATTTAACGGGTGCCCGACATGTTAGATACGCCTGCTAGTCCTTATTTGGACTTCTCAAAATCCAATGAATGTGAATTGAAAGAGTTAGTTACTTTCTTAGAAAATATCTAAATTCGAACTCTATATGATCTCACATATATTAAGATGCGTATTGAGACAGTATTCTTTTTACTCTCAAAAGATGCTATTTTTTTCATGATAAATCGAAAAAAAGGATAGGACCCCAATCCTATGATGTGCGAGTGTGAGGTCCTTCTTATCCTTAAAAGATGCTATTTTTTTTGTGATAAATCGAAAAATGGATAGGACCCCAATCCTATGATGTGCGAGTGTGAGGTTTTTATATACGGGTGAGTTATCAATGCGATCAATTAAACGTCGTTCTCGTTTTTTCGGACCCTTCTCTTTCTAAAAGCTACGTGTCATGTATGGTGATGCTTGTAGTGACGTTATAAATGTTCTAAACAAGATATTGACGTGATGAATAGGACAAAACTCCCAAGACCAAGACCCGGGACTTTCAAGTTTCAAGCCTAGAACAGAACGTAGGGTGAGGGGCATTTCCTTCAGGTCTCGACAAAACAAAACGAAGAAAGTCCAGTGGAAATTAATAGATTTGGTCGAGCTTCGAAAGTGAAAGTTTGGGAGTGAATGAGACCGTAGCGAAGACGCTCCTCTTTCTCTTCAACTATTGGTGTCAGCTACATGGAAAATCATGAAGAACGGTGGCTTTTAGATAAGCGAGACCAGTTCTAGAAAAATTCTAAACTTAGCACACTCGTGCCAATTCAGTTCTAAACCTTTTAATTTAACTAATTTAATCTTAAACCTTTTAATGATTTGCTAAATAAGTTCTAAACCTCTTAAGGATTTATTAATTTAGTCATTCCAGCTAGTTTTGATCGGAAATTGATGGCGATCTAGTAAGTGTCAACCATCCTACGTGGTGCGGCCGACGTTGAGGTCACCATCTAGAGGGTGAGCGAGGCCATGTAGTGAGACCCCATCCCCTTGCCATGGGTGAACCATGCCCCAACGAGGATCGGGAAACCTTTGCACAATGAGGGACGAGAGATGTGACCCTTGCCGAGGAGTTGCTCGCTCATGGTGAGGGCAAGCGATCTTCACCACCGTAGATCGGCTGCAACCTTAGGGGGAGCACGAAGAGAGTCATCGGACCTTCGCTAACGTGCTGTATCTTTTGACAAGTTCCGCAGGCTCTCTGTTCCCAACCGGCTCGTCCAATTCTGGTGTTCTTAGCTGGCGTCTCATTCTTGGCCGCCTAATAGAAAACTCAAGCAACGGATCCTAGTATTATCATAGAATGGCCATTATGGGGATGTAAACAGAAAAGGAAGAAAGGGAATTTTGTGCAAAGGTACACTTCAGCCTTACAGTTGGAGGGAAAAAAGCCACTTGATTTTGCTTACGAATAATTCCGAGGTTAGGAGATTCGATGGCGTGGTACAAATCGTCGGGTCCAAGTGCAGAGAGAGCAGTTTCAAGCCCACAAAACTGACTCTCAACTTCCTCCACCAGGGAAGTTTGAGTTGAGAAGATGGACCCAACAATGGCCAGAGTGAATGGACCAACCGAGATCGATGCGAGTGGCACGCAAAGATCAAGAACCGGAAGCGAATTGGATGACCAGGGAGTCGAAGACGAAGTCGGGAAAGGCTTTGAAGTGCCAATGTCGCAAGAAACTAGAGGGCTTGTTCCTGCTTCTCTCTGTTGGAGTTATTAGCGACCCGTGAGGCTATCCACAAGGGATAGGATTCATTGCTTCATGGGCAAGTTATTCCATTCTTGCACCAGAGAAATCAGGTGGTATGGTCTTCTTAATCATTTGTCCATCTAAAAAACATTTAATCATACTTCTTCGTTTCACCTCCAATCACCGGTTGATTCAACAATACTACTAATGATACACAGAAACTCCGTGGTTATGATCTCGTGTTCTTATACTTGAATGACTAGCTTTTGGCTTTGGGTGTAATTTTGTCAAGATTAATATGAGAAGGTAGCAGTGTAAGGTTGGTGTCGCTTTTTTCTCTCCATTGATATTATAAATACACGAGCGAATTTACAAAGGAATATGATATATGGGAAGATAATGTCTGGATGATGTGGAAATTGATTAACTTTCCTTAATTTGTCGATTAATTTTTTGTTTAATATTTTGCATTTCTTAGCAAACGTTTGGTTTTTATGCTAGCAGACGTATAAACAATGACAAGGCTAATCAATATACTCAATATCTAAAAATAGCTGCCTAAATCAATTGAAAATTTTAACTCCATAGTCAAGTGCCCAGAGCCCATGACCTTCACAGGCCTATCAATCTACCAATCCACTCAATGATAGTTAGCCGAAGGGCCCATGAGCCCCTACTTGATCCGAGGTCTTCCCAAACCAACCTAATGCTCTTTCTTAGGTCACAAGTTCTCTTCACTTCGAGCACGCTTGGTCTAGCTTTTTCGTACCAGTTACAGCTGTGAAAATGGGTATTTCATCTTTTGGTGAGGTCGTTCAACAAATCCTTCATAGTTGTGCATTAGCTTTTACCTTTAGGAACGTGTCTTCATCTAGTTTGAGGTGTTACGATTTTAAAACACGTATTATCATACACACAAGTAATGGTAACTCATATCATGGCTGCGGCAATTGTAGAACAACCACAATAATCACAGCCATATCTAGCAGACGGATGTTTAGCTCGACAGTTATCAATCAACCACTAGCCCGATATAAAATATCCATCGCCAGGGCAATAATAATTGGTCTAGGGCTTTTGGACAAAACTCATTTTCCACCGACAGTGAGATCTGCCGACCACCCCGCGCCTGGCCCCCGCCACACCCCCCCACCAAATCTCTTCCATAAAGTTGAGATCTCAATGTAATTTACGACGTTGCTAGGCAAGTTAGATGAATTCTTTTAGATGGGGAACATTTCAATGTACATTCATTGCAGAACTTCTCTCTGTACTTATAAACGTGACCTGAATCATCTATTTTGATCCATAAGCGGAGTTATCGCGCGAGGGAAGAAAGGCGCGATTTTTTTTGTTCACCAAACGCAAAGTACGGCCCCAAAGGGACACGACCCACCAGCTCAAACGGCGCCAAGGTCCGATCTTTCTTCGAGGCCTGGTATGGTGGGGAGGAGGGGCGAAGCAGATGAAGGAGATGGGCTGTCTAGAGAGGGAGAGAGAGAGAGAGAGAGAGAGAGAGAGAGACAGAGAGAGAGAGAGTGCCAAGGCGAGACCGAGGAGGAGAATACTTGCTAATACAACACCAAGACCGAAGGCGAAAATGTCTTTTTTTATATATTGAACTCATCCAAGTCACGCACAGCGGACGCACCACAAGCACACAAGAGAGAGAAAACACACACAACATACTTTGGCTTGGCATTTCTCTCTCTCTCTCTAACTTTTATCTGTTGCACCACAGGAACAAGAGATAGAGAGAGAGAGAGAGAGAGAGAGAGAGAGAGAGAGAGAGAGAGAGAGAGAGAAGAGAGGGGAGGGATGGAGTTGAGAGGGAGAGGGAAGGGGGGGGGGCAGGTCGCACGTGGGAGAGTGGGGGCGGTCCCTGGCTCAGTAACCGGTGAATCAGACCGCCCCCCCCCCCAAACATTTGCCAGCTTCTTTTCAATTAGAAGCGACCATTCTTCTTGATTTCCCATTGTAGTTGACCGATAGTTGAAGAGCTACGGTCTCATCAATCACTCCGAAACATTCACTTTCTAAGCTCGATCAAAATGTATCAATCTCCAATTGGACTTTCTTTCATGTATTGTCTTGTTCTAGACCTGAAGGAGAAGCCGCCCCTCTCCCTACGTCCTGCTCTTGGCTTGGAACTTGTAAGTTACAGGTCTTGGTCTTGGGAGTTTGTTCTATACATAAGGTCAATAATGTCATGCTGAGATCATTTATTACATCACTACAAGCATCACCACACGTGATGCACACCTTAGAAAGCGAGAGAGAGAGAGAGAGCGAAGGGTTTGAAAAAACGAGAATTACCTTTAGTCGATGGCATAGATAACTCACATGTATGTATATGCCGACAACACACTCGAACATGACGAGATTGGGATCCTATCCATTCAGTGAGCGATCCGCATTTTTCAATTCATCACGGAAAAGATATTATCTTTTGAGGGGTGAAAAGTACAAAAAAGTTCTTAAACCAGTTTTTTCAAGTCAATAATGTCATTGCTTAGATCATTATTGCATCACTACAAGCATCACCACACGTGACATACACCTTAGAAAGCGAGAGAGAGGGAAGGGGAGGGGAGGGGTTGGAGAAAGTGGGACGGGGTGGGGAAGGGTTTGAAAAAAACGAGAATTACCTTTAGTCGATGGCATAGATAACTCACATGTATGTATATACCGACCACACACTCGAACATGACGAGATTGGGATCCTATCCATCCAGTGAGCGATCCGCATTTTTCAATTCATCACGGAAAAGATATCATCTTTTGAGGGGTGAAAAGTACAAAAAAGTTCTTAAACCAGTTTTTTCAAGTCAATAATGTCATTGCTTAGATCATTATTGCATCACTACAAGCATCACCACACGTGACATACACCTTAGAAAGCGAGAGAGAGGGGAGGGGAGGGGAGGGGGTTGGAGAGAGTGGGACGGGGGTGGGGAAGGGTTTGAAAAAACGAGAATTACCTTTAGTGGATGGCATAGATAACTCACATGTATGTATATGCCGACCACACACTCGAACATGACGAGATTGGGATCCTATCCATCCAGTGAGCGATCCGCATTTTTCAATTCATCACGGAAAAGATATCATCTTTTGAGGGGTGAAAAGTACAAAAAAGTTCTTAAACCAGTTTTTTCAAGTCAATAATGTCATTGCTTAGATCATTATTGCATCACTACAAGCATCACCACACGTGACATACACCTTAGAAGCGAGAGAGAGGGGAGGGGAAGGGAGGGGGGGGGGGTTGGAGAGAGTGGGATGGGGGTGGGGAAGGGTTTGAAAAAACGAGAATTACCTTTAGTTGATGGCATAGATAACTCACATGTATGTATATGCCGACCACACACTCGAACATGACGAGATTGGGATCTTATCCATTCAGTGAGCGATCCGCATTTTTCAATTCATTCCCAAAAAAGATATCATCTTTTGAGGGGAAACGTACCGAAAAAGTCATAAATCTATTATATTGATATTAATTCAGTTCTAAACCTTTCAATTTGATCAATTTAATCCTAAACCTTTTCACATTGGTACCAATTCAGTCTATTCGGCTAATTTAGGCCATAAATTGTTGATGTGGATAATTTTTTTTTATAATTTTTCAAATTTTTCTATTAAATTTTTTCCTTTTTTTTCCTTTTTTCCTTTGGCATGTGGCCTGTACTTGGCCATGGCCAGCGATTGGCCATAGGCAAGGGTCACCCTTGCTGCCTCAGTCCTCGCTAGATTCAGTGAGGGTGCCCTTGCCCAAGCCTGTAAAGGGTCAAACCCTTATTGGCCCTCGCCTATGGTCGAGTACCTGGCCACAAGTCAAAGGAAGAAAAGGAAAAAAAAGGAATTTTTAAAAAATAATAATAAAATATTCACAATTTTATTAAAAAAAAAAAAAGTGTTTACATTAGCGTCAATTGTGCCACGTAGGGCAGCCAACATCCACGTCAACAATTTCCGGCCTAAATAGGCTGATAAGCTCAATTGGTACCAATGTGAAAACAAACCGTCATATGCTAGTATGTCTTGTACAAAATAATAAAAAAATCAACTCTTCGGAAGTATCGCGCTACCGACTATTTGGCTTATATTTCTTGATCAATTGTATTGATTGTTAAGAAATTGGAGTACCTAATTAAGCAAACTTACTTTTAGTTTTGGTTTTGCGTTCTCTAAATTTCGGATGCTATATAATTACGTTCAAATCAATTGAAGTAGATAAGTTCTCGGTGAGTCGCTTTGTCAAAATACGTGCTAATTGTCCCCTTTAGGAGAAAGTTGAACTCAAAAAGCTCAAACTCTTGCAAGAAGTAGTTTAAACTCCGATCACTACAAAAAACATGCTTTTTGCGACGAAAAATTTACAAAAATCTGTCGCAAATCGAATTTGCAATGAATTTTGCGACGGAAAAAATTCCGTCACTACTAGGTCGTCACAAAATTTTGCGACGGAAAATTTCAATTTCCGTTGCAAAATTCGTCGTAAAAGTTATCGCAAAATTTGTCGCAAATTAGCCACGAATACTATTCGTCGCAAAGTTCGTCGCAAAATTCATCACAAATTAGCCACGAACACTATCCATCACAAAATTCGTCGCAAATAATTTGTCGCAAATTAGCCACGAACTTTATTTGTCGCAAAATTCATCGCAAATTTCGTTGCTAAATTCGTCGCAAAATTCATCGCAAAATCCATTGCAAAATTAGTGATGAACTTTATTCGTCGCAAATTTCGGTGCAAAATTCGTTGCAAATAATTCGTCCCAAATTAGCCACAAACTTTATTCGTCATAAAATTAGTCACTTAACTTTATTTGTCATAAAACTTTATTTGTCAAAAATTTGTTGCAAAAATTTATCGCATAAAATTTGTTGCAAAATTTGCAAAATTTGTGCAAAAAAAATGTATTGGACAGAAATTAAGCACGAACTTGATTGGTCGCTACTTATTTGTCGCAAATTTTACAGCATTTCGGCCATCAAATCTTGTCCATATCAATAGCTATGCATTAATGAACATTATGTAATACATTGAAAACAATCAAAGGACACGAGAAAACCATAGATTTCGCTTCATAAACAGAAAACGAACAAACCAGACACAATGCCATATAATTGAAAAATGTAACTGAAGGAAAGATGCTAGTTCACAAAAAATAATGATATATGCAAAGTTGCAAAGTCTAACACGTTGATATTTGATATACAATCTTATAATACATTGAAAACATTTATAGGAGGCGGGACAACCATAAATTCTACTTAAAATACGAAAAATCGACAAACCAGACACAAGATTGGGCAGCTGTGGTACTTGATAGGACACCAAAAGCAGTTGCTTTTGTCTACACATGATGAAATGTGGATACATAAATAAAGATATTCAATCAATCTAGAATATAAAAGAAGTATTTATGCATGAATGTGGAACTAGGTATAAAAAAACAAGTAAGAGGGTTAACAAAAAAACGTTTTAGGACGAACATCAATGTTATTACATATGAATATGAGTCAACTTTGACATCCACTGTAGTTTTTTCACCCTTGTAAATCATATTTCTGTCACCTAGGAAAAATTAGATCCTTGAACCTAGTTGTAAGAAAGTTGTGCACAAAAAGTAATTGTAGGGTAGGAACAAATTGGGTGAAACTGTACTTATGTTATAAAAGATTGTGAAGTAAGCTTATCCCCGATTTTGGCAATTTTAACTAGAAAAGACTGAGAAAATCATCAACATCATCATTAATGTCAGCATCATTGTGTCGCTCATCATTATGCCCATCACCTATTGGATTGGCAAGAGGTACAGGAGGTACAGGAGGAACCTCATCGCGATTGATGTTGAGGTGTCGCATAACGATTTGCATTTGTTCTTTCAAGACATTTATTTCTTCGTCCCTCTCTACAATTATATTTTTCAAATGGTTCATTCCTTGGGTCAATTGCTCGTTATGTCGTGTCCTCCTTCGACCAGTCGCATTGGATGATGAAGTTCCAGTATGATTTGGCATGTACATCCTTGACAAGGATCCCATCCCAAATATTTTTCCTTTTTTCATCCCACCCGTTGCCTCCACCCATAATACCATACTGTCAACTGATGGCTCAGACGCAGCACAACTATCGCTACTACTAGCATTGCCCATTAAAAGTTCATCATGTTTTTCCTACATTAACAATATAGATGAAAATAAAATAATTATATATATATCTACCATAAATATTAAAAGCATTCACAGTTTTCATTCTAATTTCCATAAAGCCCAAAGTATAACCTTATATATCTTAATAGCTTTTGCTCGATCGTCAATCCATGTCTTATCTTTCTTTTGAAATGTGCGTTCAAATGTAGCTGCAAATGTCGGTTCTGTCCTCAATTCTTGTGCCTAGAAAATGTAAACATGAGTAATTGAATTAAATTAACTTATAACTTATTTAACAGACTTACCAGTTGTTTGCGATGATCCCCAATGTTAATACACCTCCCAGCATATGTGGCAGACCCTTCACTAGAACTGAAAGATCGATTTTTTTTATTCTGCTCATTGATTTGCTGACTCTTTTCAGTTTTCCAAATTCTGTTAATTTCCACTCAATTGTCAGCTATAATGAAAGCCGGCTTCACTTTCTTGATTTTCGCTCTATTCATCACATTTCGTATGTGATCACTGACTTTCTTTTGAAAAATTCATCTCACTTCATTCTCTTCTTGGTCATCCCACTTGAACTTCCACTACATTCAATACAAGAAAATCTGAAAGTTTTTATGAAGGTCACATATCCATTACCATGCATCCAGATAATTCAGCGATAGACTTTGTTAAGTTCATCTCGGGAAAAATATCTGGTCCCTTTAGTATCGAAAACTAAAGAGTTATTCTGGTTCCTTTATATCATTCTTGACGATCAATATACTACATTGAACTTAGTTGGTGAGAAAATAGAATATTTAAAACTTACCTTGAACTCATTCCATCACAAATCTTTCTCTTCTTGTGGAATACTTCTGTAATTAACATACTTGGCCCATCCAATAGTTTTTGACTATTTTATTCAGTTCCCTCACAACAAACGGAGCATCCGTGAATCTGCAAACATACGGATATTGTGCAACATCGACAATTCAGTTGACATCCATATCTAAAGCCATAAATATTACATATACTAAAAAAATGAAGTACTTACGAATCTCCAAATGGACATATCATGAATTGGTTATCTTCTTCACCTGTGTTTCCGTCATTATGCGAATATTGCGCTGAATAATAAAGTGGAACGGAAAGAGAGGGAGCCAAAGGAGATGGAATTGGAGGAGATTCAGTTGGCATGTAGCCAAGTCCCATAACATGTTCTTGAGCGTTGAAGGAAGGACCAACGTGTCCATATTGTCCATCAACATATTGTGGTTGAGGGTTAGATGAAAGGACAGGAGACGAGGAAAGGGACGGGGACGAGAACGTTGAAGAGACTGGTCTTTTATGCATGTGACCTCCACGTTTATACTGACAAGTAGGAAGGTTAGATAAATATGTAAAAAAATATGAACACGTATTACTGACACATAATGATGTACATGACGAAACTTACCATTTTGGTTTAGAAGAAGAAAATGTTCCCTCTTAATTAGCCAATGTCGAGTGTTTATGACGTGCAATTTTCTACGAACAAATATACTATGAATCGCACTCATTTTGATATCAAACATCAATATATGAGCACGATATGCCATGCTAAGCAGGCATTAGCCATAATTAACCACACGATCCGCTTTCAAACCACACGATAATTCATCAAGTACAAGAACAATCATGAAACATCAATTTTAGCCACATGATCTTCGTTCTCGGCCACACGATCATCAATTAAAGTGATTGGCCACAGGCATTATAAGACAATAATTTTTGTGGACATCTAAAAAAATTTAAATTTTACTTAAAGTGGGTGGCCACAGGCATTCTAAGCCATTATATAAAGTTTTTAAATTTTGTAATTTCATTATTTTTTAATTTTTTTGGGCACCTAAAAAAATGTAAATTTCACTAAAAGTGGGTGGCCACAGGTATTATAAGCCATTCTGTGAAGTTTTCAAATTTTTGATTTTTAAAATTTTTTTTGGGCACTTACAAAAATTTAAATTTCACTCAAAGTGGGTGTCCACAAGTATTTTAATCCATTCTATGAAGTTTTGTAATAAAATTAATTTTATTATTTTTAAAATTATTTTGGGCACCTAAAAAAATTTAAATTTCATTAAAAGTGGGTGGCCACGGGTATTCCAAGCCATTCTGTAAAGTTTTGAAATTTTTTGTATTTTTAATTTTTTTGGCCATGTAAAAAAATTTAAATTTCACTAAAAGTGGGTGATCACAGGCATTATAAGCTATCCTATGAAGTTTTCAATTTTTTTAAATATTTATTTTTTTTTGGCCACGTAATAAAATTTGAATTTTTCACACAAAGTGGATAGCCACATGTATTCTAAGTCATTCTCTGAAGTTTTGAAATTTTTTATTTTATTATTATTTTTAATTTTTTTTTGCACCTAAAAAATTTACAATTTCTCTCAAAATGGGTGGCCATAGGTATTTTAAGCCATTTTAGAAAATTTTGAAAATTTTAAATTTTTTTTATTATTATTCTTTTTTCGGGCACCACAAAAAAATTAAATTTCACTCAAAAGTGGGTGGCCACAGTTATTTTTTGCTATTTTGTGATATTTTGAAATTTTTGTTTTTTTTTTAATTTTTTAAAAAATGATGCCAAATTTAATATTTTCCCAAAATATGACTTTTTTTAATTTTCATGAAATTTTTCTGAATTTTTCTAGAATTGTTCAATTTTAATGCATTTTTTGAATAAACGCTTAATCAACCACCGGATCATCAGTGAACGCTTAATCGGCGATATAATGGGCAAATTAACTAGTCGAACATCGATCAAAACCACATGTAATCCTGAAATCGACCCCTAACTTAGCCAATCAATCAGACACTAAAAAATCCCTAAACAAGTCCGATTAATACTCATTATAGTAAGTAGGGTTTCGGGAGTTACTTACTTGGCTCAAGGCCAAGAAAAATCAAACAATAATTATATTTTGGTTGATCGACTAGTGGCGGGCTCAATACGGGCGTGGGCTGAAGTGGTGGCTAGTCGGCCACTCGCTCGGCCACGGCCAGGCGAATGACAGTGGAGCTGGGCGGCAACGTCGTCGGGCGGCGGCTGGGAGGCGACGGCCATGGCAAGTGCTCGGGCGAGGCTGGGCGGCGACGACTGGGCGGCTGCTGGGCGGCGACGGCGAGCTGAGCGAGGTTGGGCCGTGATGGTTGGGCGATGGCTGGGCGGTGACGGCGAGCTTGGCAAGGTTGGGCGGCGACGGCTTCAAGCAGCTGCGAGGTGGCTGCGAGGCCGCTACGAGGCGGGCTGGCGAGGCGTGCAGGCGAGCGAGGCTGCGGCGAGCGGCGACCCCACGCGTGGGCAGACGATGACTGGGACGGCTGCGATGGCGACGAGGGCAATGGCGACGGCGGCTGCGGTGATGGCGACGGCGGTTGCGGCGACGGCGGCGGAGGTCCAGGGCACTCGACGAAGACACCGGGAGAAAGAAGAAGAAGAAGAAGAAGAAGAAGACATACTGTAGAGAAGAACAAAAACAGTAGTAAAGAAGAAAAGCTGACGGGGACACGTGCACGTGCAGGTGAGAGACACAGATTGCGACGGACTATTTGGGTCCATCACAAATTTACGACGGATCACTCTCGTCTGTTGCAAATTTGGGAGGGAATTTTTCCCGTCCCAAATTTGCGACGAAAATTTTGTCCGTCACAAATTTGCGACGGACCAAAATAGTTCGTCACAAATTTGTGAGGGAATTTTTTCCCGTCCCAAATTTGCGACGGACTTTTGCTCGTCGCAAATTTGCGACGGAATTTTGGTTTGTCACAAATTTGGGAGGGAATTTTTTCACGCCCCAAATTTGCCACGAAAATATTGTCCATCGTAAATTTAGGAGGAAATTTTTACTCGTCCCAAATTTGAGAAGAAATTTTGTTCGTCGCAAATTTTCGACGGACATTATTGGCTGTCGCAAATTTGTGACGGACCAAAACATGGTCCGTCGCAAATTTGCGACGGACTTCTTTCTGTCGGTCGCAAATTTGTGAGGGAATTTTTTCCCGTCCCAAATTTGCGACGGAAATTTTGTTTGTCGCAAATTTGCGACGAACATTATTGGCCATTGCAAATTTGCGACGGACATATTTTGGTTCGTTGCAAATTTGCGACGGACATAAATTTGCGTTGGTCCGTCACAAATTTGAGAGGGAATTTTTTTTCTGTCCCAAATTTGTGACGGGCTTTTTTTGGTCCATTGCAAATTTGCGACGGACTTTTATGTCTGTTGCAAATTTGTAACGGATAATATTTGTCCGTCGTAAATTGCGATGAACAAAAAAAGTCGCAAATTTGCGACGTATTTTTTTCTAGTCCAAAATTTTGCGACAAACAATATTTTTTCATCGTAAATTTCCGACGGATTTATTTCGGATTCCAAAAATAAAGGACATTTTCAAATCCGTCGCAGATTTGAAAAATTGCCGTGAATTTCACTTCCATCGATAATTCTTCGATGAACAGTAGCCACGAATAAGGTGTTGTCGTAAAATGAGCGACGAAATTAGCAACGATCCAAATCCAATGGAAAATAGAAAATCGCAAATATCATCGTACAAATAATATTTGACTTGTCGTCATTTAGCGACAAATTTCCAATGATTAATTAAATTAAGAAGAATAAGCGACAACAACAGTAATAACAACAACAACAATGATAATAACAATAACAATAATAACAAGAACAATAATAAAAATTATGATAATCGAAATAATATTTGTCACAATAATAATTACACATCATTAGTATTTTGTCACAAAATTTTAATCTTCATCTTCATCTTTGTCTTCGTCTTTGCCTTCATCTTTGTCTTCGTCATCTGTCTCAAAATTAGATTCTGAACAGTTTTGTACATTTAATTCGCAAATTTCTATTGAATCCACATCTATCATTGCTGCACATGGATCTAGTAAAGTTGGAATATTATATTCCTCAGTTTCAACCGTATTACAAACTTCCTCTTGTTGATCGGTTTTATCCTTCCAGTGTTCCTCGATTTTTCTCCATGCTTTGATTTTATATACAGCCCACCAATCAGCTTTGTCACGTTTCAAACTAGGATATGATGCATAACATACTTGAATTGCTTGTTGTGCCAAGACAAATAGTTCATATTTCATATACATTTTCTTGTGATTTATTTCAACAAAATTAAACTTCGTGATGCACCTTCATTCCTTTGACGGGGTCGAACCACTTGCACTTAAATAACACAACGCGCATCATTAATGGTCCAGGGTACTCTATCTCTACGATTCATCCAACAAGCCATAAAAATCATCTTTTGAATTGTCACCATTGGATGACCGAACAGACACACCACTATTCATTGTGGCTTTTCCCATTCCATATTCTTGAGTGTGAAAATTATATCCATTTATGAAATATGCTGGCCAACTCCGCACCTTTAACTGTGAACCCCATAACAGATGATATAGCAATCCTTGCTCTCTAAGTTCATCATGATTACTATGAATTTAAGGTTACACACGCAAAGTCAATAATATATATTTTAATAAATGATGTATAAAATTTTAATAACTTGGTTTTGGTCCATAGGCAATTTACATATGTTTTGAACCATGCTGCAAATTGTTCATTGCACATACGGTCAAACTCATTTTGTGGTAGTCCATACATTGAAATTTGAAAAATCCTAGTAATAAATACCATTTATATATTAACAAATATTTGACACACAATATATATTTGCAAATTTACACTTACTCGAAGTATAGCTCGACTTCTGGGCAGTTCAGTAAAATATATGTATGGGCTGCATGTAATTCTTCGCATGTTAAGTAATGAGACTGACATGCGCCGCTTGATCGACCTAGATAATTGAAAATAGAGAATGCTTTGCAATTGGGATCAATGAGACCCTCATCATTTCTGCCTGCTCTCTGCCTCTTGCACTGCACGTGCGACTCAAAATAGCGTGATGTAAATATTGTTATTTCTTCCATAATATATGCATTACAAATTGAAGCTTCAACACATGCCTTATTCTTCACTTTTTTCTTCAAATGATATAAGAATCTAGTTGCAATAGAAAGAAGTTTATCGGAACATAATATATAATAAAGTAATTTGAACTTTATTTAAAAAAAATTACCTCTCAAATGGATACATCCATCGAAATTGGATGGGATTTGCAACTTTGACCTCATAAGGTAAGTGAATTAAGATATGCTCCATCGAATCAAAAATGATGGAGGAAATATGCTTTCTAAGTTGCAAAGAATAATTATAATATCTCTCTTTAGTTTCTCTATGTGCGATGCTTTTAACACCGTCGAGCAAATATCATGCAGGAAATTGCTTAACTCTGTAATGGCGCCCCATACAAAGTTCGGTAGAACTTTCTTGAAAGTTATTGGCATTAGTCTTTCCATTAATATGTGACAATCATGACTCTTCAAATCTGTTAACTTGCATTTATTCAAATCAACACATCTTCCGAGGTTCGAAGCATATTTATTAGGAAACCACACAGATTTCAATCATTGACAAACAACTCGCCTCTGCTCCTTATCCAATGTATAAACTGCTTTTGGTTTTGGTCCCCTACTGCTTACATCCATATCTAGTATTGGTCGATCACAAATATCTCTCATATCTTTTCTTGCGTTCAAGTTGTCTTTTATTTTTCCGATGACATCCATCACAGTATTTATGACATTGTCGAAAACATTTTTTTCTATGTGTATGACGTCAAGATTATGATGAATAAGATGGGCCTTCTAATATGATAGATCCCAAAATATACTGCGTTTTGTCCACTTATGTGTACTTCCGTACGTAAAAGTCGTGCTGTGAAGGTTCTGAACAATAGTTGGAAAGTCCTGCACCCGCTCCCAAATTTGATCGCCGATCAACCTCAATGGTGGACGTGTTCTTTCAGTCCTATTTTTGATGAACTCTTTTTTATTCCTTTTGAATGTATAATTTATCGGTAAAAATTATCTATGACGGTCAAAATAGCTGGGCTTCTTTCCATGTTTTAATTTAAATGACTTTGATCTCTCTAAACATATCGGACATCTTAAGATTTCAGCTGTACTCCATCCAGATAACATTCCGTAAGCTGGAAAGTCATTTATTGTCCAAAGAAGAACAGCCTTCATTATAAATGTTTGATCGGTAGAAACATCATATGTAAGGACACCTTCCTCCCATAGCCGTTGTAACTCTTCAATCAATGATTGCATATAAAACATTTATTAACTTTTTCGGATTTTATGTGCTAGGCACGATCAATGTCACAAACATATAAGGTGTCTTCATGCACATACCAGGTGGAAGATTGTACGACGTTAATATAACTGGCCAACATGAATAACTTTTTCCTGATCTCCCAAATGGGACAAATCTATCAGCATAGAGATCTAACCTGATGTTTCGAGACTCTATCGCAAACTTAGGGTACGTTCTATCAAAATGCTTCCATGCCTCTGCATCTTAAGGATGACACATTAGATCCTCTTCTGTTTCATGATTTGCGTGTCAAGTCATGTATTCAGTTGTGGCTTGAGACGCATAAAGCCTTTGCAATTTGGGGATTAAGGGTAGATAAAACATTTACTTGCATGGTCTACGCTTTTGATTACGACTCTGCCTCCTATTAATCTTGTACCTAAGTTGGCTACAGAATTTGTATGATTCTGCATTTTCATCATCTTTCCAATATAATATACAACCTCTACTACATACATCAATCCTTACAACCGGAAGACCTAAATTATCCACTAGCTTTTTCATATCGTAAAAATCACTTGGCATGCTGTTATCACGAAGCATTGTTTCTCACATTACTTCAACAAAAGAGTTGAAGCAATCTTACGACATATTATGCTTTGCCTTGATATTTAACAGTCTTGCTGTCACTGATAACTTAGTGTGGTTGTCATAACCTGGCCATAAAGGTTCATCTGCTACTTTCAACACTTCTCAGAACTAATTAGATGAAAAAGCTCTATTACACACATTCTCATCAAAACTCGTTACTCTTATCTCTTCCATTTGTGATGCATGACTAATACCAAATTGTTCATGTGTAGGAGTAAAGCTAGTACTTGCATGATTTGCATCTGAAACAAAATTCTGACTAGCTGCATCAATCACCATCCTCTCGTATGAGTTCAATTGGTCATAATAGCTACATTCTTCCCTAACTAAAAATTGGTCACTTTCTTCGATATCCTTCATCAGAAATAAATGGTTCACTATAGCAAATCTAATTATAATAATTCGGAGTAAACCCAAATCTACAAAGATGTTCTCTAACTATATCACACACATGAAATTTACCATTACTGTACTTTCGACACGGACACCTTAGCTTATTTCCATCCATGAACTCATATTTACTACTAGCAAAGTCTAAAAATAGTTACAGCCCAGTACGAAACTCATCGGTCAATCCTTGACGTCCAGGTAAGTTCTTATTATACATCTAAGCCCTGTTTCTTTGCATTGTGTTTGTGTTAAAATAAAAAAATCTCGTAAAATATTTAAAATATCATATCTAACGTTGTTAATTAAAAAAATTATGAAAATTAAAATTTTGTTTTTCACGCAACAATTACTTTGAAATTTTAAAAATTGAAAAAATCATTATGTAAAGAAAACTTACCCAGATATTTGACTGAAATCTTGATAGCAAAAAGTGGTCAATTTGAAGAGAATTGCAACGTTCACTTGGATTGCGAGACCTTCAATTGGACACGTACCTAAATAAAAGCAAAATCACTTAACATTCATTTTTAAATAATTTTTTTTATTTTTTCCAAATTTTTTTCTTATAATTTTTTTTTTCGTCGAAAAATTTCGAATTTATAATTTTCGGGATTTATAGAATCGTGATTTGTCGTGTGCTTGTAGTAAAAATCTCGCCCGAGAACCCGATCACTCTCGGTTATTATTTCAAACTAGATTTCGCTAGAATCGCACTTTTCGATCGAATTTGGTCTCATTTGGACCCCGAACTTGTCATCGATTTTGGGAGTTTGGAAGGAAATAAATTGGACGGTGTCGATGTTATTGTGGCCAACATCGAGAAGAATATCGTAGATAGTGATTGAATTTTAGGACCGGGTGCGAATTTGAACCCGGTAGACCACCCTCGTAGTGTTTTTGGAATTATTTTATTTCAGTTAGTGGCCTTAGAATATTATTCGGGATTTTTCGGAATTGTTAGGCCTTTTTCCGAATTTAAATCGACACCGATAAGTCGATTTTTATTTGGACCGTGTCAATGGTTCAAGGCTTGAAGCTCGGTCAACCTCCTCCAGCATGCGTCGTCCTCTCTCTTCCTTTTCTCTCTCTTCTTCTCTCTCTCTTCTTCTCTCTCTCTTTTCTCTCTCCCCCCCCTTTCCCCAGTGGTGCCTCCCCCCCCCCCTGCCCCCGTCCACTGCCCACTTCCCCATCGCTCCGCTTCTCTTATTTCCTGCATTCGGGGGAGGCCACGCTGCTCACCATGGTTAAAATAAAAAATCCGCCGGTCGAGTAAAATTCCTAAACCCCAAACTAGTTTGATTGTGCAAATTTTAGGGGTAAATTTTAGGGATTAATTAAGTTAACTGTGGCCTAATTGAACGCGATATGTGTGGATTGATTAGTCTGGGTGTGAACTGGTGATTCATTAACAGGCACATCGGGGTATAACAATCGATTTTAATTCCATATCTTGTGAATTTACACATTTTGCTAGAATCGGTTGAGATAGATCACATTATGCCCATGTTTGTTGTGGATTAAATGGTAGAGGCAATATTTGGGGTATTAGTGATTGAAATTGATTCGTCTATGGCGGGCCATAAAAGCGATGATTTTCATTGTTTAAATCACGTGAAATTAGTGTTGGGATCAAGTGGACTAAAATGAAATGGATCGTGAGTGTCGATAATGCATCGAATTCATCGAATTGTGAATAAGTGTACTTGGCATATTGGCATTGTTAATTTGCTCGAGTTCCATTTCTCGTGATAAAAGATTCCAATATGATTGAAAATTTGACGTGATCACAAATGGCCCGGATCGGGCCTACGGGTTGAAACAAAAAAAAATGTTAATAAGAAAAATGGTCCACATCCAAATCATGAATATGTGTGGATTGGCGGGGATAATTGCTGATTTTAATTCCATATCTAGTGAGCGGGCTATGAGCCGGGTGAATTATATTTGGTTGTTATATTTTGATTTATGCACTAGTTCATTTGATTTTGCGTTTATTTCACGAGGTGCACAAATGTTTAGGATTAGGGATTATTAATGGTAGAGTTTATCGGTTGGTAAAACCGAACATTTTTACCATGAAGATTGATTTACTCTTTGGGATTCCCCATTGTTTAAAGCATTCGGGATTATTGTACCATAGAGAAATGATAGATGAGGGGAGAAGGATTCGGGATGTTTTTGGGAGGAATTAACGTCCCGCGTGGGAGAGGGTAGTAGGATCCGGATGGCGACATAGTGGATCACGAGTCCCATTTCCGAGGTTGAGATGAGGTCATGGAGGATGAGGAAGAGATTGAGGAGAGAGAGGAGAGAGAGAGAGAGAGAGAGAGACGAGATGGAGAGAGGAGAGAGTCGGAGGCCATGAGAGAGAGAGAGAGAGAGAGAGGAGAGAGAGATTGATGGGTGGAAATTTGTGGCCCTTTTGATGTATTCCTTTTTGTGTCTTTTTGTAAGGGTAGACTATGTAAGTTGTAAGGTATATGTATATTAAAGTTTAAATTAAATTTTATCTTATCCATGGTTGCATTTCAAATCGGGTGTATATAATATTATGCTAGTTTGCAAAATCCATTTGACGCAATCCTAGGAGGAGCGTCGCATTTCGTTTTAGACCCCGGGCGGATGTTCATGCCTCACGTTCGATGAGGCCACTTGGCCTCACCAAATATTCGCCGATATGGGGGAGGCCACGCGGCCTCACCATGGCCGCCGGTCGACCTCGCCCAGGCATGCCGCAAATTTGCGATGGACCAATATTTTGTTGACAAATAAAATTCGCAAATTGCAAGGTTGGGTTGGTTCGGTGACCGCCACCAATTTACAATAAAACAGAAAAAAATGTTAATAAGAAAAAATTCCACATCCAGCGATGAATAGAAAGGATAGGACCGTATTAGTCGCATATTTAGTCACGAAATTAGCTACGATACTTATCGGTGGAAAAGCTTTACCGAGATTGATTTCTGGGCACACGGATTATTGAGAGAAATGATAGAGGGAGAAGGTGAGAGAAAAGCGGGCGAGCTGACGAATCACTACTGAGAGAGAGAGAGAGAGAGAGAGAGAGAGAGAGAGAGAGAGAGAGAGAGAGAGAGAGAGAGAGAGAGAGAGAGAGAGAGAAATTGACGGGTGGGGTGGAGTGCATATCACGAAATTAATTTTCCGTCACAAATTAGCGACAAATCCATTTTCGTTACAAAATCCGTCGCAACTTGCGATCGATAAAATATTCGTCGCTACTTTGGTCGCACAAGGGAATATTTTGTTGCACAAAATTGCGACGGAAAATAAATCCGTTGCAAAATCCGTTGCAAATTTGCGACAGAAAATTAGTCGTCGCTAATTTGCGACGGAACTAGCGACGACCAACTTTCCGTTGCAATTGTGCGACGGAAAATGATTTCGTTGCAAATTTGCGACGGAAAATTTTCGTCGCTAATTTGCGACGGATTTCTAAATCTGTCGTAAAGTTTGTTGCAAATTAGTGACGAAAATAATCCGTCGCGAAAATCATGTTTTTTTGCAGTGGATGATGCCCATCGGACCATCGACATGGGGATGTCTTGCACAAAATAATTGAAAGTCAACTCTTTGGAAGCATCGCGCAATAATGTTATCGGTCAACTAAGCAAAAGATTACGCATCTCGTCAAAATGCATGCTCGAAAACTACGGAAGAAAATCGGAATCCAGGCTTGTCTCGTTTTAGGAGAAAGTCAAACTCTTCCGAGAAGTAGTTTAAGCTCCGAAGATGCTCACAGATCGTCAGACACGAGGATGTCTTGTACAAAATAATAAAAAAAATCAACTTTTCGAAAGCACCGCGCTACCGACTACTTGACTTATATTTCTTGATCAATAGTATTGATTATTAAGAAATCGAAGTACCCAATTAAGCGAACTTACTTTTAATTTTGATTTTGCGTTCTCTAAATTTTGCACGCTATATAATCACGTTCAAATCAATTGAAGTAGATAAACCCTCAGTTAGTCACTTTGTCAAAATACGTGCTAATTGTACCTTTTCAGAGAAAGTTGAACTCAGAAAGCTCGAACCCTTGTGAGAAGTAGTTTAAGCTCCGATGATGCTCATAGACCGTCAGACGCGGGGATGTCTTGTACAAAATACTAAAAAATCAACTCTTCGAAAGTATCGCGCTATCGGCTACTTGGCTTATATTTCTTGACCAATCGTATTGATCATTAAGAAATTGGAGTCCCAATTAAGCAAACTTATTTTTGGTTTTGGTTTCGTATTCTCTAAATTTCGCACGCTATATAATCACGTTCAAATCAATTGAAGTAGATAAGCCCTCAGTGAGTCGCTTTTATCAAAATACGTGCTAATTGTCCCTTTTTGGAGAAAGTTGAACTCAAAAAGCTCAAACTCTTGCAAGAAGTAGTTTCAACTCCGATGATGCCCGCCGGACCATCCACATGGGGATGTCTTGCACAAAATAATTGAAAATCAACTCTTCAGAAGCATCACGCTACCTATTACTTGGCTTATGGTTCTTGATCGATCATATAGATTGTTAAGAAATCGGAATATCCCATAGAGCAAACTTACATTTTAGTTTTGATTTCGCTTTTTTTAAATTCCGCGTGCCAATATAATTCACGTCCAAATCAATTGAAGTAGATAAAACCTTTCGATGCTACTTCACCTATTTATGTCGCCTTTTCCTACGTCAAAATAGGCGTTCCACAGACTATGCATCATTGACTTCGTCTAGATCGTATAGGCTCATTGTAAAGTTTGATGCAAGCAAGTGAACTGACGGCGAGATTGCAATTCGACATGCAATTCCATTGTCATTTCCCACACGTGGCAGAGGACCCATTCCACATCATAGGAGCTTTTAAAGAATGACTTAAAATGATAAAAAAACCAACTCTTCATAAGCATCATGCTACTAACTATTTGACTTATATTTCTTGATATATAATTACAATAGATTCATGACTTTCTTGATCATTTTTCCCTGCAACGTTTGCTACATACCATCCATGAATTACATAATGCCCTGGAATACTTACATTGAGAGAGGGCAAAATGACATTTGTAGCCATAAAATGTTACCCTCATGCCTTTTTTTTTTGTTGGCCTTTAGACTATTTCAACTGGTGTGCCCATATGGATTATCTGCAACTTTAATGCTAACTAGAAAGGTCAAATGAGTAGATTCCCCAGTCCCCACTTCCCCCAGGTGCTCTTGCATCGCCAACCTTGATCAAATCAAATCATAATTAATTTTTTTTTATCTACCCAATAAGAAAAAATATCCACACAGTTTGACAGTATTTTTTTTTTTTTTTGGTAAGGTAAGAGTATATATAATTTTTCAAATCACCAAGTACAACCTAAGCTCAAACCATCCATGACCATATTAGGACAAACATTGAAAAGAGAAGGTCAAGGAGGTTCAAAGAGAACTATGGCTTATGGCGAAAGATGGCAAAGATCAAAGGAGAAAGGAAAGAATATCCCATAGAGCAAACTTACTTTTTAGTTTTGATTTCTTTTTTTAAATTCCGAGATGGCAATATAATTCACATCCAAATCAATTGAAGTAGATAAAACCTTTAGATGCGACTTCACCAATTTCTGCCGTCTTTTACCAGGTCAAAATAGGCGTTCCACAGATGTTATGCATCATTGACTTCGTCTAGATCGTATAGGCTCATTGTAAAGTTTGATGCAAGCAAGTGAATTGACGGCGAGAATGCAATTCGACATGCGATTCCATCGTCATATTCGCACGTGGGAGAGGACCCATTCCACGATATAGGAGCTTTTAAAGAACGACTTAAATGATAAAAACCAACTCTTCATAAGCATCATGCTACTAACTATTTGACTTATATTTCTTGATATATAATTACAATAGATTCAACGACTTTCTTGATCATTTTTCCCTGCAACGTTTGCTACATACCATCCATGAATTACATAATGCCCTGGAATACTTACATTGAGAGAGGGCAAAATGACATTTGTAGCCATAAAATGTTACCCTCATGCCTTTTTTTTTTGTTGGCCTTTAGACTATTTCAACTGGTGTGCCCATATGGATTATCTGCAACTTTAATGCTAACTAGAAAGGTCAAATAAGTAGATTCCCCAGTCCCCACTTCCCCCAGGTGCTCTTGCATCGCCAACCTTGATCAAATCAAATCATAATTAATTTTTTTTTATCTACCCAGTAAGAAAAAATATCCACACAGTTTGACAGTATCCTCTGCATTCACATTAAAAAAATAGTAATACAGATGAACTTGCTTGAAGATGGGTCCAAAGGACCATAGCTCTATATCCTCACCGCCACTTTCCTGAAGTTCCTTAAAAAGACAAGAAGCCTTCTCATTTATAAGAAACATGGAGATGCGGCACCTCGAAAACAGGTCCCAAAGTCAGGAGATGTATTTTATGTGACGTATACACTATGAGACAGTGATTAAATGGTGTAGCCGGCCGGTCGTTGCTCATGTACTATGAATCTCATCTCGCATCTTTACATGCATCTACGCATCTCATTTTTCACGGATAGATCATATGACGCATAAGGTGTTTTTCTTGCGCAATAAATAAGGAAATAAAATATCCCAAGTTGGGGCTTGTCTAAGGAAGTTTATTAGGGTTTCTTTTTGACCATTTTGTCCTCAAACCCTTTTCGGCTCCACCATAGAGAATTGAAACCCATCTTTTTGGCTGGGCTTTGGGGAGTGGATCCCACTCCCCTTCCCAAACATCATAAAGAGGACACACCCATCTTATCCACTCCCCTTCCCAAACATTATAAAGAGGACACACCCATCTTTGCTTCTTGTCTACTGTTCCGGCGAGGGGGTGCTGCAAGTGCCTCACCAAAAGTAGTTGCCATGAGCCTCTCCGTTCACCTTCTCATGCTCTTCCTTCTTTCGTTAACACAGCACCAGACACCCACTTTTGCTGCCAAAAAGGTGAGCACTCAAAGCTTAAGCCCTCGCATTGTTCCATTAACAATGGAATCTCTCCATTTTTGTCTTAGTTTGAAGAGGGTCGTATCTTAAACTGATATCATCATCATCATGAATCTTTCCTTTTTGTTTTGTGCGTCTGTGCGTGTGTGGGATCGAAGTCGTACGTGGTTTACTTGGGATCTCACTCGCACGGGCCGGATGCTTCATTGGCTGATCTGAGTCGAGTGACAGAGTCTCACCATGAGTTTCTTGGCTCTTTCTTGGGAAGGTATTGCATTTCAATGCAGATAAAGTTTGCCGCCACTTCTTCTTCTTATCGGTTTACAGTATGCAATGATGATTATGTTTTGTATAGCCGAGATGACGCCGAAGAGGCCATCTTCTATTCATACACGAGGCACATCAACGGCTTCGCTGCGACTCTTGAAGATGACGTAGCTGCCCTAATCACCTGTAAGTTCCCACCCTTTTTTTCCGCCTCGGTTTGGAGTTTGACCACCAAAAGCAACACAGTCCTTTTATTTTGCTTCTGTCGTAAATTTGGAGTGCAACTTGCATTTTCTTGATGACTAGTCGCACAAACCCTTGGTTACCACAATGCTTGTTGCTTCATTCCATGCCTTTTTTAAGCGCAAAACCTCCAAATAATCTCTACACATCTGCGAAATTTTGAGAAGATTAGTGCAGTAGACGATGCGATGACACGTATATCCTGTGTCTCAATAATATTCAATTGAATATCCAAATTTAACCCGTCGCATCACTAAATAAAGCAACTTTTATTGCTCGAATTTTGCTTTTCTGCCAAGGGGGCACTTGTTTTTTTTTTTTTTTTCATCTTTAATGCTTATTGTTGGTTTTCTAATCTTGGCAGAGCACCCAAAAGTGGTGTCGGTTTTTCCGAACCAGGGCAAGAAACTACACACAACAAGATCGTGGGAGTTTCTAGGTCTCGAGCAAAACGGCGTGATTTCTTCCGATTCAATTTGGAAGAAGGCTCGATTCGGTGAAGATACCATCATTGGGAACCTTGACACAGGCAAGCGGCTTCCGCCCACTATTTATTTACTTAACATTATGTTTTTCTCTGACAAAAATAATATAAAGAGTGCCCCAAAACCCACGAACGTTGACTTACATTACAACCGCAGCGAGGCGGTCTTGTCATCTATCTGAGATAAAGAAATGCCAATGTTTCAAGATCTCCGACTTTCATTTACTCCATGTTCGGTTCTTGCTTTGGCCCGCGCATGTTCTCTTCACTTTATAGCACGGATCATTGTTTCATCGTGTCTCAATCTGCATCACAGCTGCAACTATCAATACCCATCAAATGATTTTAAAAAATTATCGACTTTGCGTCATCAACTCATTGTCCAACGCACATAATACAGATTGGGGCATAATGTAAGAGGGTAGATAATAAAGAAATGGGTAGTGGGTTGAGCACGCTCCAATGTAAACAGATCAAAGATTGTCTTCGACCCATGCGGAAAATTTTATATCATTGAAAATTGTTGGATGTTGTCTTTTGCTTGCAAACTAGAGAAGGACCACGCTCTGTGCAGCTGCGTGAACGAAATTCTATTAAAAATCTATGCAAATAAGAAAAATGATAATGAGAAATTGTGGAGGAGTTTGCTCTAGAGATGCTTATCATCTCTATACTCTCTATCCTCTTCTTATGGATCTCATTGCGAATGTGTGGCACATGGTTATGCATGTTTATGTGATACATGTGATTAGACATTAGAGATGCACGTTTGAGAGGGTCAAATCTCGAACACTAGTCAAAGGTACTAGAAGAGAAATACATCATGTCATAAGACTAGTCTAATTTGGAAGATGATTAAAAAAAATCAGTCAGCACATTATTAGACCGTTTGTCATAATTTGAGAAAAAGAGTTATATTTTGCTTTCGGTCAAAGATTTAAAGCGAAAAGAAGTATTTTAATATTTGAGAAAAATATGAAAAGAAATTATAAATATTAGCTCGTCATGTCACAATTCGAATGTTCTTTCGGAAAGCAATTGATATTCCACATTTGATGAAAGTCAAATTACAATAGCTACATGTAAAGATAATTATTTTCAACAACAAAGAGTGAAAGTTAATTCGAATACATCTTTATGCGTCTGGTGAGCCATACACCCGAAACTCCTGATGTGATGCCATGCTTGGGATTGAGATAGAGCCTGAATTGACATCTTATTGGTCTCGGCCATCATGCGTGCTCCCTCTACTTTCGATCAGAGAGGGATGGAGAGAGAGAGTGATAGGTAGCGAAACGAGGCTGGTTACTACGGCCGGCTGCTGAAGCTAGTGGCATTGGTTTGGTGCGTGGGGCGAGATTAGGTTTGGGTATCGCGTTCTTGGGGTAAAATTCTTTGAATCTAGGGCCATTTCGGTATCTGGGGTAACTAGTTATCCCCTCAAATTGTAGTGGATTCCCATCCTTATGCTACAACATTATTCGGAATAGTTATTCCACAACAATTATGACTATGAAATGGTATAGTTTCGAAAGTGTTTGGTTAATAACTCATAATTGCAACAGATACTCTCACAAGCAAGCTCTCTCTCTATCTCTCTCTTTCTCTCATGAAAATTACGCCATTAGTTGATCCTGTGGGCCAAAGGAAACGGTCAATGATCATCCTGTCATGC
The DNA here is from genome assembly GCA_024733475.1 of Syzygium grande. NCBI lineage: Eukaryota > Viridiplantae > Streptophyta > Magnoliopsida > Myrtales > Myrtaceae > Syzygium > Syzygium grande. The sequence goes on along the minus strand of JAMXDD010000004.1, from coordinate 26,433,704 downwards.
GAAGTGCTGTGCTCACTTCGGGAGTTAGAATTTGGTACTTTGCAAGAGCATCTATCCGTGGGCCAAAAACCACAGGACACACAAGAGAATAATCCCCACTGCCCCATACAAAACCTTCTTTTGGGGGAGTAGGTGAAGCACACCCTCATGATGAAAACGCTAAAAAAAAAACAACTCTCCACGGGGGGGTGATTTCCTTTGCTGCTATGCTGGGCCAAAGAATTGACAAGCCTTGGTGCAGCATAGGAAAAGTATGTGTAATTGATTAGGGTGTTTTGGCGCATGCAGGGGCGTGGCCAGAGTCCAAGAGCTTTAGCGACCGAGGGTTGGGACCAATTCCTCCAAAGTGGAAAGGAATCTGTCAAAACGACAAGGATCCTAGCTTTCGATGCAACAGGTTCTTCTCTTTGCTTAGCTCCCACTCTCCCACTTTCTTATCCTCCCTCACCCGACCCCAAAAGGAAAAAAAACAGAAGAAAAAGAAAGTTGCCATTTTCAAAACGCTGACTTTTCTCGCACCCACCTACTTTCGAGATGATATTTTTACCTACTTCCCAATTATTTCTCTTTTGGTAGTGTGTGGATTGTGGAAAGTGTCCAAAGTCTTTTGGGCATTTTCTTTTTTTTTTGGGTCAATTTCTTCATAATAGAGTTGGGCCATGTTATGAACTGTTATTACTACAACTAAACTAGTCCATGGTTTATAAACTCTGTCTAATAAACAAGACACTCTTCGAACAAAGTACACCATACGACATGCACGCGCGACTAAAGAAGGGATAATGACATTAGTCATTTATAAAGTTTGGCCCAACTTATAATGTCATCTTCAAACTTTTAATACGTTCGATGTGATCCATGATTTATAAACTCTACCTTAGAAACAAGACACTCTTTGAACAACGTACACCATATGACAAGCACCACGCGACTAAAGAAGGGACCACACAACTAAAGAAGAGATAATGACATTAGTCATTTATAAAGTTTGGCCCGACTTGTAATGTCATCTTCAAACTTTTAATATGTTCGATGTGATCCATGGTTTATAAACTCTGTCTTAGAAACAAGATACTCTTTGAACAATGTTCACCATACGACACGCACCACGCGACTAAAGAAGGGATACTGACATTAGTAGTTTATAAAGCTTGGCCACACTTATAATGTCATCCTCGGACTTTTAATACATTGAATATAGTCCTAGAATGATTCATAAATGTTCAACCTAATCCATCAACTTTTCATAACAAAGTTTAATCAATCCTTCAGCACTATTCATAAGTTTATATAATTACTCTATTACCCAGTTTTTAGAATCTTCTTTCATTTCAATATGTTTCCCAAATCAACAAACAAATATGCAATCTTCAATTGCTTTTTTACCCTTTTTTGGTATATGTATATTTTAGTGAATATTTTAATTTATGATCTCCATCATGATTTGTTTAATGTCGTATTGGCTTGCCAACTATCGGCCGAGACTTTTGCTGCGCGATGCCGCTTGACCACCCCCCATCATTGGCCACTTTGCGAGCCCTCCAAACCTCAATCCCTCTCTTGGTCTTTCTTGTCTCCACATTCAGCCTCGTTGCAGAGTCGGATTAGGGTTCGCGTTGCCATATCCAGTGTTACCAAGCCTAAACTTTGTCTTGCGGGCTCGGGTAACATCCTTGGTGGCACAATCCCTTACCCTTCCTCAGGAAAATCAGGGTTTAATTTCCTTCGGATGTGTGTCGTATGTTACGTAAATTTCTCAAACGATGAAGTTGCTTGTTGTCTCAAATTACCTCCTAATTTAAGAGGATTCCAATCCATGTAAATATGTTGATACGTGTGAATGTATATAGCGAGTTAATTTAAAAAAAAAACATGCTAAATATTAAACATGTCCGTTTTTCAAAATCGATTTGACATTTTTTCCTCCCTTCATTATTTCTCCCAAGAATTGACGTAACTATCTGCATCTCCACCTTCATTGTCATCATAATTGTTCTTGCTCCAATTTTTGTCTTCCTTCAAAACGGACAATCTCATTTGGCTCCGCTAATTCGCTTTGACCATTGCCTGGGTCCGAACCATCTTTTCTTTCTTTGTGTTCCTTTCCCACTTTTGTTTTTGTCTGAAAAATCAATTTAGGTAGAAGGATTCAAAGACCCATAATTGTTGACTTTCGTTTTCGTTAATCCTTTTTTGCACACACCATATGCGTAAATTCACATTCAAAGCTAGCTTCAAGCCGATAGCTAGTGGACAATATTGTTCGGCGAAATAAGAAGAATTCTATTCGATAGCTCATACTTATGGGTTTCATTTGATTTGCGAAAATTGAATGGTTAAAAATATTTTCTTAAAAATGATCACTTATATCGATTAACATAATTAGTTAATGAAAAATGTTTTCATTATTGACAACAATATATGTCTACACGTTGTTATATACGAAGAAAATACTTTTTATTCATTCATTTTTGTAAATGATCATTTTTAAGAAAACGGTTTTCAAATCATTCATTTTTCGTGAAACAAATGGTGCATTAATGAAATTATTTCTTATGACACGGCGTGAGTGACCCAATTTTGACCGAATAGTGTTTATATGTTTAGTTCGGTGCATGAAAATGTAATTGGGACGATACTATTCAGACTCCAACACCTATGACCGAAATTTATACACGGAGAACGGAGATCGTTCTCAATTTTTTAACTTTTCATTATTTTTTCTTTCAATAAGTGAAATCGAAAAGTATTAAAAAATTTGAAATTGTAAATAAAACAATTTCCTTTTTCTAAAATCTCCTTCTCACACATTCATTTAGCAATCCCTTTTTCTTTTTGTGTTTTTATCTTTTCTTTTCTTTTTATTTGTACACATTCCCTTTTCTTCTATAAAATACTTTAGAAAAAAAAATTGGAAATAGATTTTGGAAAAAAGAAAACGCAAAAAAAATTAAACATACCTTACCCAAAAAAAAAAAAAAAAAAATTAAACATCGGCCCGCAGGAAGCTCATCGGCGCCAGATACTTCAACAAAGGCTACGCTGCCGCGGTGGGACCCCTCGACGCCTCCTTCGACACCCCCCGCGACCAGGACGGCCACGGGTCCCACACCCTCTCCACCGCCGGCGGCAGCTTCGTCGCCGGCGCCAGCATCTTCGGCTACGGCCTCGGCACCGCCAAGGGCGGCTCCCCGAGGGCCCGGGTCGCCGCCTACAAGGTCTGCTGGCCGCACGGGTGCTTCGACGCGGACATCCTGGCCGCCTTCGACGCGGCCATACACGACGGCGTGGACGTCCTCTCCATCTCCGTCGGCGACCGGCCCCTCCTGCTGTTCAACGACAGCATCGCGATCGGCTCCTTCCATGCCGTGAAGAACGGCATCGTCGTGATCTGCTCGGCGGGGAACTCCGGGCCCGGCGACGGCACGGTCTCGAACATCTCGCCTTGGCTGATCACGGTGGCGGCTAGCACCATGGACCGGGATTTCTCCAACTACGTGGTGATCGGCAATCAGAGGCGATTCAAGGTCAGACTCTTGCTCGCTCAATTGGTGAGGCTGTTCTTAGGGTTTGGCATGCATTACCAATTTGGAAAACTATACAAATACACCGCAAATTGCATATTCAAATGATGAATGTCCGCAAGAATGATTAGCATATAACCGCTAATTCTGTAAAAATGTCTCCTTTTGCTTTCCTGAAGGGTGCAAGCTTGTCGCCGGATTCCTTGCCTGGAAGCAAGTTCTACAAGCTGATCAGCGCAGCAGATGCAAGATTGCCCAATGTGTCGGCCCTCGAAGCGTAAGGATCACAACCATTTTCCGCGATATTGATATCTTGCAATCACTCTTTGCAGCTGAACCCGTGGATTTGCCGCTTTTGCTTAGCTAGATAAGTACTCTGTTGCTAACTGTGATGTGTTTATGGTTGCATAACACAGGCTACTCTGCAGGAGTGGAACGCTCGATCCGAGAAAGGTGAAGGGGAATATCTTGGTTTGCCTTCCAGGAATTAACGCAAACGTCGACAAGGGAGAGCAGGCCTTCCTGGCCGGCGCGGTCGGGATGGTCCTTGCCAACGATATGCTCTCGGGTAACGAAATCGTCTCGGACCCACATGTTCTTCCCGCATCTCACGTCACCTACACTGACGGGGCTGCCATCTTCAGTTACATCAAATCGACTAAGTACACACAGGCTCCCTTTTGCTCCCTAATGAGAGATTCTGCTGCGAAGCAATGTCGTTCTTGGTCCAGCTCATGAGGCCGGCGTAAATTGTGTCCGCATGATTTGACGTGTTTGTGCAACCTTTCATTGCGGCAGGTTACCCATTGCTCAGATCACGCGTGTAGTGACAAATATAGGCGTGAAGCCATCTCCAGTCATGGCGGCTTTTTCCTCAAAGGGACCGAACACCATCACACCCGAAATTCTAAAGGTACTTTGAAGGTTTATAGCCGATTTAGTCACACTGCTTTTGTAATGATAGCTAGTTGAGTTACTGAAATGATTATGACCAGCCGGATATTACTACACCTGGAGTCAGTGTCATAGCTGCCTACACTGAAGCAGTGGGGCCGACAAATGAGGATTTCGATAAACGCCGGATTCCTTTTAATGCGGTGTCGGGCACCTCGATGTCGTGTCCTCATGTTTCTGGCGTAGCTGGTCTTCTGAAAACTCTACATCCAGAATGGAGTCCTGCTGCAATTCGATCGGCAATCATGACGAGTGGTGAGTTTGAATGAATGATGTACTTCGACTACATTATGAGCTCAACTGTTATGTCTGATTGGCACACTGAATCTTAGGGGAGTGAAAATGACAAACCCGCCTCTCTTGCAATCTCCACTGAAAACAATGCAAACCGAACCTGTCATAATATGGTCATGACTAACTAGCCAGGTGTTCGATAGGCGTTTCCAAGATGCGTAACGTTTTGATAGATCTTTGCCCTCCGTTTGTTTTTTTGCAGCAACAATACAAGATAATACAATGGAACCGATCATCAATATCTCCTACCACAAGGCGACTCCTTTCAGTTACGGAGCTGGACACATCCAACCCAACCGTGCTATGGACCCTGGCCTGGTTTATGATCTGAGAATTAATGATTATCTCAACTTCTTGTGTTCTCTAGGTTACAATGCAACGCAGATCTCAATGTTCTCTGCCGGTGCCTATAATTGTTCAAAACGCATTAGTCTTCTAGACTTTAACTATCCTTCGATCACGATTCCTAAGCTCTCAACATCAATTACGGTCACTCGAACTGTGAAGAATGTTGGCTTGCCAGGGACCTACAGGGCGTCGATACTGCAACCGAATGGAGTTTCGGTTGTTGTCAAGCCTGCCTACCTGACGTTCAAGAAGAAGAATGAAGAGAAGTCTTTCAAGGTCGTGCTGAAGGCGAAAGGAGCCAAGGTGACTAAGGACTACTCGTTCGGAGAGCTGATATGGTCGGACACTGAACATCATGTGAGGAGTCCTATTGTTGCGAAGGCCATCGCATGACTGTTATTATAGTGCCGAAGAATGGCCTTCTTATTATATTGATGTCGATCCTATACATGAATGGTGCTTCATGAATTTAAAATAATGGTTTGCAAATTATAAGGTGTTAAAAATTATCAATATAGAAATTAGGTTGAAGATTATTATTGTTATTCGTCTGAAAGCTAATCGGTCTTTATAACGAGAGCATTGTGCATTCTAGTCACGCGAGCGCACTTTGTATCTGCAAAAGGACTTGGTTCTCTTTCTTCTTCATCTACTGCTCGAGCATGCTACTATTCCTTCTCTTCATCCATTGCTCGGAAAACTGAAGTTTCGGAAGGTTATTCCTCTGCCTGGATGATTAATTGGACGGTCAGTTTAAAGAAGGCTCAGTGGACTGAGATGAATCAATTATCTCTTGACAAAGCTCCCCTTTGATTGTCATCTGATGTAGATGACTACCGAAATATGTGAAATAGATGCGAAATGCACTTAAGTGTTCAAATTGTGGTGACCCACAACACTTTGAGAACGATTGTCCTGAAGTCTGGAAACCAATTCGGAGAAACCGGATAAGAACAGCATATACCACTAACTCCAAAGGACCCAAACAAATTTGGATACCAAAGAAAGCTTGAATTTCTCTAATTCTTGCAGGTATCCAGAAGAAAAAGGAATAAATGGTATTTGGACAGTGAATGTTCAAGACACATGACGGGAGATTCAAGCATGTTCAACAAACTCTACAAATTAAATGGTGGAAGTGTTTCATTTGGAGGAAACAACAAAGGAAAGATCATAGGCAAAGGAACTCTTAAAATCGGAAGCCTAGTAATAAATGATGTCTCCTTGGTAAAATGTCTTAATTACAATCTGATCAGCATAAGTCAATTATGTGATATAGGATTCAAGTTCAACTTTCAAGAGAATACTTGTTTTGGATTAAGCAAAGGTTGTTCTCAATGCTTCACCGGTCGAAGACATGGTAACATTTACTTCTTGATGTAAAATTTGACATTGCTCAATGTTTAGTGTCCATCAAAGAAGATACGGACTTATGGCACGGAAGGTTGGGGCATATTAGTATGAAACAAATTTCAAAGCTATCTACAAAAAGACTTGTTTGAGAACTGAAATTCAAAAAGACGGAATTATGTGCAGCTTGTACTTTGGGAAAACAGGTTAGAAGCTCTTTTAAATCTATATATCATGTAACTACTAATCGGGCCCTGCAGCTCCTTCATATAAATCTATTTGGTCCTACTCGGAACAAGAGTATTGATGGTAAGAAATATTGTTTAGTAATTATTGATGATTTTACAAGATTTACATGGGTATGCTTTCATGCTCATAAAAACGAAGTTTTCTCATATTTTTCAAAATTTGCAAAGAGAATTCAAAATGAGAAAGGTTATGCAATTTTTAGCATCAAAATTGATCATGGGAGAGAATTTGAAAATCAGAGTTTCGTAGACTTTTGTGATGAAAATGGTTTTCAACATAACTTTTCCAATAACAGAAAAAAGCTAGAAAGGAAAGCTGCTGTCACGGCTCCAATAACGGCAAGAGGCCACAAAATTATGGCAAGCCCCGCAAATGGGACGCACACCGTCTCTAAAAACGGTCCTTCTCGGCCAATCAAGTCTTGCAGTAGTCTCTTCTACCTTCTGAACATATATGAATTTTTCACCAGGGTAACAGCCATGATCGAAGGTACAGCTACTACCACCCCCATCAGACTCACCAACAAAGAAGCAGGCAACTCTGATAACCTAAAGACAATATCATAATGTGAATGTGCCATGGTTGCCATACTGCATATTTTTACAAAATAAAACTAAGGTACAGTTTTTTACTTGATGTCCATGGGCTTTCATCTGGCTGTATTTTATCTCTCATTTCATCCATAAAGAAAAAGTAGGAATGGAAGCAGAAATCAGTGAAGTCCCGTACCACAGTGCAACTTCCTTCTACTGTGGACCAAAGACCATCCTGGTACCATAAAATCATATTCACAATTGAGATACAGGCGCTGCATATTGCTGTGAAAGCGAATAACTGGACATCGCATTGAACACTTGCCAATTTATGATTAAATTGAATACTTACCAAAAGTCCAGGAACTAAATTAAACAAATTAAAAATTCAGGGATGACATTACACATTGGCCTAAAGTTCATAGAGCACATCGAATAGATTTAAAATTCAGGGTCTATATTGCACATTTGACCAAAATTCAAGGACCATTCATGCCATTATCTCTTTTACTTTTACCTTACCAATTTTTTGAATTTATGCGATTTTTCTAATCAAGCCGTTTGAACCTTAAATCGAATCATTAAAGGTGACGTGTTCGCAGAAGCGAGTAAGATTTTGACGTGAATAGCTTGAAGTGCCGCGTTTGTGTTAAAAATATCTCGTTGCTCAAGCGTTGTTGATTCCGGACGTGTTTACACCAAAAATGGAAAAAATCATTGAAATAGGCATCAGGAGCTTTGGCGTCGGTAAGGTGAGCAAAGGATTGGCATCATCAACTTACCGATAGTTAGGTGTCAATAACAAAACTGCTTATAGATAAGGGTGGTTATTTGAACGTGGAGAGTGCTTAGAAAATAGGAAGATAATAACCATAATAGAACTCACGTTCTTTATCAATTTATCTTTCTTTTATCTTTACATTTCTTACACTCGTACCTTTACATTTGGCCAAGGCCATTATTTTCCTGCAATTTACAAGCTTTAATTCTTTAGGAGTAGTTATAATTCTCAGATTCATGTCGCCGAGTCGTCCTCCGATATGAATCTTCATCCTTGGTGCTTTGTCATCGAGTCAAATCCCGGCGTAGTACCGCCGCTCTTTTAAGCTTCATCCTCGAGTCAAATTCCGTCGAAGTTTGTTACGATAGTACTTCCTAAACTTTTCCGTCGAGTCAAACTCCGGTTTGGTTTAGGTTTGTACAATTTATGTTGATTTTTATGATGGCTTGGATATTTCCTATCAAATCACCACAGAACCCATCTTTCAATTAAAAGCCGAAGATCCATTTTCAGTGTTTGTTTCCTTACTAATTAAATTACGGAGAAACATGACGTCTCTGAGATTTTTTAGTATCCTCTGCATTAGACTGATGTGGTTCACCGTGGCAAACTCGAATTTTTTCGTGCCAAATTCACGCCTGCTCCGAGGACACGGTGGTTCGAATTGACCCGATTTGAAGTTTGAGAAATTCCGAAAAAGTTGAGAATTTGGTTAGACAAATTAAGAGTTCAGAAACGAGAGCAAGATCCGATGATCAAGGGGCTTGTGGCGACGAAGGTTTTGGGTTCCGAGCCGGCCGCCCCTCTTGCCGCTCCGATCTTTTCTTTCATCCTCTCCACACTTCTCGACGAAGAGACTTGCTTTCAATCCAAAGAACCGAACTTTGATCGGAGAAAGCATTGGAGTTTCTGAGAATCAAAGTGATTTTTTTACCTGTTAGTAATATGATTAACTGATGAAATCTATATTGTTGAGACGGCTTCATCAAGCGACGAAATATTCTTCATTTGTCTTGTAAAAACAAGTGAAAAATTCCGAATGATGCGAAGAGGTAATGTAAATTTGGTATACTAAATGACGTGATGAAGATAATAGTCACAAAAACTTATTAAATTTCTTCTTCTTTTAAGCCAATGTCTCCTTCCACATCGATTATGGCTTTGCCATCAACTCCACCGACGCCCTTTTCACCATGGGCTCCTCCTTTGTTGACAGATCACTCATTGATTTTTCTCCCTCGCCCTCGTTAGGTCTGGAGAGGGCGGCCCCGCCAAATTCGGCAAGGGCCCGATGCCCTTGCCGTCCCTTGCTCGTGGTTGGTCGCCCTGGAAAGGAAAAAAAGAAGAAAAAGAAGAAGAAGAAGAAGAAGTAGCGGTGAAGAAGACAGAGACTAGCAAACAGGGTCCACCTGGACACGTGACGAGCGCTAAATAAAGTGTTCTTACGCCTACGTGGCAAGACCAACCTACTTAATAGTTGCTCTGATCCAAAGGTTGAGGATTAAATCGGCAAAATTAAAAAAGTTTAAAATGAAATTATCCGTATAACACATTATTGGACAAGTTTCATATCAATTTTGCGATACAATCTTACTTATGCATTGTTCAGAACTTTTTGATAGTAAACATCTTGAGAACAGAAAGTCCAACCTACGTGGTTCCTTGCCCCCTGTTTGGGCTGCTACCAATGTGCAGTGTCCCTTTCAAACTTGTCAATCCAAAAACTTGATGGTCACAAAAATTGTTACACAACCATGAGACTAAATTCTTCCCTACTAATCCTTACCAAAAAAAAAAAAAAATTCTTCCCTACTAATCAAATCTGCTCAACCTTCCCGCGCAGCAATGCTAGACATACAAAGAAAAGCCGCGACGGCCTCTCCTTCCGATCATATGCTCAACCTGCTCGCGGGTTCAAGTCGAGTCGGCGATCCGGATATTCAGGCGGCGGAGCCAAATGGAATGCACGGTCATGTGGAAGACATCATATCGCCTTGGCGGCCCATTGGCCGCGAAATGCCTCTGCACTTGCTTCACCCTCCTCTGCATCCGCAGGTACTGAGACTGTGAAATGCCCATCAGTATCTTCTTGATGTTGGGTATGTCCCTCACTTGCACTTGCACGGAGAAGGCCTTCCAGTTCAGGACATCGCTGAACGGCAGCACATAGCCATCGGAGATCAGCACGGGCACGCACTCGGCATATATGGCCTCCACGACCCTGGGGCTCGCCACCTCGTACCCGCTTGGGCACAGGCAATACCTGCTCTGCCTCAGCATCGACTCGTAGCTCGCTCTGCGCGGGAGCTCGTCGTAGACTCGCACGTCCGGGTCCTCCTTGTCCTTCCACTCCTGCAGCAGCAAGTGCCTGATGTGGCCGTGCAGGCGGCCCGCGAAGAAGGCCAAGATGCTGCGGCGAGATGGGGAGGGGCCGCCCAGGAGGCCGGAGATCTCCCCAGTCTTGAGGTTGATCTCCGGGAGTGACGCGTCCTTGCAGGGGTCGAACCCTTCGGAGGTGTTGGCGTTGCACAGGACCCTAATGGACTTGTTGAACAGGTGGGGCACGTAGGAAGACGCCCGCGGCCCCTGCGGAAAGTTGAAACGGATCGCGTGATGCGGTGTTAGCGGGATTGAAGATGCTAGTGAAACCAAGACATCGCAAGCTAACATGACCATTTCTATTTTAGAAATCAAGCCTTCGAGTGCAAAGAAGGCCAAACGGTCAGCGACTTTGAGTAATGTACTTGGTTGCTTCGTACTATGGGTTTGAAAAACTTTAGCCTGAACAAACATTCCGTGACTTGTGATGGATTGGATAGCACCAAAGTTGATTGACCCGAAAAGCTAGAAACGACCAAAATTGATCTTCTTCTTATGTTTATTTTGAAAAAAAAAATGCTCCATCAGCATCAAAATCGAAATAGTACAAGTGCTCGATGAAAGATCGACAAATTTTTGACCCGTCTTGAAATGTGATGTTAGCATTATTACCCAATCATGGCAAGAGAGCATGAAGTGATCGGCCCCGAGGCTCCGGTTCCAGAACGGGTGCTTAGCGGCGATGACGTCGACATAGTCAACGACAGCACGCCCGATGGCATGCGTCTCGTGGGATCCTGGCTCGTAGAGGTACTGGACCAGCATGACCACGCTGAAAGGGAGGAAGTAGACGAGGGCCTCATCTGGGTCCATGGTCCTGTACTGGTTGTGGCCTCTCTCCATCTCATGGATGAACCTCCCCTCTGTGGAATATATGCTCTTGCATGGCCCGTCATGGAACATTGGTGGCTCCCCTTCCTGGTACACAAATATCTTGAACAGCCTCTCCATCTCCAGATAACTTCTGCATATTGTCGGCAACATATGATTCTGATTTCTTTTCTCCGGTTCACGGTATCCAGCGACGCAGGAATGATCGGGAATTATAAGGAAGATAGGGAGGCGGCATGCAGAGAACAGCACGATACCTGTGAAAAGCGTTGGCGTTCCTATAAATCGGTCCTCGGGGGACGTAGTCGGCGTCAGCATGGACCGATGTCAGGTTCCGGACCAGAGCAGCCTCCCTGATGGCGGACCGTGCTCTGGACAGGCCGGCCTCTAGCCTCTCTAACCTGCCCAAGTGATCAAATGCCCTCAAATGAGTGTGACTGACTCAATCGGGAGGTTATAAAAAGCATACAGAAGGCCCGGCTTTTTAACTCAAATCTCTGTGTAAAGGACATCAAAACAAACACTTTCCAAATCCGACACCTTTCCTCCTAACCTGCTATACCTTTTGACAACCCTCACAGGCTCTTTGATGGCGGCCGGTTCATCCGGTTCGGGTTTCTCCGTCAGCGTCTCATTCTCGGCCTCCTAATAGAAAGGACAAGCAAAAGATCCGAGGATTATTAGAGAATGGTCATTCAGGGTGCGTAAAAAGAAAAGAAAAGCAGGAAATTTTTGCAAAAAGGCTCAATTCATCCTTACATTTGGAGGGCCAAAAGCTACTTGATTTTCTTCCGAATAACTCGTAGGCCACGGAGATTCCATGGCGGGGTACGAATCGTTGGGCCTGAGTGCAGACAGAGCAGCGGTGGCTTTTGAGCCGACGAAACCAACTCTCAACTTCCACGGTGAGGCAAGCTCGAGCCGAGAAGACAACCCGTTACCGGCCAGAGCGAACAGACCGACCGAGATCAACGTGAGCGGCGCAATAAGACAGAGAACCAGAAGCGAACTAAATGACCGGTGCGACGAGGACAAGGTAGGCGAGGAGGTGGCATTCGAAGTGCTCATGTTGCATCACTCGTCAGGGGGGCCTGCTCCTGCTTCTCCTCTCGGCTGGGAGTTATCAGGGACCAGGCGAGCACGTCCTCAAAAGGATAGGATTCATTGCTTCATGGCAAGTTATTCCATACTTGCGCGAGAGAAACCAGGTGGGTTTTGCTTCGCTTCTTCTTACTTGGCATTTGTCAGATATAAATAAGGAAGGAGAGGCACAAGGCGTTGGTAATAAAGAAGGGGGGGTTGATGAGTGTTGGATGCGTTGTTCGCCATGCAAAATGCTTTCTTAGAGCTGACGTCTCCTTATAGCCTCGCCAAGCCTTTTTTAAGCACTAAGTTGAGCTACTTTGTCCCGGAGTACGCCGTCGTTCAAGTATCAAACGGAAGATTTCTGCAATTAAAAATGTAAAAAAGCAAGATTCGTCGATAGAAATGAGAGCATTAGGAAAAGTTTGCATGTGAAATACGTGTTTTCTCTATAAGTGATTGATCGGACTTAATTGAATTACTTTAGACGGTTGAGTGTATCTCGAGTTTTGCCCTGGCGATAGAAACTCCGCGGGATATTCGGGGGCTCATGGAGGTTTCTCTTTTGGCCTTACTTTTGGTCGACGAGGAGTCTTATCGACATAGAACTTGCACTGAATAGTTTCGACAAATGATGATTGAGATGAGATTCGGCATTTCTGAATCACAAAACGCTCAGTTTCCATTTTGATTGTAGGTGTAAGTGTAACCAACCTGCTCTTAAGGATATGGCGGAAAGAAATAATAGAAAAAGGGCTCCCGTATAAAGATCTTCATTAGTACGTAAACCAATTGTATACCACTACCGATAAACACAAGAATAAGCGATATTCACTAGGCCAAGAGCAGCCCCTCATGTAAAAGCTTCCACGGCCCAGTTGATCAAAATGAGGATCGCAAATTGCATGGAGCAATAGGCCTTTTCTCAACCATGTCTAATGCAAATTGTCTTAGACAATATGAACTTATAGATTATCTATTAGCTACATTCACTAATGTCATATGGGCAATTCAGTTTCAGGCATGCCCGTGTGAAAATATATATTGCATGGAAAATTTTTTTTTATACAAATGAGGTTGACCACGTGTCAAAACTGGCATTTATTGAACAACTTAGACGATTAAAAAGACAGTTTGACTGTCCATTTTGGGGAAGAAGTTCAATGTGAGATCTGAAAGGCATCGGTGTTTGGAAAATTAGAAGGACGAGGCTCCCCATGAATTGAGCAATTGATGCAGCACGAGCCTCCGGTGCGTTTCGGCCACGGACTCCCTCGCACGAGCCATCGATCCACGCCCACATGCTTCAGATTCGAGGTCTTGGTCTTGGCACGGCCTTAATCATTCGTCCTCTTACACCCATTCATTCAATCGTGCTCCTTTGTTACGCCTACGATTGATGGTACCGATGGCGGTTCGACGATACGGCTAGCGATGTCGTAGAAATTTGGTGCGCGAGATTTGGGTCATGATTTAGGCTCTTCTATTTGCTCTTGGCTTTGGGTGTAATTTCCTCGAGATTCGTACAGGATGGTTTTGTAGCGCTCATTTTCGACGCATGGTTATTCTAGGATTGGTGTTGTTTTGTCTGTCCTTAGGTGTTATAAAGCGAAAATTATCAAAAAAATCATAAATTTATTGCAATTGTGCAAGTTTAGTCTTTTTTGCCAATTGAATCCTAAACTTTTTGTATTTGTGCCAATTCAGTCGATCACGCTAATTTTGGCCGGCCGATGCAGAGGTGGACATTGGCGGCCCCTACATGGTGCGTTTTCGTTTCGACGTGAACAATTTTCAATAATATTTTAATATTTTTTTGATTATTTATTTTATATGTTCATCCTTTTTTTTTTTTTTACTTTTCTTCTTCCTCTGGCTGGCAAGGTTGAGCTTGCCCTCGCCCAGAAAGCCTTGCCAGATTTAGTAAGGTTTTGACCTCGCCCAACAACGGTGAGGTCGAGCCTATCTAGTTGCTAGAGAGGTCTGGTGACCGGCTAGAGGAAGAAGGAAATAAACAAAAAAATAAATAGAAAGAAAATAAAAAAATAAAAAAGAAAAGAAAAGAAAAGAAAAGAAAAAAGTAAATAAAAAATATATATTTTAAAATGTTATTAAAAATTATCCACGTTAACGATGGTCGCGCCACGTAGGATGGCCAGCGTCCACGTCTATAGCAGCCAGCCAAAATTGGCCGGATAGATTGAATTGACACAAATACAAAAGGTTTAAGACTCAACTGACAAAAAATATGTTTATAACTAAATTGACACAATCACAATAGGTTTATAACTTTTTTGGTAAGTTTCCTGTGCTATATATAGACACACAAAAGATAGATTTAGAAAGAAATATGATAAATTGTAAGCTTTATGTTTGGATGGTGTGGAAATCAATCAACTTCCGATTAGTTTTGTCAATAGTCTTTCTTCTAACATCTTTCATTTCTTGATACTAGCATACGTACAAACAATGAGAAGGCTAATCCATACACTCTAAAAATCGAAAAACTTAATACATGTTTCACAAGATAGCTGCCAAAATCAAGTGGAAAATTTTACTCCTTAGAGCCCCTAGCCCATGACCCTTCACGGGCCTATCGATCTAGTATACGCAAAATTGCATATGTTTGTGATCCTGATTAGCGAAATATTAAACGGGCTTTGTTTGATTACTAAACTTTAAAATTATGTAGTTAAAAAAAAACTTCATAAATTTAATCTTATCGAGAAGAAATCAATGATGAGAAAATGAAAAGAGGGATGAGAGAAATAAAATGAGTGGTACATTTGTTAATGTATTGATAATAATTTGTCTTAAGAACAAGATAAAAAAGGGAATGAAAATAGGAAATTTTATGATAGCATAGAGGGATCAAAGGGACGGATGAGTTTGCAATTTGGAGGAAACCTTTGGAGATCGATTCCTATAAAAAAGCTGAATCAGGGCTTTTAATTCACCCGACTTTAGCCTTGATCTCGATCTCTATCTCGATCGATTGGAAGAAACGGAACGGTGGGGTGACTCTCAGGACTAGGCATGACCAAGCAGAAGGAAGCTTCCTCTTCCCCAGCACCAGCACCGGCACCCGCACTGCATGGAGCTCGACATCGATTCTTTTCTAACTTCCCGAAACGTCCGTTCGTCTCTCTGTCTCTCGTACAACCAACATTTTGGTGTAATTTGCGACGTTGCTCGATGGTAAGATATTCTCTCTTTCTCCCAGGAGTGCCATGGGAATCGTTGGTCTCACTTTACCTAGCGCGACCAGTCTTCTTGATTTCCATGTACTTGACCAATTGGTGGGAGCAAAAGAGGAACTTTTGCTACCGTCTCCTTCACTCCGGAACATACATTTTCAATGCTCGATCAACCTCGGGTCGTTCAAGGGGCAATTTCCATCGCACTTTCTTCGTTTTTGATTCGTCAAAGGCCTGAAGAACAAAGCCTCTTGCGCCCACCACGTTCTGTCGAAAGTTACAGGTCTTGGTCTAGGGAGTTTATAAAAATCATCATGTCAATATCTTGGTTACATCATCTAATACGAAAGTAACTTTCTTGAAAGATTGATTTATTTTCGCATAGATATCCAAAATCAAACTCTATGTAATGTCATGCAGATTAGATAAGCGTTGAGCGAGGTAATGTCCTTTTCCTCCTCAAAAGATGATATTACCTCGTGATTAATCGAAAAATGTCAATCAAATTCAATCATTAAACGTAGGATCCCAATCCTATCAAGTGCAAAGTATGTGTTTATGTTATGTACGCGCATGTATATGTGTATCCGTGATCGATGCGATTGTTTAAACATCTTTGTCACTTTCGTGTGGTATATGAAGTTAGCTATATATCATTCCATATCTTGCACAAATTCAGATATTTGTTGATTTTATTTTCCTTTTTCCTTCTAATTTGTCCTTTAAATTTTCACGAGTAACTCGAAAGCATGAAGAAACAAGACAATTCGAGCAAGAAATATATCACGGAAATAAAGCCCGAACACAGCTGATTTATGGGGTTGGCGGTGTGCCTACTGTACAAGGAGAGATTGATAGAATGGTTCCTTCATAATCGGCTAAGAGAAGATTACAATCCCTTGAAATACTCACACTCAAGCGTTTCCTGATCCTAGGTACATCCAAACCCACATGAATTGATCATGAACGAGGCGTATTCTCACGCTCTTATTTCTCTTACATGATGGCTTTCAAGAGCTCTCTAGAGTTTTCACAAGTTTCTGATAGAATGTAAGTTTCTAAAACGGGGTTTTGCCAAGTCTGGATCGGGACCGCATCGTGGGGTTGGACGCCCGGGTACGGCGCTGGAAACACGTCCAGCTTCTGGCCATTGGCTGGCAGCCCGGCGGCTGTTTTTAATTGTTGCGATCGAATGCCAAAGTTTTGAGGCTCGAGTGGTTTAAACGTGTCCTTTCTTTCCACCAGGAGAAGGGTTTATCATTTTCCTTAGAAAAAGCCATTGAAGATGTCTTAGAATTTGTGCCCGAAATTTTTGGGGTTTTCCATCCGAAAATGTTTTCCTCTGCAATAGTGATGATGAGGGAATTACACATTACATAATGTATGTCCCCAACCCGGGACGCACCATGCGGCAAAGCAATATATAGTTACATCACGTGTACCGTGTAATCGATATGCACAATACTTTCTCGAGAAGTAAATAGTAGGTTTAGAGTATCATTGTGTCGGGTGTGATAGAATACTTAAATATTAAATCACACTTTAATATGATAGCTTAATATTTTAGAACAGTTTGAAGTGGTTCCATGAAATCTCACATAATATCAGAGCTAGTCTTGAGTTCGAATTTTTTAGACCCAATTTGCCTCCCCAATTAAATATGTCTACGGTTAGTACTAGGCAAAAAAGCCAGACTAAGTGTGAGGGGGAGTGATGAAATACTTAAAGTGATGAAATCACGCTTTAATCTAACATGTTAAGCTTTTAAATAACAGTTAGCAGTGATTTCACAAAATCTTACAGAGTGCAAGCAAAGAGAAATCCCCACGTTGGATGTCCGTGCTCTTAGTTTACAGTACATCTAAAATCTCTAAACCCGGTTTTCTATATGTTTCTTCAGTAATCGAGCAGCTAAAATACTTTCTCGAGAGGTCAATAGTAGGTTTAGGGTATCATTGTGATGGGTGCGAGCAAAGACAAATTCCACATTGCATGTCCATTCTCTCGATTCATGGTACATTTGAACTCTCTGAACAGGGTTTTTCTACATGTCTCGTTAATGACTGAGCAGCTAGGGTTTGTATTTAGGTTGAATTCATTGTCGCCGCTGGCCTTGCCCTAATTTGCACGTGATATGTTATGATCCCGTCTTATACGAACTTGTCTTGGAGGCAGGTCGCGTCGAAATTTCCCCACACAAATCTCCCCGTGCTGTGTCGAGCTACTTTCCAACTTTTTTCTTTGAAATTTGTCGCGACATTTTCCTTTTTCCCCGTAAAACACTCCAGTCAACACTCAATACGAACCAACTTTCTTCAAGGAAATGGCTATAAAGTCTCTCTCTCTCTCTCGTCTTTACAATACAGATCAAACCCCAACCGCTCAGTCTAAAACTTAGAATACTCAACATTGGAAAATTATTTGCAGGTCCATCGAAGTGCATTGTTGACAAACCAAGACGATGACTAAGGTGCGTAACCTAGTATGATACTAATGCTTGATTAGTTTACAAGAAAATGTTGGTATACATGATCACGGTTCATTATGCCTGCAGAAAAAGGTGGTGGTCAAGGTGTCCAACATGAATGGTCCGAATCGGAAGTGCCTGCTCTTCCCGAATTTTAGAAGGCAAGATAATCGCTTGAAGGCTCTTCAAATTGCAGTAGCCGTCCCTGGTAATGATAACAAATGAAAACGACATAAGCAGTTTATTTTTAGGGTTATCCACAAGAAAGATAAAAATTTAGTTGTAATGCTTGTTAAGAATGCGAAGCAGACACTGACGAGGTCCTTGTCCAAAAAAAAAACTAGTTGCATGAAAGAATGAATTAGTTTCAAGGATTGACAGAAGCATCCAAGAAGCTTTTACAAGAAAAGAGAACCTTTCTTTGTCATGTGTAATGGAGAAGGCAGAGAAACAAAGCATAGAACCTGAACTACTTCCATTTCCTTGGAAGCTAATTCTATTCTTTCCCTACTGCAGAATCACAGTGCAGAAAAGATTCAACCACCAGTAGCTTGTGGAAATCAGAGAACTGCCATTTTGATTGAGTTTTAGCAGCTTTTTCCCAAACCCTAGTAAATTAGATTGGCCAAATTTATTGTACCAATCGATTGGACAGATACTAACAAGACTATGGTGGTCTATCAAAATGTGTTTCATACGACTTGCTTGCAGAACGAGCTTGATTAGTCCATGATTTCTCTGCTCGATCGATGCATGTAGGGTTCCAATCATTGAGTTTGAAAGGAGCGGACCGAGAGGTGATTGAAGTAACGGGGGACAGAGTCGATGCAGTCAACCTTGTCAATAAGCTTCGCAAGAGCAAGGTTCATGCAAAGTTGGAGATGGTGGAGGACGTCAAAGAGGAGAAGGAAGAAGAAAAGCCCGAGGAACGTGAGCCGCTACCGCTGCCGCCGCTGCCGCTATACATTATGACGGAACCCGAACCACCCTGTTGTACCATCATGTAAAGCTCTCTCTATCTCTCTCTAGCTACACCATGTGATAACTTCCCAACAATTTCCCCACCACCGTTTTCTTTATGCCTTGTACTGAAGCCTTTGAATAATGGTAAGTGTGTTTACATCTGTCGACAAAGTTTATATAAAGTGATGTTAAAAATCGAAAGTGAAATTTGCACCATGCATGCGGGTCCAATTTCAATACGCAATTCGAATATGGGTCTTAATACACAATTTTATAGAAGGGGTCTTGATATATCAAACAATTCTTCGGAGCATTTTTAAACAATGATATGAAATTTCGTGGCAGATCCGGAAGAGAGGCCAACTTCTGTTTTGTTCTTCCACAGTCTAGGGCATACGTCATCATTGAAATTTCTCCTTAATGGCGACCTTAGAAGTTGGAGAATATGGACAAGAAATCCTGCTTACTGTCCAAGCTTTATTGGCATTAGCCAATTTTCACTCCGATGACTAAGAAACATAGTGCATCATGAGAAACAACTAAATTTATCGGCAAAAAAAAAATAGAGAGATAATAGAAACAATGACATCGATATACTATATGGTTTTACTGAATAAGGTGGCAGATGGTGGGTCCATCAAAGCACTAAGCTCTGGACAAGAAATTCTATCACATTGTTAGTAAAACATTCAATATATCAATCTTAATCCTCCAACTTTGATACGATTTAATGATGGAGATCAATTTATTGAAATCCATGCTCAATGCCTTCTAGGTCAAATCCATTTAATGGGCGCCCGACATGTTAGATACGCTTGCTAGTTCTTATTCTGACTTCTCAAAATCCAATGAATGTGAATTAAAAGAGTTGGTTACTTCCTTAAAAAATATCTAAAATCGAACTCTATATGATCTCACATATATTAAGATGCATATTGAGACAATATCCTTTTCATCCTCAAAAGATGCTATCTTTTTCGTGATAAATCGAAAAATGGAGAGGACCCTAATCCTATGATGTGCAAGTGTGATATCCTTTTTATCCTCAAAAGATGCTATCTTTTTTATGATAAATCGAAAAATGGATAGGACCCCAATCATATGATGTGCGAGTGTGAGGTCTGCATGTACATACGGGTGAGTTATCAATGGGATCGATTAAACGTCGTTCTCGTTTTTCAGACCCTTTTCTCTTTCTAAAAGCTACGTGTCACGTATGGTGATGCTTGTAGTGACGTTATAAATGTTCTAAACAAGATATTGAAGTGATGAATAGAACAAAACTCCCAAGACCAAGACCCGGGACTCTCAAGTTTCAAGCCAAGAACAGAACGTGGGGAGAGGGCCGTTCCCTTCAGGTCTTGACAAAACAAAACGAAGAAAGTCCAGTGGAAATTAATAGATTTGGTCGAGTTTCGAAAGTGAATGTGTGGGAGTGAATGAGACCGTAGCGAAGACGTTCCTCTTTCTCTTCAACTATCGGTCTCAGCTACATGGAAAATCATGAAGAACGGTGGCTTTTAGATAAGGGAGACCAGTTCTAGAAAAATTCTAAACTTAGCACACTCGTGTCAATTCAATTTTAAATCTTTTAATTTGGCTAATGTAATCTTAAACCTTTAAATAATTTGCCAAATAAGTCCTAAACCTCTTAAGGGTTTATTAATTTAGTCATTCTAGCTAGTTTTGATCGGAAATTGATGGCGATCTAGTAAGTGTCGAACATCCTACGTGGCGCGGCTGGCGTTGAGGTCACCATCTAGAGGGTGAGCGAGGCCATGTAGAGAGACCCTATCCCCTTGCCATGGGTGAACCATGCCCCGACGAGGATCGGGAAACCTTTGCACAATGAGGGACAAGAGACATGACCCTTGCAAAGGAGTTGCTTGCTCATGGTGAGGGCAAGTGATCTTCGCCACCGTAGCTAGGCTGCAACCTTAGGGGGAGCATGACGAGTGTCATCGGACCTTCGCTAACCTGCTGTATCTTTTGACAAGTTCCACGGGCTCTCTGTTCCTGACCGGCTCATCCAATTCCGGTGTTCTTAGCCAGCGTGACCGCCTAATAGAAAACTCAAGCAAAGGATCCTAGTATTATCATAGAATGGCCATTATGGGGGTGTAAACAGAAAAGGAACAAAGGAAATTTTGCGCAAAGGTACACTTCAGCCTTACAGTTGGAGGGGAAAAAGTCACTTGATTTTGCTTACGAATAATTCCGAGGCATGGAGATTCGATGGCGTGGTACAAATCGTCGGGTCCAAGTGCAGAGAGAGCAGTTTCAAGCCGACAAAACCGACTCTCAACTTCCTCCGCCAGGGAAGTTTGAGCCGAGAAGACGGACCCAAAAGTGGCCAAAGTGAATTGTCACGCCCCGTACCCTATCGAAACGCAACATCCCGTCACGGTCGATTATGGTGCAAGGCTCCCAGGAAGCATTGCCGACCTAACACCCAATCAAAGATCAAACACATGCGGAAGCAACGTATATAATTAAATATATACACCCGTACAGTAAAACACATAAGACCAAGGTAGAACAACCAAATAGCAGTCAAGCACCTCAGAAAATATATACGCTGGTATTACCAATGAAAACCTTTTTACAATGTTTGTCTATACAACAGCAGTCAACACCCATAATTGTCGTCTCCAGGTCAAAAAGTTGGTGGATAAGGTACTAGACAGGGTTAAGGCGGGCTTCAATTAAAAAGGTGCAACCCGCTCTATCTAAAACTAAGGCCAGTCTAAGGAGTCCAGTCCGGATCGGACTCTAATGATCCGTCTGACGAGCTACCCTGAGATTCGGACTCCTCAGGATCCATGTCCTCTGCTCTAATCTCTTGGTCGGATCCCAACTCTGCAACTTTTCCGTCCTGCCTCTGATCCACCTCCATGGCTACTAGCTCCTCATCTTCATGATGGTCCAAGTGTTCCGGATCAGCGTATAGCACTTCAGGCTCCTCAACTTCCTCGACCATGGCTGCAGGTCCATCCACGGTCTCTCCCTGACTACTCCAATTGGATGGAGTTGGAGGATCTGAGATCTCACCGCTTACCATCTGCGGGATCATCACACCATCTATATCTACCGGGACGTCAAAAGTCCTGAGGGGTCAGCCCGATGTTTCCATCCGCACCTCTGAGGCACCAGGCCACGTACTCTTGAGGCTGATCAAAATATTCTCCCACATCCACGAACACTACATATCGGTATCTTACATATGCTTCCCGTTTCTGCGGGGAAGACTCTCATCGTCACGGTGAATCTACACAGGGATCCCAAAAAGAGGCGCTCTCCTCGGCATCCTACAACTGGGGGTCTGAAATGTGGGTTATTACAACCATGAGACAAATCTTAGCGAGTATAACCCCTTAAACCTAGGTTAGGCTAACATGCAATTCTCCTGACCAACAACACAAAATAACACGGCAATCCAACTCATAAATAAACTCTAATCTAGGCCCTCTGGCCTAGATCATTTACCTGGCTGACCTTGCAGGTTATTCAAAATAATAATATAATCCAATCACACATATACGAGCACTCGGTTCACGCGTATGTCAAGCGTATGTTTATGCTCAATAATGATAACATCACGTACTATTCACCGAGTCCCGCATACTCGCATTCTAGCCCACGCATTCTTATGCATGCAAATGTCCACATTCATGTCTCGACTCACTAGCCCACACTGGCACACTGGGACTTTCTCAATTTATCATTTAATATGACCAGCGTAAAACGCATCAGGTCTTTTTATTTAATCTCAACACTCCGTGGCCCGCGTTAAAACGCATCAACTGGCCCAGTGTCTCTAGCCCGCGTCAAAAAGCATCAGGCGCAACACCGATCTCCTCACGAACCAGAGCCCGCGTATAACGCATCAGGTTGGTCGTCTTCCGAACGTACCGGGCATCGTCCCGCATAAAACGCATCAGGACGGCACACCTCGCGTAACACGCATCAGGACGAAATGTGATCACACGAACATACAGCCAATTATTATCTACACCCCGCATAACATGCATTAGTGCATTTAGGTGATCACATGCTCATGGCAGGCACGCATTCTCGCACAATTTATTGCACGTCTCATTCTTGGCACTTAAAATGCGTGTTCATATAATGCAGTATGATGCACCATGAGCATCAAATATAATTAGGCACTCGGTCAATTTCATACCGCAACAATCGTTCACTAGCCAATTACCGTGCGACCCAATTTCACAATGGATAATTCAATAATATTCAATAATCCAATCAAACCATTGAATGGCCAATCACACTCTGCACGAGTCGACCACGCAGTCATGCGACATGGCATTATTCAAATTTCCCAACAATTGGGTACCGAATCAATCAGCCAATCAGTCCGGGCATACTCGGCAGTCAATCACATAATCATCAACTAATCCGAATTAGCCCAATAATTATCTCTAATAATCCCACTAATTTTCTTGAATTTATTCCACCAATTGATCCTCAATTCAATTCGGATTATATATCGATACTACCTAAGCCAGTCCAGAATACACTGATAATATCTAAGCCAGTCCAGAAAAACGCACTACCAGTCCTAATCAGGATTTATGAAATATACTCAAGTAATCTCTGGACTACGGCGACGGGGAACGGCGGCCGATCACTGATGAATAGTGAAATCGGCGGCGGAATTCCGGCGTCGTCGTCATCGTTTGGTGGGTATTGTCTAAAGGCCGTAACGGATATGTACAGACGGCGGAAAAATGATGGGCGAGGTGTTCGTGATTTGCCGCCAAGGGCCAGACGACAGTGACCGCATGGATATTTATAGTGTTGGATCAGATGAAATACCGTATGATCGGCGGCGAACAAAGGACGCATGCATTTGAGCTAGACGCTACCGGGTGGTGACGAACCGCGACGGAGTTCCAGCGAAGCTCCGCGAGGCTCGGACGCTGGGCGACGGTGCTTTTTTCGAAGAGAAAAAAGAGAGAAAAATAGAGAGAAAGGGAGAGAGAGGGTCGGATAGGGGGCGAGGCTTAGGGGGGGGACCCCGAGATGGTCCACGATGGGGCACGATCGCCGCCGGGCGGCACAAGGGTGGTCGGGCGATGGAGTCCTATGGAGGCTTGGCCGAGAGAGAGGAAAAGAGAGAGAAGAGAGAAAACAGAAGGGGCTGTTGTTCTGGGCTGATCTTAACGTGGGGGAGAAGTGAGGAGAGAGAAAGCAGTCCAATTTGGTCAAATAAATCAGCCTAGGGGCGCCACGTGTTGCCGATCGGACCATTTGACCAAAATACCTCTAATCCAACGGTTTTAATTCAATCCTATCCAAAAAGTGAGGGGTAAAATGGTCAATGGCCCCAATAATTGAGCTGATAACTCCTGGTAATTATCATAAAATTTTCCCAAAAAAATTCGGATAAAAAATTAGCCCAAGGGCAAAATCGTCATTTTTCCGGTCCCGGGGCGAAATTCTAATTTTTGCACATACGTGTTCCATATGTGCGTGGCGAACATTATATGGTGTCGGAATCGAGAAATTCACTTTCTAAGCCCTCGAAAATTGACTGCGAAGTTCCGGGAATAAAATAATATTATTTTTTTAATTTTTGCTGAAGTTTCAATTTTTGTCCATAACGACTCCTGGTATGCGTGACCACCCAAAAATGGCGTCGGCCTCGAAAAATAACCTTATTTGGCCTCGAAAAGCAACACTGGCGTTCCGAGGGATAAAATCATAATTTTTCACCCCAAACCGAAATTCCAATTTTTACATGCTAACTCCAAGCGTGTGTGGCCAGCGTAACATGACGTCAGATTTCCAAAAATGGTCTCTTAAGCCTTCGAAAATCGACATTGAAATCTGGGCTCAATTCCATGAACAAAACTAGCTAAACTTTCAATTTCAGGGTCTCACTAACGGGCGGTAGTTTAGAGATTACGCGTATCGACTTAGGGCTACCCATATCGTAATGGTCTCGATCATTGAGAGAATGAGAAATTATCACTAATCCCAGAGATCACGATCATTCGGTTTAAGTTTAAGACTGGCTGGCCACGTGCACTTTTCGGTCATGCAGAATCACCTGCGGTTTGAGTGTATAACGTTGGCCTTGGCCAAACCAAATCCGTTACCTTTCCGAAGATCGGCCTATATCGATTCAAAATATTCCCTCAGTATCTCTCGTGATCGATGTCCGTTTCACGATAGGGTCCCGGTCCACGTAATATTTTCTAGTTAGCCATACCCCATTGATTAGTATCCCGAGAGTGATCAACTCTGGGAGAGACTTACTAAAATGAAATGCGAATTAATATTAGTTTTATTGATCCCGAATTACATCGAAATTCGGGTTGTTACATGAATGGACCAACCGAGATCGATGCGAGCGGCTCGAAAAGATCGAGAACCGGAAGCGAATCGGATGACCAAGGAGTCGAAGACAAAGTCGGGGAGGGCTTCGAAGTGCCAATGTCGCAAGAAACTTCAGGGCTTGTTCTTGCTTCTCTCTGTTGGAGTTATTAGTGACCGGTGAGCCCATCCTCAAGGGATAGGATTCATTGCTTTATGGACAAGTAATTCCATTCTTGCACCAGAGAAATTAGGTGGTACAGTCTTCTTAATCATTCATCCATCCATAAAAAAACGTTTAATCATACTTCTTCATTTCGCCTCCGACCACCGGTTGATTCAACAATGCCTCTAACGATACATAGAAACTCCGTGGTTATGATCTCGGCTCTTACACCGAACGACTAGCTTTTGGCTTTCAGTTAATTTTGTTGTGATTAGTATGAGAAGGTATTGCAGTGTAAGGTTGGTGTTGCTTTTTTCTCTCCGTTGATATTATATATATACACAAGCGAATTTACAAAGGAATATGATATACGGTAAGACAATGTCTGGATGATGTGGAAGTTGATTAACTTCCGTTAATCTATCAATTAATTTTTTGTTTGACATTTTGCATTTCTTAGCAAACGTTTGGTGTTTATACTAGCATACGTATAAACAATGACAAGGCTAATTAATATACTCAATATCTAAAAATAGTTGCATAAATCAGTTGAAAATTTTAACTCCATAGTCAAGTGCCTAGAACCCATGACCTTCACAGGCCTATCAATCTACCAATCCACTCCATGATAGTTAGCCTAAGGTCCCATGAGCCCCGGCTTGATCCAAGGCCTTTCCAAACCAATCTAATACTTCCCCTTAGGTCACAAGTTCTCTTTATTGCGAGCATACGTGGCCTAGCTTTCTCGAAGCAGTTACAGCTGCGAAAACGGGTATTTCATCTTTTGATGAGGTTGTTCGACCAATCCTTAGCAGCCACGCATTGGCTTTTACTTTTTGGAACGTCTCTTCATCTAGTTTTGAAGTGCTACTGATTTTAGAACACGTATGGTCAAACGCACAAGTTACAACAATTCATAGCACCGCTACAGCAATTGTAGAGCAGCCACAATAATCACAACCATATCTAGCAAATGGATGTTTTGTTCAACAATTATCAATCTACCACTAGCCTGATGTAAATATCCATCGCCAAGGCAATAATCATTGGTCAAGGGCTTTTGGACAAAACTCATTTTTCCACCTACAGCAAGATCCCCTCGCCCCCCCCCCCCCCCCTCCCCTCTCTCTCTCTCTCATAAAGTTGACATTCCAATATAACTTTACGACTTTCCTCAGTAAGTTATAGGAATAAGAACACTAAGAGTGTAATAACTTTCATACGGCGCTCACTTGAGTGCTATAACTTTTTTTTTTTTGCTCACTTAAGTGTCACTTCAAGCAAAAAGTGATCACTTGAGCGTTATCGGCTAGTTGATAGTCAAAAAATCCGACATGGATGTCGATTGTCCTACATGGCTTCATCAAGCTGACGTAGATAATATTTTAGTATTTTTTTTTGAATTTTTGAATTTTTATTTTTCTTTTTTTTTGCAAATATTTTTTCAATGCCCGTGAGGGCCATTGGCATTGAAATAAAAAGGAAAATAAAAAATAAAAAAATAAAAAGAAAAATTCAAAAAAATTCAAGAAATCCAATAAAATAAAATAAAAAACATTTAAAAGATCCACATCGGATGGAAAATTAATAAAAAAATCTACGTAAGATGGTTTGCCAAAAATGGCACTCAAATGATCTATTTTCGTCGGAGAGTGGCGCTCAAGTGATCATTTTTTGCTGAAAGTGGCACTTAATTAAGCGAAAAAAAAAAAGTTATGGCACTCTTAGTATCCTTATCCACAAGTTACATGATTTCTTTTAGATGGGGAATATTTCAAAGTACTTCCATTGCAGAACTTTTTTTCTTTGTACTTATAAACGTGACCCAAATAATTTATTTTGATCCATAAGCGGATTCAAATGGATATGGATATCTCTGTTTTTCCTAAATTGACAGTCGCGATTGCTCTCCCGAAATAAATTTAAACAAATCTCATTTCAGGAATCAGGAGTACCCCCAAACATTTGCCAGCTCTTTTCAACTAGACCCAAATACTCTTGGTCTCGCTTCCCAGAAGCGACCAGTCTTCTTGATTTCCCATTTTAGTTGACCATTAGTTGATCAATCACTCCCAAACACTCACCTTCTAAGCTCGATCAAAATCTATCAATTTCCATTCGACTTTCTTTCATGTTTTTGTCTTGTTCAAGACCTGAAGGAGAAGCCGCCCCTCTCCCCACGCCCTGCTCTTGGCTTGAAACTTGAAAAATGCATATCTTGGTCTTTGTCTTGGGAGTTTATTCTATACATCAAGTCAATAATGTCATTGCTTAGATCGTTATTGCATCACTACAAGCATCACCACACGTGACACACACCTTAGAAAGTGAGAGAGAGGACGGGGAGGGGGGGGGGGGTTGGAGAGAGTGGGATGGGGGTTGGGAAGGGTTTGAAAAAACGAGAATTACCTTTAGTCCATCGCATAGATAACTCACATGTATGTATATGCAGACCGCACACTCGCACATAACAGGATAGGGATCCTATCCATTCAGTGAGTGATTAGCATTTTTCAATTTATCACGGAAAAGATATCGTCTTTTGAGGGGTGAAAAGTACAAAAACGTTCTTAAACTTGTTTTATTGGTACCAATTCAGTTCTAAACCTTTCAATTAGATCAATTTAGTGCTAAACCTTTTCACATTGGTACTAATTTAGTCCATCCGGATAATTTAGGTTGGATATTGCTGACATGAACAATTTCTTTTTATAATTTTCGAATTTTTATTAATTTTTTCCCTGTTCTTCCTTTGGCTTGTGGCTGGTACTTGGCCATGGCTGGCGACCGGCCACAAGCAAGGGTCTCCCTCGCCACCTCAGTCCTCACCAAATTTAGTGAGGGTGCCCTTACCTAGGCGGTGAGGATCAAGCCCTCGTCGGCCATAGCTAAGTGCTGGCCACAGGCTAAAGGAAGAAAAGAAAAAAAAAAGGAGTTTTTTTTAAAAATTAATAAAATATTCGAAAATTTATTAAAAATAATAAAAAAAAAGTGTTCACATTAAGCGTCGACTGCGTTACATAGGACAGCTGGCACCCATGTCAACAATTTTTGGTCTAAACTGACCGGATGAACTCGATTGGTAATAATATGAAAAAATTTAAAATTAAATTGATCCAATTGAAAGGTTTATAATCGAACTGATACCAATGCAATAGGTTTATGATTTTTTCGATACTTTTCCCTTTTTTGAGGATGAAAAGGATACTATCTCACTATTATACATTCAGTTCTAAACCGTATGCCTAGTATTAATTGGCCCACCAGCTCCTCGAAAATCGGTAGTTTTTAGATAATATATACATTTAGTTCGAAGGATTCGCCTGAAAGTACTGGCAACTCGCACCTGAAAGAGGCAACAATTTGAATCCTCTCGATGCCTCGAGTCAAATCATTTTTTCTCTCAAATTTCCTTTTTCTTTTGACGAAAATTCGAAAATTCGTCTCCAACGCGAAATGCGTACCGCGCGGGCCAAGGCGATATGTGGATCATGTCACATCTATCGTGTCTCTTTAATTATTGAGCAGCTAGGGTTTGTATGGAAATTTCCCAAAAAATTCCAACCTGTTTCTTTCCACCTTTATTTTTTTTAATATTTTTTCTTTATTTCCCTTTTCCCACGGGGCATGCTCTGGTCAACACTCGATATGAGTCAACGCTCTTCAGAGAAATGGCTATAAATATCATTCCCTAGCTCAAATCAGTCCATTGCTTATATGCTCAAAATCAGAGTAATATCTGCAGGTCCATCGAGGAGCATCATCAGCAAACCAAAACTATGACTCAGGTAAACAACATGGAATAACAAATAATATAATTATTTCGCAAGAAAATATGACTATTATTTTATATTTGTATGTGTATGTACATATATTATTGTTATTGTTATTATTGTTGTTGTTGTTGTTATTATTATTATGATTATTGTAAATATTATTATGATTGCAGAAAAAGGTGGTGGTCAAGGTGTCCATGAACGGTAGGAACCAGAAGTTCCCACTCTTCCCAAATTTTAGAAGGCAAGATAATCGCCGGAAGGCTCTTCAAATTGCAACTGCCGTTCCTGGTAATACAAGCAGTTTACTTTCAGGGTTGTCCACAAGAAAGATTCAAAAGAATTTCTTGAAAAGTAAATTTTAGTTCTACTACTTGTTAAAGAGTTGTTGATAGAAAGAAATTAATCGGGCTACAATAGTATATCGAAACGGGTTCCATGAGAACGGGGTTAACTGGCCTGTGATTTCTCTGCTCCATGGATGCGCGTAGGGTTCCAATCGGTGAGCCTTAAAGGAGCTGACCAAGACGTGATTGAAGTAACGGGGGAGGGAGTCGACGCGGTTGACCTCACCAATAAACTTCGCAAGCGCGTGGGTTATGCGAATTTGGAGATGGTGAACGAAGTTACAGAGGAGAAGAAACCCGAGAAGGACGAGCAACCGAAGCCAGTCGAGCTGCCGGTTGTTTGGTCGTATCCGACGTATGTTGTGACGGAACCCCAACCGGCTTGTTGCCCCGTCATGTAATGCACCCTCCCTCTCGATCGAGCTATAACCATGCGATATTTGGGAATGGTTTCCTGATCACCATTTCTCTTTGCCTTATGCTTAAGCCTTTGGAAAATGGTAAATGTGTTTGGATTGGTCGATGAAATTTATAATGATTGATGTTACAAATTGAAAGCGACAATTACACTATGCATGTGGGTCAAATTTCAACACGCAATTAGAATATCCTAGAACACGATGACTTAAAAAACTAGCAGCCTAAAGAGCAAAAAAGAAAACTAAATTTATCAGCAAAACAAAAGAGGGGAATGCGAAATACCAAGACCGATATATTAAATGTGTTTACTAAATGATGTGCCAAACAATAAGCGGCCATTAACCGGATAATCCACATTCATTTGGTGAAAGAGACATTCGAGAGCGGATGCTTCTTTTGGCATTCGTAGCTTTGATTATATGGCATCTTTGTAATTCGCACTGGACTGTGACCACCTCTATCCGCATGATTTTTGTTTAGGCCATCGAAAATTCATGTTTTACAAAGGTACTGTGCTCCAAATCCAAAGCCTTTCTAGTACACTTCAGAATTCATGTCAACGCGATACTGATGCAGCGTCACTTTTTCAGATTTTGGCCGTATCGACACGGTCGCGTCATCAATCGGACGGCGTTGGCTACGACATTTGACAAGGGACCTTAGGCGATGAGATTAATTAGGGGACACGATTGCACAGCAAAACAGTTAGACGATCAAGCCGCACAAAAATCTAGAATTAAAGGACCAAAGATATGCTTAACCCCATTTTCATCGGAAACCTAGTCAAAGCATTTGGGGTCCATCGGATGAAAGTGGCATAAGTACATCTTTTCAGCTTAAACACCAGGAAGTCCATGCAGCATGAAGCCCATTTCTGCAATCAAGCTCTTTCTGGATCGGGCTTGGATTGATGGAGCACTTTTGATTCCACAGCATGGTTGCAATCTGGAGTCACCTTGGGGCAATTGTCTCTCCTTCCATCAATGTTTCAAAGTCACCGCTGGAATGTCCTCAAAAGATTTTTCAGAGGTTCCGAGATACGACGTTCCCATCTACCTAAAGCAATCACTGATCGAGGAACCCGTTTTCGTACCACTTTCCCGATTCTTCCTAATGGCCCGACTCCGAAAGAAGGCATTTCTTTTCTTTCTCATGATCGCCTACGTCATCTTCTGTGCTAATGAATCCTTTAAAAAAGTGCCAACTCAAAGAAAAAAGTTAAAGAATTAGATAAAAGAGGGAGCATCAACACATTTGTACAATCCATCTCACAACTAGCTAATATAAAACTCATTGAAATCCCACATGTTCGAGCAATGTCGGGCTTTTACTATAACATTGGAAAAATTATAAAAATGTCTGACTCCTATTACAGTTATGCCAATTTAGTTCTAAACCTTTTTTTTTTTGGGTCAATTGAGTACTAAACCTTTTTGTATTTGTGTCAATCGGTCCATCTGGCCAATTTTGATTGGAAATCGTTATCATAGACGATGAGCGTTACATGTGTTGCAAGCAATGTTGACATAAAACAATTTTTAATATTTATTTATTTTTTCTTTTCTCTCTCTCTCTCTCTCTCTCTCTCTCTCTCTCTCTTTTCCTTCCCCTCTTCCTCTGGCTAGTCGCCGAGCAGAAAGAGAAAAAAAAAAAAAAAAAAAAAAAAAAAATACAAAAATGAAAAAAAATTAAAATATTATTAAAAATTGTTCGCAGCAATGCCAGTTGCGACACGTAAGATGGCTAACGTCTATATCAACGATTTACGATCAAGAATTGGCACAAATGCAAAAGGTATATGACTTAATTGACAAAAAAAGAAAATTGTTGGCTGAATTGACACACTTACAATATAATCAAGGCTTTTTTGGGGATATCTCCGTGCAGCTTTTGTTACATACCATCCATAAATTACATGCTACCCTGGAAAATTTACATGGAGAGAGGGCAAAATGACATTTGTAGCCATAAAATGTACCCTCATGCCTTTTTTTTTTTGCCACTGGAATATTTCAACTATGGTGCCGATATGGATTATCTGTAACTTTAATGTGAACTAGAAAGGTCAAATGAGAAGGTTCCCCAGTCCCCACTTACCCCAGTTCCTCTTGCATCCCAACCTTGATCAAATCAAATCTATTTAATTTTTTTTATCCACCCAATAATAAAAAATATCCACGCAGTTTGACAGTATCCTCTGCATTCATATTAAAAAAATAGCAATACAGCTGACCTTGCTTGAAGAAGGGTCCATAGGACCATAACTTATATCCTCACTGCCACTTTCCTGAAGTCCCTTCTACAAGACAAGAAGCCATCTCATTTGGTATTTTATAGGGAGCATGGAGATGCGGCATCTCGAAAATAGGTCCTAAAGTCGGGAGAAGTAGTTTGATATGTTACGAGAAATATGGTCTAACCGGCCAATCATCGATTCTTGCCTGTGATGAATCCCATCTCGCGTCCCTCCATGCTTCTCCACATCTCGTTTTTCAGAGACAGTTTATATCACACAAGATGTTTTCCTTGTATAGTAAATGAGGAAATAAAATATCTCAAGTAGGGGCTTGTCTGGGGAAGTTTATTAGGGTTTCTTTTTTACCATTTTGTCCTCAACCCCTTTTCGGCTCCACCATGGAGAATTGAAACACTTTCTTTTGGCTGGGCTTTGGGGAGTGGACTCCCTCTCCCCTCTCCAAACCTTATAAAGAGGACACACCCATCTTTGCTTCTTGTCTACTGTTCCTGCAAGGGGGTGATGCAAGTGCCTCACCAAAAGTAGTTGCCATGAGCCTCTCCGTTCACCTTCTCGCGCTCTTCGTTCTTGCGTTGACACAGCAACAGACACCCACTTTTGCTGCCAAAAAGGTGAGCACTCAAAGCTTGAGCGCTCGCACTGTTCCATTAACAATGGAATCTCTCCATTTTTTGTCTCAGTTTGAAAAGGGTCGTATCTTAACTGATATCATCATCATCTTGAATCTTTCCTTTTCGTTTTGTGAATCTGGACGTGTGTGGGATCGAAGCCGTACGTAGTTTACTTGGGATCTCACTTGCACGGCCGGGATGCTTCATTGGTTGATCTGAGTCGGGCGACAGAGTCTCACCATGAGTTTCTTGGCTCTTTCTTGGGAAGGTATTGCATTTCAATGCAGATAAAGTTCAACACCACCACTTCTTCTTCTTCTTATCGGTTTACAGTATGCACTGAGGACTATGTTTTGTATAGCCGAAACGATGCCGAGGAGGCCATCTTCTATTCGTACACGAGGCACATCAATGGCTTCGCCGCGACTCTTGAAGATGACGTAGCTGCCATAATTGCCCGTAAGCTCCCACCCTTTTTCCGCCTCGGCTTGGAGTTTGACCACCAAAAACAACAGTCCTTTGTTTGGCTTCTGTCATAAACTCGGAGCGCAACTTGCATTTCTTGATGACAAGTCGCACAACCCCTGGTTACTACAATTCTTGTTGCTCCATTCTATGCATTGCTTCTAGCGCAAAACCTCCAAATAATTAACAAAAGTGCAATGTCTCCACACCTCTACGAAACTTTAAAAACGAGTGCTGCAGTAGGCGATGCGATGAGGTGTATATCACGTGTATTCGATTAAAAATCCAAACTTATCCTGTCGCGTCACTAAATGAATCAACTTTGATCGCTCGAATTTTGTTTTTCTGCCAAGGGGGCACTTGCTTTTTTTTTTTTTCATCTTTAATGCTTATTGTTGGTTTTCTAATCTTGGCAGAGCACCCAAGCGTGGTGTCGGTTTTTCCGAACAAGGGCAAGAAACTACACACAACAAGATCGTGGGAGTTTCTAGGTCTCGAGCAAAACGGCGTGATTTCTTTCGATTCAATTTGGAAGAAGGCTCGATTCGGTGAAGATACCATCATTGGGAACCTTGACACAGGCAAGCGGCTTCCACCCACTGTTTATTTACTTAACATTATGTTTTTCTCTGACAAAAATAATATAAAGAGTGCCCCAAAACCCACGAACGTTGACTTACAATACAACCGGAGCGAGGCTGTTTTGTCATCTATCTGCGATAAAGAAATGCCGATGTTTCACGATCCCCGGCTTGCATTGACTCCATGTTCGGTTCTTGCTTTGGCCCACGCATGTTCTCTTCACTTTTAACACGGATCATCGTTTCGTCGTGTCTCAATCTGTATCACAGCTGCAACTGTCGATACCCATCAAATGATTTTAAAAAACTATCGACTTTGCGTCGCTGACTCGTTGTCCAACGCACGTAATACAGATTGAGGCATAATGTAAGAGGGTAGATAACAAAGAAATGGGTAGCGGGTTGAGCACGCTCCAATGTAAACAGATCAAAAATTGTCTTCGACCCATGTGGAAAACTTTATATTATTGAAAATTGTTGATGTTGCCTTTTGCTTGCTAACTAGAGGAGGAGCACACTCTGTGCAGCTGCATGATCGAAAGTATATTAAAACTCCATGCAAAATGGGAAAATAATATCGAAAATTTGTGGAGGAGTTTGATCTAGAGATGCTTGTTATCTATACACTCTCTATCCTCTTCTTATGGATCTCATTGCGAATGCGTGGCAAATGGTTATGCACGTATATGTGATACATGTGATTAGACATTAGAGATGCACATTTGAGAGGGTCATATCTCGAACAAAGTCAAAGGTACTAGAAGGGAGATACATCAGGTCATAAGACTAGTCTAATTTGGAAGGAGATAAAAAAAAAAAATCAGTCAGCACATTATTAGATCGTTTGCTTTTATTTGAGAAAAAGAGTGTCTTTTGCTTTCGGTCAAAGATTTAAAGCGAAAAGAAGTATTTTAATGTTTGAGAAAAATATGGAAAATATTAGCTCTACATGTCACAATTCGAATGTTCTTTCAAAAGCTTTTTTTGATATTCCACATTTTATGAAAGTCAAATTACAAAAGCTACATCTAAAGATAATTAATTTCTAACAACAAAGAGTAAAACTCAATTCAAACACATCTTTGTGCGTCTGGTGAACCATATGCCTGAAACTCCTCACGTGTGCTATGTTAGGGATTGAGATGAGCCTAAATTGACATCTTAGTGGTCTCGGCCATCACGCGTGCTCCCTCTACTTTCAATCATGGAGGGATGGAGAGAGACAGAGTGATAGGTAGCGAAAGGAGGCTGGTTAGCACAGCCGGCTGTTGAAGCTAGTGGCATTGGTTTGGTGCGCAGGGGCGAGATTAGGTTTAGTTATAGCTTTCTTGGGGTAAAAATTATTTGAATCTGGGGCCATTTCGGTCTCTGAGATAACCATTTATCCCCCCAGTTGCAGAGGATTACCATCCTTAGGCTACAAGATTGTTCGGTATAGTTTTTCCACAACGAAACGGTATAGTTTCGAAAGTGTTTGGTTAATGACTCATAATTGCGACAGATAACTCTCAGAAGCTCTCTCTCTTTCTCTCTCACGAAAATTACACCATTAGCAAAGTTGATCCTGCGGACCAAAGGAAAGGGTCAATGATCATCCAGTCATGCGATGAGCTGTGCTCACTTCAGGAGTTAGAATTTGGTTCTTTGCAAGAGCATCTATCCGTGGGCCAAGACCACAGAATACACAAGAGAATGATTCCCCCCCTCACCCCATCTCCCCTACAAAAGCTGCCCCCATACAAGACCTTCTATTGGGGGGAGTAGGTGAAGCACACCCTCATGATGAAAACGCTCCAAAAAACCAACTCTCCACTGGGGGCTGAATTCCCTTTGCTGCTATGCTATTGCTGCTGTGCTGGGCCAAAGAATTGACAAGCCTTGGTGCAGCATGGAAAGAATGTGCAATTGATTAGGGTGTTTTGGCGCATGCAGGGGCGTGGCCAGAGTCCGAGAGCTTTAGCGACCAAGGGGTGGGACCGATTCCTCCAAAGTGGAAAGGAATCTGTCAAAACGACAAGGATCCTAGCTTTCGATGCAACAGGTTCTTCTCTTTGCTTAGTTCTCACTCTCCCACTTTCTTATCCTCCCTCACCCGACCCCAAAAGGAAAAAACAGAAGACAAAGAAAGTTGAAATTTCAAAACGCCGACTTTTCTCCCACCCACCTACTTTCGAGATGATGATATGCTTGCTTACTTTACTTTCCAAATATATGTCTATTGGTACCGTGTGGAATGTGGAAAGTGTCCGAAGTCTTCTATGCATTTCTTCTTTTTTAGGTCAGTTTCTTCATTATAGATTTGGCCATGCCATGAACTAGTTTAACTTACACGATACGGCGCATGTGACACGATTGAAGAAGGGAATATGATATTAGTAGTTCTTAAATTTTGGTCAAATTTGTAATATCATCTTCGAACTTTTAATATATTCGATATGGTCTTTGAATTATTATTGGGTAATTAATCAATCCTATTCACAAGTTTATATAATTACTCTATTACCCAGTTTTTAGAATATTCTTTCATTTCAATATGTTCCCCAAATCAACAAACGAATATGCAATCTTCAATTACTTTTTTCCCTTTTTGGTATATGTATATTTTAGTGAATATTTTAACTTATGATCTATATAATGATAAAAAGTAAAACTTTGTTTAAAGTCGTATTGGCTTGTCAACTATCAGCCGCGACTTTCGTCGCGTGATGCCGCTTGACCACCCCCCTCCCTCCCTCCATCCCTCCCTTCGCCCCCATCATTGGCCACTTCGCGGGTAGTCCAAACCTCGATCCCTCTCTCGATCTTGCTTTGCCTCCACATTCGGCCTAATTGCAGAGTTGGATTAGGGTTCATAATGCCATATTCGGTGTTACCAAGCCTGAACCCTACCTTTTCAGGCTCGGGTAACATCCTTATTGGCACGACCCCTTATCCTTCCTCAGAAAATCAAGATTTCATTTGGGTGTGTGTGATTTATTATCTCGAACTATCTCCTAATTTAAGAGGATTTCAATCCGGGTAATTGTGTCGGAGCTATATAGCAATTTAACATAAAAAAAATACATTCCAATTCAATTAAACATATCCCTTTTTTTTAAACGATTTGACATACGGAAACTCTTTTTTCCTACCTTCATCATTTCTCCAGAGAATTGACGTAACTATCTTCATCCCCACGTTCACTTTCATCATGGTTGTTCTTGTTCCAATTCTCGTCTTCCTTCACAAAACGGACAAATCTCATTTTGCTCCGCTAAATTCGCTTTGACCAGTTCTTGGGTCCGAACAATTTTTTTCTGTTCTTTTCCCACATTTGTTTTTGTCTGAAAAATCAAATTTAGGTAGAAGTAATCAATGACCCATAATTGTTGACTTTTTATTTTCGTTGACCTTTTTTTTGCACACCAACATGTGTAAATTCACATTCAAATCTAGCTAGCTTCAACTACTCTCGGTAACTAGTGGACAATATGGTTCGGCGAAAGAAGAGAATTCTAGTAGGTAGCTCCTGCTTTTTCTCATTTATAACTTACTTTTGAGTTTCGTTTATTTCACCAAAAAGGAACGATGGAATAATATTTTTCTAAAAATGATTATTTATGTCGATTAACATAATTAATTAATAAAAAAAATATTTTCATTATTGAAAATAATATATGTCTACACATTTTCATGTACGAAGAGAATATTTTCCATTCAGTCATTTTTTAAGTATAGAAAAATAATTTTCAAATCATTTATTTTTTTGAAACAAACGGGAGTTAACAATATTATTTTTTATGACACAACACGGGTGACAAAACATAATGGGGATGATGCCATTCAGACTCCGACACCTAAGATCGAAATTTGTACGTGAAGAGTAGGGATCGCTCTCGACGTTTCAGCTTTTCATCGCTTTTCTTCGGTCACTGAAGTCGGAAAATTGTAAATAAAAAAATTTTGTTTTTCTAAAATCTCCTTCTCACACATTCATTTAGCAATCCCTTTTTTTTTTCTTTTTGTGTTTTTATCTTTTCTTTTCTCTTTATTTGTACACATTTCCTTTTCCTCTATTAAATACTTAGAAAAAAAAATTGGAGATAGATTTTGGAAAAAAAAGAAAAAGCAAAAGAAATTAACTCCCGTCGGCGGGAACATCGGCCCGCAGGAAGCTGATCGGCGCCAGATACTACAACCGAGGATACGCCGCCGTGGTGGGACCCCTCAATGCCTCCTTCGACACCCCCCGCGACCAGGACGGCCACGGGTCCCACACCCTCTCCACCGCCGGCGGCGGCTTCGTCGCCGGTGCCAGCGTCTTCGGCTACGGCCTCGGCACCGCCAAGGGCGGCTCCCCGAGGGCCCGGGTCGCCGCCTACAAGGTCTGCTGGCCGCCGGTCGCCGGCAACGAGTGCTTCGACGCGGACATCCTGGCCGCCTTCGACGCGGCCATACACGACGGCGTGGACGTCCTCTCCGTCTCCCTCGGCGGCGACCCCACCCCGCTGTTCAACGACAGCATCGCGATCGGCTCCTTCCACGCCGTGAAGAACGGCATCGCCGTGATCTGCTCGGCGGGGAATTCCGGGCCCGACGACGGCACGGTCTCGAACATCTCGCCTTGGCTGATCACGGTGGCGGCTAGCACCATGGACCGGGATTTCTCCAACTACGTGGTGATCGGCAATCAGAGGCGATTCAAGGTCAGACTCTCGCTCGCTTCAATTGGGGAAGCTGTTCTTAGGGTTTGGCATGCATTACCAATTTGAAAAACTATACGAACACACCGCAAATTGCATATTCAAACGATGAATGTCCGCAAGAATGATTAGCATATAACCGCTAATTCTGTAGAAATGTCTCCTTTTTGCTTTTTCTCTTTTCGCCCTGAAGGGTGCAAGCTTGTCGCCGGATTCCTTGCCTGGAAGCAAGTTCTACAAGCTGATCAGCGCAGAGGATGCAAGATTGCCCAATGTGTCTGCCCGCGAAGCGTAAGGATCGCGACCATTTCCTGCGATATTGATATCTTGCAATCACTGTTTGCAGCTGAACCCGTGGATTTGCCTCTTTTGCTTAGCTCTATAAGGACTCTGTTGCTAACTGTGATGTGTTTATGGTTGCATAACACAGGCTACTCTGCAGGAATGGAACGCTTGATTCGAGAAAGGTGAAGGGGAATATCGTGGTTTGCCTTCGAGGAGATAACGCGAGGGTCGACAAGGGAGAGCAGGCCTTCCTGGCCGGCGCAGTCGGGATGGTCCTTGCCAACGATATGCTCTCGGGTAACGAAATCATCCCGGACCCACATGTCCTTCCCGCATCTCACATCAACTACACCGACGGGACTGCCATCTTCAGTTACATCAAATCGACTAAGTAAGCGCACACAGGCTCCCTTTTCCTCCCTAATGACAGATTCTGCTGCGAAGCAATGTCGTTCTTGGTCCAGCTCATGAGGCCGGCGAAAATTGTGTCCGCATAATTTCATGTGTTTGCGCAACCTTTCACTGCGTCAGGTTTCCCATTGCTGAGATCACACGTGTAGTGACAATTATGGGCGTGAAGCCATCTCCATTCATGGCGGCCTTTTCCTCAAAGGGGCCGAACACCATCACGCCCGAAATTCTAAAGGTACCCTGAAGGTTTATCGCTGATTTAGTCACACCGCTTTTGTAATGATAGCTAGTTGAGTTACTGAAATGATTATGACCAGCCGGATATTACTGCACCTGGAGTCAGTGTCATAGCTGCCTACACTGAAGCAGTGGGGCCGACAAATGAGGATTTCGATAAACGCCGGATTCCTTTTAATGCGCTGTCGGGCACCTCGATGTCGTGTCCTCATGTTTCTGGCGTAGCTGGTCTTCTGAAAACTCTACATCCAGAATGGAGTCCTGCTGCAATTCG
This sequence comes from Syzygium grande, assembly GCA_024733475.1. NCBI lineage: Eukaryota > Viridiplantae > Streptophyta > Magnoliopsida > Myrtales > Myrtaceae > Syzygium > Syzygium grande. Next base: position 26,393,900 of record JAMXDD010000004.1, on the reverse strand, counting down.
ATCGGCAATCATGACGAGTGGTGAGTATGAATGAATGATACACTTCAACTGCATTATGAGCTCAACTGTTATGTCTGATAGGCACACTGAATCTTAGGGGAGTGAAAATGACAAACCCGCCTCTCTCGCAATCTCCATTGAAAACAGTGCAAACCGAACCTGTACATAATATGGTCATGACTAACTAGCCTGGTTTTTGATAGGTGTTTCCAAGATGCGTAATGTTTTGATAGATCTTTGCCCCCCTTCTGTTTGTTTGCAGCAACAATACAAGATAATGCAATGGAACCGATCATCAATGCCTCCTACTACAAGGCGACTCCTTTCAGTTACGGAGCTGGACACATCCAACCCAACCGTGCTATGGACCCTGGCCTGGTTTATGATCTGGGAATTAAAGATTATCTCAACTTCTTGTGTTCTCTAGGTTACAATGCAACGCAGATCTCGATGTTCTCTGCCGGTGCCCATAATTGTTCGAAACACATTAGTCTTCTAGACTTCAATTATCCTTCGATCACGATTCCTAAGCTCTCAAGATCAATTATGGTGACTCGAACTTTGAAGAATGTTGGCTTGCCAGGGACTTACAGGGCATCGATTCTACAACCGAATGGAGTTTCGGTTGTTGTCAAGCCTGCCTACCTGACGTTCAAGAAGAAGAACGAAGAGAAGTCTTTCAAGGTCGTGCTGAAGGCAAACGGAGCCAATGCAACTAAGGACTACTCGTTTGGAGAGCTGATATGGTCGGACACTGAGCATCATGTGAGGAGTTCTATTGTTGTGAAGGCCATCTCATGACTGTTATTGTGGTGCTGAAGAATCGCCTTCTTATTAAATTGATGTCGATCCTATTCAAGAATGATGCTTCATGAATTTAAAATAATGGTTTGCAAATTATAAGGTGTCGAAATTTATAAATCTAGAAACTAGGTTTAAGATTATTATTTTTATTCATCTAAAAGCTAATCGATCTTTATAACGAGAGCATTGTGCATTCTAATCACGAAAGCGTGCTTCACATCTGCAAAAGAACTCGGTTCTCTTTCTTCTTCATCTATTGCTCGAGCGTCCCGCTATTCCTTCTCTTCATCCGTTGTTTGGAATACTGAAGTTGCAGAAGGTTATTCCTATGCCTGGACGACTAATTGGACAGTCAGTTCAAAGAAGACTTAATGGACTAAGATAAATCATTGTCTCTTAACAAAGCATCCCGTTTGATTGTCATCTGATGTAGATATGACTGCCAAAATATGTGAAATAGATGAGAACACATCGTTTTAATTCATTAAGAGTTGGCAAATACTTCTTGTCCCGCTTTCGACAGTGCAACATGACAAAGGCATCATATGATACAATAAACACATAGTGCCCGACCAAGACAGACTTGGTTTTTCCTAATGCAAGGGTTTCAAGCAGAGAATAAAATATGGATAAGCGATTCTTAATTAAATATGTATAGATTAGAAGAGAACATTAATGAAGTAGAAGGAAATGAGGGAACTGATGCTACCGGTTGTAGTAGGGCCGCTATAGCCACTGAGTGAGTAACCGACATTAACTGCGAAGCAGGGAGGCTATGCAGTACATGAATACATAGATCAAAGCCCACACTGGAAGCATAGAATGACTTTCACCACCACTTCCAATCCTCTGCTTAAAGGTTGCAATTCATAAAGAACAATCACGGTGTCACTTGAACTATAAAAAATGTTGGCTCTCCCGGGAGCTACAGAGCATCGATTCTACAAACGAATGAAGTTTCACTGTTTCAGTTCTTGTCCACCTGAAGGTTAAGAAGATTGATGAAGAGAAGTCTTTCAAGGTCATGCAAGCAGTCCAATGGTTGAGAAGGGCATTCCAGGGCTGTTCCTGCAGTTTCTAGACATGGCTTTCTCGTTAAAAATGATGCTGAGCTTATTTATAAATGGTGTGCTTCATGGATTCAACAAAAACTCAGTTGCTGAATTACTGAACTATAAGGTTTGTCGAGAGACTTGGTTCTGCATTATTTGCTTATTCATCTAAACATTAATAGGTTGTTATTAGGAAGGTATGTGCGGTCCTGAGTTGCTCGCACGTGCTATCTATCTGCTAGATATCCCACAGTGCCCATCATCGTCCACCTCTCCTTCTAGCGTTACCCTCCAATTTATCTCATAGCTTGTTTGGATGTTAAGTTTGACTTCAGAAGATTGTTAACAATAAAGCTTGGTACTTAACTGTCAGATGATACAGAAATGTCAGTGGAAATGTGGGCAACAGATGGGAATGCGTTACTTTGAAACATTAATAGCTTGACAGCTATCCTCGTGCTTCTTTCGACAGCTAAACATCATAAAGGCAAGGCAATAGATAATAAAGTAAACCATATCTGTACTCGATTCAGGCGACTTCAGTTTTCCCAATGAAAGGATCTCAAGCAGAGGATGAAATTTAGAAAAAGGTGACTCTACTCAGATGTCTGTTGATGAGAAGAGAGCATTCACAAAGTAGAACGAAGTGAGGAAACCGATGCTAACTTTTGATAGCAGGGCTGCTATTGCCAAGATGAGCGAGTAACCAACATAAACTGTGACAGATGGGGCCCCGCTCAAACCGTTCAGGTCAAGAACCAAGTCATTGATGCAGTAAATGAACACATAGATGTAAGCCGAACCAGAAGCACAGAAAGACTTCCACCAACATTTCCAGTCCTCGGCTTGTAGATTGCGATAAGTAGTGATCAAGGAAGTTTCAGCACAGAGGATAAAAAGGGACAGAAGACAAAGGCAGAGGGTCCCTGACACGCTATATAACCTACCAAAGCATATGCTAGTCAGAAAGAAGAAGAGTTCAATAAAGAGTGTGCTGAACGGGAATAGTCTTTGGCAGTTTGAAGAGAAGTGGATCAGTTTGGTCGTTCTTTAGCAGTAAATGATTGAGGTTTATAACAGAGAATAGTCTCATAGAGCTCGTGTTCTTTTGCATGTCGAAATTGACTCGCTGCAGGAATTTCTTTGCGAGTGCTACTCACCAAAGCGAAACTAAGATCGACTCAATCAGGAATACTATGAAAGGGAAGATTATGAGGCAGAAGAAATCTAAATCCATCAAGAAGAAGCATAATGGAGGTAGATGACACCATAAGCAAACTGGCGAACGACAATAATGAAGGGAAATTGCTCATATGGTAGCGATAAGTAGATTACATAAAATGACATGCAGAGCAAATAGAAATGCCACCTCTTTCCCTCCTAATTATCTTTGTGATGAATAATCTAACACGGTCATTTTATCTTCTTTCGTTGCTTTGCATGAAGGAGACGAAACAAGCAAAGATCTACATCAAAACTCATTGAATGAATTTCTGGGAAGACTCGGTTTTATGTCTAGACGGATAGGTGCTGCCCGCAACCAGAAACAACATGCCGAGCCAACGTTTGTGACACCAGTTTTCTCATAGTTGATATCGATACTGATTGATGCACAAGAAGCATATTTATGTAGTTCATAGGGAGCTTTCATTGCTCTTGTATCTATTGAATGGCAGAGTTGAAAAAGAATGAATATGAAATGAAATGGGAGACATTAGGCGCAGATTCTCAATCTGCTCGGCATAAGGGACTTGGGCTAGGGTAAAGAGATTAGCTGGGTAGGATAAATGGCAAGGGCGATGATATCTCATGGTCTTTTAACAGCCCCTAGAGATTTTAACGACCCGTTAGTCTTCTTGACTTGAACTGTCCTTTGATCACGGACCATGTGACGTTGGGATCAATCACGGTGTGACTAGAATTACAAAGAATGTTGGCTATCCGGGGAGCTATGGAGCATCAATTCTACAACCGAAGGAAGTCACACTGTTTCAGTTCTTGTCTGCCTGAAGGTTAAGAAGATTGGCGAAGAGACGTCTTTCAAGACCATGCAAGGAGTCCCAGGGCTGTTCCACTAGGTTTTAGAGAATGGCCTTCTTTGTAAAATTGATGCTGAGCCTATTTATGAATGGTGCTTCATGGATTTGACAAATATTCTTTGCTGAACTACTGCATTATAAGCCTTGTTGAGAGACTTGATTGAGCATTATTTGCCTATTCATCTAAACATTAATAGGTTATTACTAGAAACGCAAGTGAGAGTAACACAAGTGCGCACCTAAGTTGCTCGCATTTGCTATCTATCTGCTAAATATCCGATGGTGCCCATCATCGTCCACCTCTCCTGCTAGTGATACCCTCCAACTTATCTCATAGCTTGTTTGAACATAAAACTCCGACTCTGAAGGTTATCTGATGCACGTCATTTGTGCAAAAACTACTAATCAGCACCTTCAGTTCGAAGAAGACTGTTAACAATAAAGCTCCATACTTGATTGTCAGATGATACAGAAATGACAGTGGAAATGTGTGCCATAGATGGGAATCTATTTGTGACATTGATAGCTATTTATGACAATCTTGTGCTTATTTCAACAGTGAAACATGACTAAATTAAAACATTCCTATGCTCGATCGAGGCAACTTCAGTTTTCCGAATGCAATGAGCTCAAGCAGATGATGAAATTCAGAAAAAAAGTTTGACTCCACTCAGATCTCTGTTGATGAGAAGAGACCATTCACAAAGTAGAATGAAGCAAGGAAACCGATGCTACCAGTTGATAGCAGGGCTGCTATTGCCATGATGAGCGAGTAACCAACATAAACCGTGACAGATGGGGGCCCGCTCAAACCGTTCAGATCAAAAACCAAGTAATTGATGCTGTACATGAACACAAAGACGGAAGCCGAACCCGAAGCACAAAAAGATTTCCACCACCATTTCCAGTCCTCGGCTTGTAGATTGCGATATGTAATGATCAAGGATGTTTCAGCACAGAGAATAACGAGGGACAGAAGACAAAGGCAGAGGGTCCCTGACACGGTGTAGAACCTACCGAGCCATAAGCTACTCAGAAAGAAGAAGAGTTCAATAAAGAGCGTGACGAACAGCATCATCCCAGCACTAAGAACTAAGAGCCACGAGGGAAGTGTCCAAGCCGGAATTTCCCTAGGAATGTGACTGGTTTTCACAGGATATTGGATAGCCTCCGCCCAGGTCGCTAGGAGTCCTCCCAAGAGGGTGACTGGTGATGAAATGCAGAACCAGAGCAACAAAACTGTGACATACATTGAGATGGAAACAGCTGCTGTGCTACGGTTGACCCACATTATGAGGTTGAGCGCCATGTGTACGATTAGGACGATTCCTGGAAAGAGAAATGTGATTGACCACGAAACTGACTTCCAACCATCAGTACTTCCTTTCAGCATTCTCCACAGACGCACGCCAACGTACCCACCAACGATTCCTGAAAAAGAGTAGACAGTTACTATCAACGTCAGTATCATTCCTCGAGCATCGGGCGGTACAAAGCCAAAGGCTGCGATGGTTACGGTCACAAATCCGGTCAGAGTGATTTGGACCCCAGTTCCAACCATCACACTGAGAAGTCTAGAGTGAATCGGCTCTCTGAATGCATCGCCAGCGAGAACCTTCCAACCAGAAGGCTCCTCATCGGTCTGTGCTTCGGCCTGCTTATTGAGTCCCCGGCGTTTTGCGAGTTCCCTAGATATTGTCTTCAGGAATATCACAAAGACAATACCAGTTAAGAGAAGGATGGATATCAGAGATTTCAATGCCGAGAGCCAATGGACTCGGGAATCTCCCTGCTTTGAATAAATGTCCCAACGAGATTGCCAGCAGATATCGCTCTTCACGAACTGAACCTCATAAGTGAAGGCTATTCTCTCGTTCTCCCTCACTACCTGAAATGTCATGAGCTCATGGGGGCATTCCATGAAATCTATGTTGTCGTACATTTTGAGCCTTTTCATGTTTTCCTGGTGGCGTTTGACACTGCAAGGAACCACCGTGAAGCCCACAATCTCAAACAGCGGCGCCGATTCATAACCCTTAGAGACCGTGCTATTCGATGGCGTGTCAAAATCCGTTATGTCATAACCGTGGCCTCTGTGCTCGTTCACCAAGACTGTGAACTTGAGATGATTAATGATGTAAACGTCATCGCTGTTCGGCGGTACATACCCAATTGGGAAGCCGGTCCATTGAATTTTATACCCACCAAAGCTGGCATACCTTAATACCGGCAAACCGTCGAGCATCATGTTCACTTGGTACAAATCGCGAATCCGTTGCTTCAGGAGCCTAGCCTCGTGCTCAGTTAGGGGATCAGTGGTGCAGAGGTAGACGGACTCGTTGACATTTCCTCTGAACCGGTACGGAGAGTTGACGATTTGGTCTCCCATGAGAGCCGCGCCGAAATTGCCAACATTGCTGACACTTTCTCGGATCCCCCAAACGGGCTTGCAGTATGGGAGACTATAGTAGCTGAAAGGAAGCACAGTCTCGATGGAGGTCAAGGAATTAACTTGGGCAAACATGAGATCGTTACCGGCGTACGTGTGCATGTAGCTTCTTGCCGAAGAAAACCAAATTGAAGAAAGGGCAAAGAAAACCCAATTCCTGATTGCAGAGCTTGTCATCTTGATGTCTGCAAGAGAATCAGTCGAATGGGAGTGAGTAGAGAGCTAAATCAAGCAACTAAGCTCAAGTTCAAATGATAATTAATCCCAAACATCCTACATGAAAGTCATGAACTACCACTATATGTATGCATGTACACTGGGAACAATTCGCACATCATCGACGAAAAATTTCAAATCTATCATGGCGTCGCAGCACAGAAAACATCCTTCATCGGCACGAGGCTAGAGAGAAACAGATCCTCTGATCTATCGCTAATGAAAGACTATAAAGCATCAGAACATAATCCCATCATGAGAATAACGGAGCGTACCTCACAAGTGATGATTAGTGCTAGCCTTGGTGATGGGAAGCAACTGGAATTGCTTCCGGGAGGGAAGCGCTCTCGTTATCTATGCTCTGATTAATGTTATGAACAGAGTCATTATCAATCTTTCTGCTTTGTTGCTTCGCATGAAGACGAAAAGCTGAAAAATTCTTCGCATTAGTTAAAATCAATGCAGTCACTTTCCGGGAAGAAACTTGGCTTTATACATGGACAAGTGAATATCGACCTTGCTGACACCAATTTCTCTCATAGAGAATATCGACATTAGGGGCAAACGTAGTTCACAAGGAAATGGCATTGATTTTTGGATTTTGTGGTTGGACAAATGGTACTAGAATGAGATGAAAGATAGGAATGTAGAATTTTAGGTACATTTTTTTATGTGGCAATCTCTTAAATCCGAAATTTGGGGGAATTCAGTTAACAAATGCCCCGACAACACTAATTAGGATAATTAATAATGGTAATAATGCATAGCGACACATGTCAAAAGGATGGCCGGAGGAAAACATGGCCCTTGAAAAATTGAGCAAGGGCACGTTCTATGGAAGTCACCTATACTTTATATGAAAATATCTATGGAAAATTTTAAAAATGACCTAAACATATTATACTTGTATCAATTCAGTTATAAACATTTTAATTGTACCAATTTGGTTAAAATCTTATCACATTTTACCAATTGAGTTCACTTGACTAATGTTGGCAATAAATCGCTAAAGTAAATGCCAAAAGTCGTATATGGCATAGCTAGCGCAAATGTAGACATTTTTTTTAATATATTTTTTTTTTTTTTCTTTTCTTTTCTTTTTCCTTTCTCTAAGTTTTCTTTATTGAGGGCTAGGACGCCCTTGGCACTAGGCGAGGGCATCGCGGCCTCGGCCGGCCCTTGCCCAGTGCTAGCAGGGTGGCCGGCCCTTGCTTGTAGCAGGTGATCCTTGTTGGCCCTTGATAAAAAAAATAAGAAAAGAAAAGAAAAAAGACAAGAAAAAACCAAAATATTATTAAAAATTATAATAAGAGTCCACTTCAGGACCGGTCATGCCACGTAAAATTGTCAGCATCCATGTTAACGACTTCTGGCCAAAATCAACTAGATGGACTCAATTGGCAAAACACGAATATGTTTACGACTAAATTGGCACAATCAAAAAGTTTAGGATTAAATTGACACAAATGCAATATGTTTAGGACTTTTTTCGGTAATATTTTCCAAATATCTATGCTTCAGAAGCCCAACCGATGACCCATAAAAAGTTGTAAGTTCTACCGGTAGGGAGATGACACGTCTTTAGCCACCACACACGTGCCACGGTTAAGTCCCCAAGGGCGAGACGGGATTGAACACTCAACCTTTTTGCGGCCTCGGCGCCACCTAGACGGGTGGTACCCATATAAAAGTTGTCAATAGTGCCCTTTTTAAAAATTTTCTCAACTAATAGCCGTAAGAATTAATTTTCTAAGTGAGAAATGACATGAATAAAATATGTATTTCCTTGAAGGAATATTTTGCAATATGTTGCTAGGGGCGTGCATTCGGTCCGGTTCAACCCAGAACCGGACTGAACCGGTCCTTGGGACATCATATTGCCACCGTGGTTTAATTAGTTTAAAGTGAAGCAATCTGCAAGATAACAGCGGTGGCAAGTGGAGTTGCTATGATGTTGAATTCTTGTGGCCTTTCCACCTGCAGTTTTCTCGTGCTAATTGAATGCTAGTTTATTTTGATTACTCTGTTTCTCTTTCTTGCTATCTTGCGGTGTAGGACCTTTTAAAAGCTTTGATGAACACGTCGTCGACTACGAAAGTGGAGATCTGCATGATCCTGGTGATCTGAAACCAGCCCTTTCAAAAAGTGTTTGAATAAGATACTTCAGGTAAGGCTCTCCTTCGATCCTAATGAGCATCTTTGTATACGGGGCACAATTGGTTGAGAACCCTGAATGGCCCTTTGGTCTCATCACATATCAGGAGCCAAGTATGGAAGACGGCATGAGCATTTCCGCGCACAAATGTTAGGAGTGTACACTCTTGTTTTGCAATTACAGCAACAGAAGCCCTTGCAAGCTTCTCTAGGGGTACACGTGTCTATCTATAACTCCTCGGTGAATTCGTAATTCATTTTACCTTATGGAGCCTGTATGTGATCATCTCAACAAAGATGCTAATGCGAAGGATCTGCCGAAGAGAGTTCAAGGGATGCATTTCTCCTCTGTCCGTCCATTCAAATCACAGCAACAATTTGGTTCCAGTTTCTAAAGCTCCTCATGAATCTGCGATCGAGATGCACCCAGTAATCTTTTCAAATCTCTGAACAGAGTAGAACGAAGTGAGGGAAACAATGCTTCCGGTCAGTAGCGGGGCCACTATTGCCATGGTGAGCGAGTAACCAAAAGAAAATGCGGTGGATGGAGCCCTGCTGTAACTGTGTAGGTCAGAATCTAAAAAATGGATCCAGTACATAGACGTAGATGGTGTTAGAATATGTTGTATAGTTTTGTAGGAATTCCTCTTTCTCTTTATTCCCACATAGGAAGAATGCTAGGCTCCTTCACTCCCTCTAAGCCTATATAAAGGCTTCTCATGTACATTGTTTCATACACCATTAGAAGAAAATAAATACCTTTCTCTTTTAATCTTTCTTTCTTATCATGGTATCAGAGCTAAGATCATTGTCTTGAAGAGTATGCTCTGCGATTGCCATCAATTGGATCTTTCGTGATCAGAAATTAAGACAATGAGCTCATTATTTTTTAAAGTATGTTTCTCGGCTGCCATAAATTGGACATCAGAAATTAAGATAATGAGTTTAGGGCTTTTGGGCCATCATCCTTGCTCGTTCTAATCCGCGCTTCTTCTTTCTCGATCCTTTCGATTACCTCAATCCATATTTCTAGCTTTGCTAGTGTTTTCTTTTTCTGTCATCATGGGTGATTCTAGTGATTATTGATGTCAAACTTGATGGTTCAAACTATTCTCTTTGGAAACCATCGGCAATGGCAGCACTTGTTTACCGCGACTTGTTTGAGCATGTTGAGGGACTTTGTCCTTGTCCTGGTGCTCTTATCGGTGAATCATCGATGATGAAGTTAAACGTGCCGCTGAAATTCGAGCATGGAATGTTGCTGATCGAAAGGCATGGGCTATCATTTTTGGTTCCATTGATCCTGCTCTTCGCCCACAATTTTCTAATATTGTTGAGGTGAAAAGTTTATGGGATCCCTTTTTAAGATGTTTCGGGGGACATTCGAGTTTATCAATTGGAGCAAGAAGTTTAATAGGGTCTCATTCTATTCGAGATTTCTACAATTACATGCACTCACTTTTCTGGATAGCCCATCATGCACGAAATGATGTCCATCTATGAACTTCAAACTCAAGATATGTATTTCCCTTGAAGGAATATTTTCCAAGCATTTGTCAAAAGAATATGTATTTGCCACCACGTCCTTCGCCTACTCGTGGTCCTCGCCGACTTTCATGTATACGTATTGTCATCGTCTGGTCGGTCGCGGCCGAAGTCACATTGTTGAAGAAGAAAGGGTCGTGCATTCGGACGGAGGACCCGTATTGCTGCTCCCAGTAACCGGGACTGATTCCACCTTCGGTGATATTTACGCTACTTGGATACTTGTTTGCTGGAACATCTCACTAAGCTTGCCACCTAATGGTTTAATTAGTTTAAAGTGAAGCCCTCTTTGGCTCTCAATTTATTGCAATTGGACAATATCTTTGGATGCGCTTTACAAATGGCTTTGTGCAGGAGTGCAAAATGTTGCGAGATGGACTTTATATTATGCAACATGAATTCCTCATTGTTGGCTACCCTCGATCTTTCGGTGGCATCAGCGTCTTGGACATATTTCTTCTCGTCTCACCGTCCTTCACCAACAAGGTGCTTTGGGTCCTATTTCTTGGTAGTCTTCCTCCATGTTTATTTTGGCCAACAATACTAAGCCTTTTCTGTTAGTAACTCTAGAACTAGTGCGATCTTGATCTTGTTCATTCTATGTTTGGGGTCTTGCTCTCTTCCAAGAGTGGTTTCAAATATTATGTATCTTTTATTGATGATTATTCTCTTTTTACATGGGTTTAAGTCTTTGATGATTTCTTTACCATCTACGTCGTCATGGACAATTTAATACAAAAATCAAAAGATTCGGGGAGAATATATTTCTGGTGTCTTTCGTTCTCTCTTAGCTAGTGATGGTACACTTCCTGATTATCTTGTCCGGGGATCTGAAACCGTCATATTCTAGAGACCACCCTCTTTACTTGGCACATCTGTTCCCCACCGAGTTCGGGCTGAGGCTCTTCTTCTTTGTTCATCTAATTAAGTTTGTTCTCCATCAAGACAACGTCTCTAAGAGTTTTTGGATGTACTTGTTTTGTCATTCTTCCAGGTAAGGCTTCTCGCTCTATTCATGTGCATTCTTAATTCTGACCGAGCACAAGCATCTTTGTATACGGGTTTCATGAACACATCTCTTTCTTTTCAAACAATTGTTTGAGAACCCTGTTCCATTTATGGATTTTCCTGTTGATCCTCTACCTAATCCCCTAGTTCCTTTAGTCTCCATCTTCACATATCAGGAGCCCCAAGTATGGAACCTAAGACGAGGCAGTTCAAAGCATGAGCATTCTCCCTCCGGTCGCTCCTCGTATCTTGCCGATGGATATATAAGATTAAGAATTACGACTCTTGTTTTGAAGGCGTTACAAACAGAAGTCCCCCAAGAGTATGGTATCGACTATGAGGAGACCTTTCTCTAGCAAAGATGACATCTGTGTATTATCTTCAATTCACAATTGGCCTCCTTTCAGCTTGATGTGAAGAATGCTTTTCTTCACGGTGATCTTCGAGGAAGATATCTTTATGCAACCTCCTTTGGTCTTTTACCTTTATGGAGCCGTGCTTGGTTTGAGAAGTTCAAGAATGCTATTGATCTGCTGGTTTCTCATGCTATGTTTGTTCATAATTCTTCTTCTTTATGTTGATCATCACCGGAGAATCGTGACCATATTGAGCATCTGCGCACCTTCAGCAATATTTTGCCATGAAGGATCTAGGACCACTACAAGGGATGCATTTTTCTCCTCTGTCCGTCCATTCAAATCACGATGGAGCAACAATTTGGTTCCATTTTCTAAAGCTCCTCATGAATCTGCGATCGAGATGCACCCAGTAATCTTTTCAATTCTCTGAACAGAGAAACAACATAGAACGAATATGAGGGAAACAATGAGAGTTTCTTCCGGTCATTGTGACAACAAGGTGCCATTCATATTCCAGTCTTTCATGAGCGTACAAAACATGAGTGAGTCATCATGTAACCAAAAGAAAATGCCGATTGTGAAGGCTCTCATCACAACGTTTTAATTTTCTTCTTTCCAAACTCTCGTTATTTGATCCACCTTGAGTTTGAGGGGGTGTTAGAATATGTTGTATAGTTTTGTAGGAATTCCTCTTTCTCTTTAGTCCCACATAGGAAGAATGCTAGGATCCCTCTAAGCCTATATAAAGGCTTCTCATGTACATTGTTTCATATACCATTAGAAGAGAACAAATACCTTTCTCTTTTAATCTTTCTTTCTTAGCAGATCGAACAGGAATCACAGAAAGACTTCCACCACCGTTTCCAGTCGTCTGTTTGGAGGTTTCAATACGTAAGGATCAAGGAAGTTTTATGGAGGGTTGGATGAGACAATGCCAAATCTACAACTTACACTTAAGAAATTTGAATATCGTCCAAGAAGGACCATCAGTCATTTTGTATCGTAAGTGGCCCTGATGACATAATTTTCTTGTAAAGTTCTGAAGATTGTGCACGAATCATCAATGACCGTTCAGCCTTTTCACGGTTATAGAGCATGAAAAGCACCACAAGGATGAAGCTACTCATTCGGCTGGACAAGATGACCTCCTTTTTCTATTCCTTCATTGTTATTCACCAATATAACCCCCTTTGGCTTCAATAATTTGATCACGAAAATTACCTTCAGCATAGCTAATTGATTCCTCTTCAGTTGATTTACTCAAGGTATGTAGGCGGCCCGACTCTCTGTCCTGCTCAACTATTATGCTATGACAGTCGGAAGATTGAAGAGAAGTGGATCAGTTTGATTCCTCTTCAGTGATTGATTGACGTTCATGTTGCAATATATATTTAATGTTGGGGTGTGGTTCATGTTTATTTGCGTGCTGAAACTGACTAGCTGCAAAAATTTCTTCATGAGCGCAACTCATCAAAGCGAAACTAGGATTGATTCAATCAGGACTAGATGTAGAACAGATAGAAGAAGCATAATCGAGGTAGACGACACCTGAAGCAAATTTGCGAATGGCGATAATGAAGGGAAATTGCTCATCTGGTAGCCATAAGTACCTTACATAAAATGGCAATACAACTCTCAACGATGTAGAGCAGATAGAATTGCCAAGCAGGTGAGTTCAGTTTTCCGAACAAAAGGAGCTCAAGCAGGGGATGAATTTCAGAAAAAGTGACTTTACTCAGATCTCTGTTGATGAGAAGAGAGCATTCACAAAGTAGAACGAAGCGAGGAAACCGATGCTACCAGTCGATAGCAGGGTGCCTATTGCCACAATGAGTAAGTAACCAACATAAACTGTGACAGATGGGGGCCCGCTCAAACCGTTGAGGTCAAAAACCAAGTAATTGACACAGTACATGAACACATAGATGGAAGCCGAAGCACAGAAAGACTTCCACCACCATTTCCAGTCCTCAGCTTGTAGATTGCGATAAGTGACAATCAAGGAAGTTTCGGCACAAACAATAACGAGGGACAGAAGACAGAGGCAGAGGGTCCCCGACATGCTGTAGAACCTACTGAGGCATATGCTACTCAGAAGGAAGAAGAGTTCGATAAAGAGCAGACAGAACGGGATCATCCCAACACTGAGAACTAAGAGCCATGAAGGGAGTGTCCAAGCAGGGATTTGCCTAGGAATGTGATTGGTTTTCACAGGATATTGGATAGCCTCGGCCCAGGTCGCTAGGAATCCTCCCAAGAGGGTGACTGGCACTGAAATGCAGAACCAGAGCAATAGAACGGTGGCGTACATGGAGATGGAAATAGCGGTGGTGCTACGGTTGACCCACATTACGAGGTTGAGTGCTGTGTGTATGCTTAGGACGATTCCTGGAAAGAGAAATGTGATCGACCATGAAACCGACTTCCAACCATCTGTACTTCCTTTCAGAGTTCTCCACATACGCACCCCAACGTACCCACCAACGATTCCTGAAAAATAGTAGCTAGTTATCATCAACGTCAGTATAGTTCCTCGAGCACCGGGCAGTATGAAACCGAAAGCTGTGATGGTTGCAGTCACAAAACCGGTCAGTGTGATTTGCACCCCAGTTCCGACCATCACACTGAGAAGCTTAGAGTGATTCGGCTCTCTGAATGCATCGCCGGCAAGAAGCTTCCAACCCGAAAGCTCCTCATCGGTCTGTACTTCGGCCTGCAGATCAAGTCCCAGGCACTTTCCGAGTTCCCTAGATTTTGTCTTCCGGAATATTGTGTAGACGATGCCGGTTAAGAGAAGGATGGTAATTAGAGAATTCAGTACTGAGAACCAATGGACTCGGGAATCTCCCTGCTCCGAATAAGTGTCCCCACGAGATTGCCACTGGATGTCGCTCTTCAAGAACTGAACCTCGTAAGTGAAGGATATCCTCTCGTTCTCCCTCACAACCTGCAATGTGTCGAGCTCAAGGGGACATTCCATGGAATCTATGGTGTCGTACATTTTGAGCTTTTTCATGTTTTCCTGGTCGTGTTTAACACTACAAGGAACAACCCTGAAGCCCACAATCTCGAACAGCGGCACTGGTTCATAACCCTTAGAGACCGTGCCATTTGATGGCGCATCAAAATCCATCATGTCATAACCGTGGCTTCTGTGCTCGTTCACCAAGACTCTGAACTTGAGATGATTAATAATGTAAACATCATCGCTGTTCCGTGCTGCATACCCTATAGGGAAGCCGGTCCGATGAATGTTAAACCCATCATAGACATAACTTGTTAATGGCAAACCGTCGAGCATCATGTTCACTTGGTACATATTGCGAATCCGCTGCTTCAAGATCCTTGCCTCGTGCTCACTGAGGGGATCAGTGGTGCAGAGGTAGACGGACTCATTGACATACCCTTGGAACCGGTATGGCGAGTTGATGATTTGGTCTCCCATGAGAGTGGCGCCGACATTGCCGACGCGTTCTCGGATCGCACCCATGGGCATGCAGTATGGGAGGCTGTAGTAGCTCAAGGGAAGCAAAGTCTCGATGGAGGTCAAGGAATTAACTTGGGCAAACACGAGATCATTACCGGCGTATGTGTGCATGTGGCATCTTGACAAAGAAAACCAAATTGAAGAGAGTGCAAAGAAAACCAAATTCTTGATTGCAGAGCTTGTCATCTTGATATCTGCAAGAGAATCAATTGGATGGCTGTGGGTAGAGAACCAAATTAGGCAACTAACTCCAAGTTCAAATGATAATTAATCTCCATCTATAATCTCCAATTGTATGCACATTCACACACACACATACACACACTTACTATGTTAATCATCGATGAAAAATTTCAGATCTCTCGTGGTTTTTGATATCGCAGCACGGGAAAAAACACCCTTAATCGGCATAAGGCTAAAGAGAAGCAGATCGTTTGATCTATATTACTATTGAAACACTATGAAGCATCAGAACCTAATCCATCATGGAAACATTAAATGAATAAAGATCATATGACACAGAACTTGCCTCACAAGTGATGAATAAAGCGAAGCCTTGGTGATGGGAATGGAAGCAACTGAAATTGCTTACGGGAGTGAAGCGCTCTCGTTGATTATGCCATTATTAGTGTAATTAACAAGCCATTTTCTTCTTTCTGCTTCGTTGTTTCCCACGAAGAGGAAAAGTTGCAAACTTCTTTAATGTTATTTCAAATCAATTCGGTCACTTTCTGGGAAGAAACGACACTCCAAGCCAACGTTGACGACACCATTTTCTCTCATGGTGAATAGAGACATTACGGGCAAACGTAGTTCACACGGAAATGTCGTTGATTTTTAAACTTAGGGCTCCGGTCGTTTTACTTTGCAAACGGAAAACAACTTTTAGCAAAACGTTTTCCAGACTTTTTGCCATTTGAAAATAAACTAGTCATGAAAAATATTTAAATAAGGAAAATGTTTTCTGCTTTCATAACTTCTTCCATCTCATTTTCTTTCCAAAAACACATTTCCTTTTTATTTTATTTTATTTTATTTATTTTATTATTTTTTAAAATATTGTGTTTTTTTATTTTTAATTTCTTTCTTTTGTTTTTGCTTCTTCCTCGGCCGGAAAGGAAAAAAATAAAAAGAAAAATAATTTTAAAAAAATAATTCAAAATTCAAAATTTTTGGTAATTTTCCCTAGAAAATCAAATTAGATACTGAACGGCGAAAAATATTTTCCAGTTTATTTTCAAGTTTTAGTCGAACAGCGGAAAATATTTTCATTTTCTTGGAAAATGACTTTCCGGAAAATATTTTTCAGAAACGTCAATTTTTCCGCTAAACGAACGAAACCTTAGTGGTGGGACAAAGTGTAAAAGAATGAGATTATATAAGATAGAATTAGATGGCATTTGCCTCAAATGTCAAGGCATATTGATTAGCTCGATCAGGTTCACGTATTAGGCTGTGTACATAGAGTTTTAGATACGTTTGTTGTTCATCCCTAGAACAATCTCTAGGGAAATCGAGTTAACAAATGTGCCCCAAAACACTAGTTAAGACCACTAAAAATGGAAATAACGCAAAGTGACGCACTTTGGAAATGGTTATATGTTCCCCCAACCACTCTTTTGATTGTTGAGTTACAAGTTGTGGACGTCACCCGCATGCGCAATTAATTAAATACAAATATGGGTGATGCCCATGGAGGAAAACATCGACGCTTTGGAAAATCGAGCAAGAACACACATTTCATAGAAGTCACCTACTTCAGATGGAGATAAGTATGTTTCCAAAGCGCAACCGACGACGTCCTTAGGGCACTCTTTAGCATTTTTCTAGAATTAATAGTGATAAGATGAATTCTCACTGAAAAATGATATGAATTAATTTGTATTTTCTTGAAGGGATATTTCACAATAAATATACTACTTCGACAAAAAATATATACATGTATTTCTTTTGCTGATCAAAAATGCTTTATATTTGTAAAGTTGGATTTCTTCTTTTATACTGATAAAAATGATGATAAAGCTGGACAAGAATGACCTCTTTTTCCAGTCCTTAATTATCATTCACCAATTTAACACACTTTGGCTTCAATGAATTTGATCACGAACCTTCAGCGTAGCTAATTCATTCCTCTTCTTATCAGGGTCGATTTACCCGGGTTATGTAGGCCGCTGGACTCTTTGTCCTGCTCAACTATTGTGCTACGACGAGTCGAAAGCGAAAACGGGAAGATTGAAGAGAAATGGACCAGTTTGATTGTTCTTTGGCAGAAAGTAATTGGCGTTCATAATAGAGAATGGTTTCATGGAGCCTATGTTTTTTGCATTCTGAAATTGACTAGCTGCAGAAATTTCTTCGCGAGTACAAAGTCATCAAAGCGAAGAACTAAGATCGTCCTAGATTAGGACTTCTATTGAGGCAAGATTACAAGGCACAAGAAAAGAAGACGCATAATGGAAGTAGATGACACCATAAATAAATTGGCGAACAACGATATTGAAGAGGAAATAGCTCATGCTGTCCTTATATACAATGGCAATACTCTCGCGATGCAGAGCAAATAGAACAGCCACCTCTTTCCCTCCTATTTATCTTTGTGATGATTAATGTAACACCGTCATTTTATCTTCTCTTTGTTGCTTGACGTGAAGGAGACGAAAAGACGAAAGATCTACATCAAACTCATTCGATCGCTTTCTGGGAAGACTTGGTTTTATGTCTGGACAAGCAGGAATTGCCCGCAACCAGAAACAAAATACCAAGTCAACGTTCATGACACCAATTTTCTCATAGTTCATATCGAGACTGACTGATGCGCAAGATGCAAAATTTATGTAGTTCATAGGAAGCTTTCATTGCTGTTGTTTCTATTGAATGGTAGAGCTGAAAAAGAATGAATATGAAACGAAACGGGGGACATTAGGCGTGGATTCTCAATCTGCTTGGCATAACGGACTTAGGCTAGGGAAAAGAGATTAGCTTAGTGGGATAAATGGCAAGGGCGTGGATATCTCTTGGTTTCTTAGCAGCCCCTAGAGATTTTACGACCTGTTGTTAGTCTTCTTGACTTGAACAATATTTTGATCACGACCTGTTAGGGATCAATCACAGTGTGACTCGAATTATGAAGAATGCTGGCTCCGTGGGGAGCTACAGAGCATGGATCCTACAACTGAATGAAGTTTCGCTGTCAGTTGTTGTCCACCTGAAGGTTAAGAAGATTGTTGGAGAGAAGTCTTTCAAGGCCATGCAAGGAGTCCTATGGTTGAGAAGGGCATTCCAGGGCTGTTCTTGTTAGGATGGGTGCTTCATGGATTTAACAAATACTCAGTTGCTGAACTACTGCATTATAAGATTTGTTCAGAGACTTGGTTGAGCATTATGTGCTTATTGGTCTAATCATCAATGGGTTATTAGTATGAAGATACGTGCGGTCCTGAGTTGCTCACGCATGCTATCTACCTGCTAAATAGACGATGGTGCCCATCACCATCCCCCTCTCCTTTCAGTGTTACCCTCCAACTTATCTCGTAGCTTGTTTGGATCTTAACTTTGACTTCTAGAGGTTATCTGATGCGCGCCATTCATGCAAAACTACTCATTGGCACCTTCGAAAAAGACTGTTAACAATAAAGCTCCATACTTGATTGTCAGATGACACAGAAATGATGGCGGAAATGTGTGCAGTAGATGGGAATACATTACTTGGAAACACTAATAGCTACGTACGACTGTTCTTGTGCTTCTTTCATCAGCGAAACATGACAAAGACAAGGCAATAGATAATAGATAGAAGACTCCTGTACTAGATTGAGGCGACTTCAGTTTCCAACTGCAAGGAGCTCAATCAGAGGATGAAAATTCAGAATAAGGTGACTCTTCTCAGATCTCTGTTGATGAGAAGAGAGCATTCACAAAGTAGAAGGAAGCAAGGAAACCGATGCTACCAGTCGATAGCAGGGTGCCAATTGCCATGATGAGCGAGTAACCAACATAAACTGTGACAGATGGGGACCCGCTCAAACTGTTCAGGTTAAAAACCAAGTAACTGACGCAGTGCATGAACACATAGATGGAAGCCAAACCGGAAGCACAGAAAGACTTCCACCACCATTTCCAGTCCTCAGCTTGTAGATTGCGATAAGTAATTATCAAGGAAGTTTCAGCACAGGCAATAACAAGGGACAGAAGACAGAGGCAGAGGGTCCCCGACATGCTGTAGAACCTACCGAGCCATATGCTACTCAGAAAGAAGAAGAGTTCCATAAAGAATGTGCCAAACGGGATTGTCCCCGCACCAAGAACCAAGAGCCACGAGGGGAGTGTCCAAGAAGGGATTTCCCTAGGAATGCGATTGGTTTTCACAGGATAGTGGATAGCCTCGGCCCAGGTCGCTAGGAATCCTCCCAAGAGGGTGACTGGCGCTGAAATGCAGAACCAGAGGAACAAAGCAGTGACGTACATGGAGATGGAAACAGCGGCTGTGCTACGGTTGACCCACATTATGAGGTTGAGCGCTGCATGAATGATTAGGACGATTCCTGGAAAGAGAAACACGATCAACCATGAAACTGACTTCCAACCATCGGTACTTCCTTTCAGTGTTCTCCACAGACGTATGCCAACATACCCGCCAACCATTCCTGAAAAAGTGTAGACCCTTGTTATCAATGTCAGTATCATTCCTCGAGCATCAGGAGGTATGAAGCCGGAGGCAGCGATGGTTGCAGTCACGAATATGGTCAGTGTGATTTGGACCCCAGTTCCAACCATCACACTGAGAAGCTTAGAGTGATTTGGCTCTCTGAATGCATCACCAGCGAGAAGCTTCCAACCCAAAGGCTCCTCATTGGTCTGTGCTTCGGCCTGCTTATTGAGTCCCCGGCGTTTTGCGAGTTCCCTAGATATTGTCTTCAGGAATATAACGAACACAATACCAGTTAAGAAAAGGATCGTCATCAGAGAATTGAGTACCAAGAACCAATGGAGTGTGGAATCTTCCTCCTTCGAATAAGTGTCCCAACGATATTGCCACCTGATATCGCTCTTCACAAACTGAACCTCATAAGTGAAGGATATCCTCTCGTTCTCCCTCACAACCTGCCATGTCTCAAGATCGTGGGGACATTCCATTGAATCTATGTTGTCGTACATTTTGAGCCTTCTCATGTTTTCCAGGTCATGCTTAACACTGCAGGGATCCACCCTGAAGCCCACAATCTCAAACGGCGGTGCTGCTTTATAACCCTCAGTGACCATGCCATTGGATGGCGCATCAAAATCCATTATGTCATCGCCCCGGTAACTGTGGTCTCTGTGCTCGTTCACCAAGACTGTGAACTTGAGATGATTAATGATGTAAACGTCATCACTATTCGGCACTTCATACCCAATTGGGAAGCCGGTCCATTTAATGTTAATCCCATTATGGCCAGTATACCTTGTTACCGGCAAACCATCAAGCATCATGTTCACTTGGTACAAATCGTGAATCCGCTGCTTCCAGAGCCTTGCCTCGTGCTTGCTCAGGGGATCAGTGGTGCAGAGGTAGATGGACTTGTTGACGTTCCCTCGGAACCTGTACGGTGAGTTAAGGATTTGGTCTCCCATGAGAGCGGCGCCAACATTGCTGACACTTTTTCGGATTCCGCAAACGGGCTTGCAGAATGGGAGACTATAGTAGCTCAAGGGAAGCAAAGTCTCGATGGAGGTCAAGGAGTTAACTTTGGCAACCATGAGATCATTTTCGGTGAACGTGTGCATGTAGCTTCCTGCCAAAGAAAGCCAAATAGAAGAGAGTGCAAAGAAAACCCAAATCCTGATTGCAGCGCTTGTCATCTCGATGTCTGCAAGAGAATCGGTTGAATGGTTGTGAGTAGAGAGCTAAATCAGGCAACTAAGCTCAAGTTCATATGATGATTAACCTCAAATATCCAACATGAAACTCATGAACTACCGCTATGCAAGTACACACACACTCGAGATGATACTCAAATCATCAATGAAAAACTTCAGATCTTTCGTGGCGTCGCAGCATGAAAAACATCCTTGGTCGACATGAGGCTAAAGAGAAGCAGACCTTTTGTTCTATTACTGATGAAAGATTATAGAGCATCAGAATCCGTTCCGTCATGATATACAATTTGGTTGATTTCTTTTCAAGCATAGCAAGAAAACATGAGTAAATGAAGATCAAATGACATAGAACGTACCCCAAATGACGAAGGCGAAGCGCTCTCGTTCTCGTTTCTCGTTATCTGTGCGATAATTGATGTAGTCAAGAGATTCATTTCCAGAAGAGGAACAATTGAGAAGTTGTTTATATTTAATGAAAATGGATTCAGTCACTTTCTGGGAAGCAACTTGGTTTTATGTATGGACAAACGGAAATTGACCGCAACTCGAAAGGACGCTCCAAGTCATCGGCGACCACAAATGTCATTGATTGTTGCCCTTCGTGCACGGAGGAATTGTACAAGAGTGAGATGAACTATAGAAATGTAGGATTTTAGATACATCTTTTTTTTTTTTTTCGGGGGGCAATCTCTTAAAGACAAAATTGGGGGAAATGGTTGTCCTTTCCTCCTATCACCTTCTTGATTCGTGGGTTACGGCTACGGCATCACCCATGCACAAAAATCGACTAAATGTAAGAGTGCATAACACTACGTAAAACATGGCCCAAGTGAGTTCCAGCTTCAGAGAAACAAAATTTACAAACGTGCCTAAAGTACGTAAAGCCGCATGCATATGATTTGCCTCAAACCTTGGTCAGGTGAAGGTTCAAAAGTCACGGTTTACAAAGTTGCGCCGCATGTGTTTTATCACTCAACAATCATAGAAGTGAAGTGTTACGTGGTAAAACACAAGAGCGTTCATGACAAATTAATAAACCAGTACTAATTGTTCGAATGTGGGCCATGTAACAAAATTACGTTGTGTATTTTGTCACGTGGCAATCATAAAAATAGAGTCATTTGTCACGTGACGAGCACAAAAAAAAAACTATTTTTGTCGACTCCAGCTTTAACCAGCATATAATAGATAGATAATAGATGTGAAGAAAAGAATTCCTCTCGTGTTGTTTGGAAACGGCGAAAGAGAAAAAGGTTTAGAAAATTGCAATTACCCAGTTTGGGAAAAAAAAAAACTAATAGGGAGAGTAAAATTAATGGAAAAATATATGTTGACACCTAAATTTTGGCGACCCATTTAGTCTTAAATTGCATAAAAAAATAAGGGATTGATTCCGGCCCCTAAAAAAATATTCATTAAAACTGCATATAGATATTAGGAGCATTTAGATTAATAGTTAAGCCCATAGAGTTTGCATATTAATTGGACTAGCGGCAAATGGATTCAATTTTGATAAATTGAACATGATGAGCTTAATAAGCGGAGATAAAACCTCAAACCGGCACATTCGTCAATTGCCATGTCATTTAACTAAGCAATTTGACAGTAAAATTTAAAGAAAACTAACGGAAGTGCACCGATTTGAGGTTCTAGTGATAAAAAAATTAGTTTTGAGTAAATTTGTCACATGCGTACGAGTTTGAGGTTTTTCGTGATAATAACCCTACATTAAACTAAACAATAAAAGATTATAGGGAAGTGGAGGATAAATGGGCCTAATTAAAAAAAAACACTAATTTTACTTTGAGTGACAATCTTGATCTGAACTGTTTTTTTGTTTCGTAAAAAATCACTTGAATCTCAAATCTGGCTCGGACAATTTGAAAATTTCATATTACGAGAGCTAGATCCGAGACTTGAGTAAGAGTCGATACTTTTTATTGAGACGAAAAAAAAGTTCGAATCAAAATTATTAACTTTGAGTAATAATTAGACCGGGGATAAAAGGGGTGTGCACGAAAAGGGGACATAAAAATAAAGTACAGATTTTAAGAGCGCAGTCCGGACTCTACCCTCGATAACCTTCGTCCCCTCCCTCGCCTATAAAAAGGTGTTCACAGACAGAAAATACGAAGAGCAATACGCGAGTCCATCCCCGGTCGTGCCGTTCACAGAGCTGCTTTCTTTGTGGTTCTTCTCACGACCACCTGCAGTAGTTCGGCGACGGAGAGTCCCGCGACATCTCCCTCCGTGTTCCGGCGAGAACCCGGCGTCCGTCCGTAGGCCCACATCGGAGTCCTCAGAGTGCACCCTGCAGCTTGTTCCAATCAGTCCAGCTCCGCACTAGTCGTCGATAACTCCCTGTTTGGTGAAGCTGTCTGTGTCTGCAGGTTAATTGAAGCCTCGCGTGCTGCCTCTGTTTGCCTGCATTGTGAGCACCACAAAAGCCGACGACCGGAGCCGCACTGTGTCGACGACCATTGCGTGCACCGTGGCCTTGAATTCTTTGTCGGCCACATCATTGCGCCGGCCGAATCCCGTCCGTGATCCGTCCTCCATCAATTCTCTGGCAGAAGGGGGCTCCTCCTCGAGTTGCCCAACGGTCACCCAGTAAGCTCTTCGAATTCCATCTCTTAGTTGCATGAAAGGATCATATATTGGTCTGCAAAATCTGTTGAGTTTCATTTATGGGATTGCTATGGTCAGGATGAGTCCGGAGGAGATGTTTCGAATTGTGAGGAGCGTTGGGGAAGAGTGCATTCAAGAAGATGAGTTGCTGAATCTTCTAACTAAGGAACCCCAGCCCATTTGCTATGATGGGTTTGAACCGTCTGGCAGAATGCACATTGCTCAGGTCTTGATTTCCCCTGAGTTTCCTTGAGATCGTCTGATCTTGTGGTGGGTTGATTTATTGCATTTGGCCCATTATAGTTTAATAGTATACTCTACATAGACTTTTTTACTCGTGGCATTGGCGATGTTCACATCTGTCATTGGCAATTTATAATGTTTTGGGTTAGATTGCTTCATAGATCTAGCATCAAGAAGTCTTGTTTCTCACTCGCTCCCTACCTTTTATTTGGGAATTATGTGCAGTTGAAATAATTTCTAACTCGCGTCAAGGGCGAAGTGGCCTAGTTTTTGTCTCCAAGCTTTTTAGCCAGTCGAGTGTGAAGGCTTGAGACAGAACGATCCTGTCATACAATATTGTGGTTTTAGTTTATTGTCCATGGCGTATCATTTGGAAATGTCCAAGCACCCTTGATCATTTTGTAAAGTTAATCTCAAAGTAATGACAGATTGCAATCCTTTTTCTACACCATAAACCTCAAAAGATGCTTGGTTTTTGTAATTTAGCGAATAGTAGAGAGAAAATGCACATGATGCAAGTTGAGGCTGGGTAAATGTATTCTGATAACTAATTTAGTGTAGTGAGCTTGCATATTGCCATCCTGCAGTACATGATTTGATTTGTTTGCCTAGTGTTGCCTATTGTGTGCGCCAACAACATTTCTCTCTGCTTTTATTGTAGCTTGTGCTTTACTAATCTTTGCCATTTCTTTCAAAGAGAAAAGACATCTTGGTGTGAAGGGTTTATCTGCTGACTCATGCAGAGGACTGATTTTAGTTCTAGCGACATTTTGCTACTTAGTGCACTGTTTTCTGCTGTTTTGCCTACAGTTTTAAAGAAAGCTTGCTTTTCAATTTTAAGCTGGTGATTACTGCTAAAATTTTGTTGGGAATGGCTTTTTATTAGTTTTGAAGTTCATATTTTCATTTTCCTTTAGAGCACAGGGGAAGTCATGAAGACGATAAGTGTGAACAAAATGACTTCTGTTGGATGCAAAGTGAAGATATGGATTGCCGATTGGTTTGCTCGGACGAACAAAAAAATGGGTGGAGACTTGGGGTGTGTATGGCAACGATTCTGTGCCCGGGAACAATTTCTAAGCATCTGAAGGCGTTTTGTAACTGTCCAAAATTTCTATTCTTAAAATAGAAAAAGAACAAATTGCCTTTGGTAACCATCAAAATTTCTTTTTATTAATAATATTTTGAATTTTTTAATATTTATTTCTTTTCTTTTCCTTTTTTTTTCTTTCTTTCCCTTTCCTTCCTTGGCCTGTGGCCGATTGCCCAGGGCCAGTGAGGGCGTCATGGCCCTCGCCGCCACCCTCGCCGTAGCGACTCATATCTCTCGCCTAGGTCGTGACGACGAGGTCGGCCTTGCCATGGCTGGGTGAGGCCTCATCGTCGCGGTTGCGAGCCGCCCTCGCTAGCCTTGGCCTATGGCCGGTCGCCAGTGGCCGATTGGCGGCAGGTGAAGAACAACAAACCAAGAGGAAGAAGAAAACCAAGAAGAATTAGAAATAGAAAAATTGTTTCCAGATTCAAGAAGCTACTTTTTTTTTGCTTATTGATTCCGTTCCAAAATGAATTCTGGGAATAATTTTTTTGCAAATTTGTTCCCGGGCACAAAAATTTTAACAAACGAATTTCTATTCCCAAACTGATTCTGAGAATAAAAGAACATAAATTTTCACTATTTGGCAACTTGCCAAATGGGTCCTTGATGAAAATCCAAACGGTTGGACGCAACATGATCGAGATGTAGAAAGCTATCGGTATGGATTTGACAGATAATAAAGTGGAATTTTTGTGGTCGTCAGAAGAAATTAACTCCCGGGGACGCTAATACTAGCCACTGGTCATGGACATTCTCAGCTGAGACGAGCTCCCTAGGATAATCAGGGTATATAACTAAGGTCTGCAGTTATTATGTTGATCATGACTAATATATAATGGGTCGTAGCGAACAGGATAAGATCAGCGGAGCGCAAATTCTCTACCCATGCATGCAATGTGCTGACATATTTTTCTTGAAGATGCTTATGGTATTCTATCATCAGACAACTAGAGAAACAACCTTTTCTTGGTTTATATCTTCCCTCAGGACAACTGCTGAGCAGTTTATTCTATTCACGAAGACTTCTAAAAACTGCAAGCACGTACCATGCAGGAAATTGTGAGCTGTATGCATGAGTTCATACATCTTTCTGTGGGATAGTATGGGTATCCAATCATTTGGTTGAACTATTCCCCACGGATACATGCAAATTATAAGTGCTATGAGAGATCTCTGGTACCGTAAATGTCTGCCTGCAAAATGTGCATGCTGAGTTATAGATCATAGTGCAGTGATTGAATCATGATTGAGACAGCTGCTCTGTATTTTGGTAGCCTTGGTTTTTGTGTACTTTGAAGTTGTGCTGTATTTGTTTGTCGCTACTAAAAATATCTTTGGAAAATGCTTTTATTTGAACAAGCTGACATTTGTCAAGTGGGAATGGATCAACAGAAGGTGAATGTACTTGCCAGGGAGTACTGTGATGACATAAAGAGAAAGAATAAGCCTATCATTTTGTCTCATCGTATGGTTCAACTCTCTTTTTTCTCATTAATTCTGTTGTTTTCTAAGGTAGAAATGGTTACGAATCTTGATTATTTTGGTACGCAGATATGCTTCCTGGTCTGCAGCAAGGCCAAGAGAAAATGTCAAAATGCGATCTGT
This sequence comes from Syzygium grande, assembly GCA_024733475.1. NCBI lineage: Eukaryota > Viridiplantae > Streptophyta > Magnoliopsida > Myrtales > Myrtaceae > Syzygium > Syzygium grande. The sequence continues at coordinate 26,367,359 of JAMXDD010000004.1, read as the reverse complement.
CTTCATCCATCTTTATGGATGATGATGAGGTAAAGTTTTGTGACAGAGCTGCATATCCTTGTGCAGTAGCGAGGTGCCTTTTTTATTTTACCTTCTGAAGAACAAATTTTTTATGGCATATGTAGGCTGAGATGAATGTGAAGATAAAAAAAGCATACTGTCCACCTAAGATTGTTAAAATCAACCCATGCTTGGATTACATAAAATACGTCGTATTGGGGTGGTTTAATGAGTTCAAAGTGGAGCGATCTGCAGATAACGGCTGTGACAAGTGAGCTATCTATGGTGTTGAAACTTTATTGCATTTTCACATGCAACTTCCTCGTGCTAATTGAATATAAGTGTATTTTGATTACATTGTTTCTCTTTCTTGCTATCTTGTGGTGTAGGACCTTCAAAAGCTTTGATGAACTTGTTGTCGACTACGAAAGTCGATATTTGCATCCTGCTGATCTGAAACCAGCCCTTTCAAAGTCTTTGAATAAGATACTTCAGGTAAGGCTCTCCTTCGATCCTAATGAGCATCTTTTATGCACGCACAAACGGTTGAGAATCCTGAATGACCCTTTGGTCTCATCATGTATGAGGAGCCAAGTATGGAAGACAGCATGAGCATTTCCATGCACAAATGTTAGGAGTACACTTTTAGTTTGCAATTGCAGCAACAGAAACCCTTGCAAACTTCTCTAGGGGTAACATGTGTCTATCTATAGCTCCTTGGCGAAATTCATAATTCATTTTACCTTATGCAGCCTGTACGTGATCATATCAACAAAGACGCCACTGTGAATGATCTGGTGAAGAGAGTTAAGGTATGTGGCTTTTGCTGTCCGTTCAAATTACATAAAACAATTAGGTTCCAATTTCTAAAGCTCCTTATAAGATAGCTGAAATCAACATGCTTCCAGTGATCTTTCCAAATTGAGGTGTCATTCTGTGCTCTGTCAATGTAGGGATACAGTGTCAGACGATAATGTGGTGCGTGGTCGCTAAAGGACGTGACATCTGGTTGCTGGTTGATTACTGTCGCAGTTGCTTTGACGAGAATCTAGTGTTGTGGCTGGACATCAGAGAATTTTTTTGTCCTTGTGCTACGAGCACGCCACCAAGTGTATATGTGCAAGCTACTGGTTACTTTCATTAAATCACTACACAGTTTTCATAACTTGCAGTACTCTTTAAGAGTCTGGTAACAGTTTATCTGGTTTTGTTTTCCGTTATTCAACTATGAGTTCGCATTTTATGAGTAGTATGAATTAGCTATGCATTTTTGCTGTTTTCCTTTTGCGACGGTTTTTCCGAATTTAGCGGCGCAGACATTTGGGGAAGCATGCCTAAGAAGATAAGTTTTTGTGTTTAAGGGCACTTCTTTCCATCATAAACCCTTGATTATACGTATCGCACGAAAAAGCCTGGGACTTTGAAAATTGGATAATTCATGTACCGTTGACGGGAAATTGGTTGACCCCAGATCTAGCCAAACCAGAAAACCCTTGGAATAAAAAAGGTTGACTTTGAAAATTGGAGATGTTTACTCACATAAGTTTGTCGAGATTACAAACCAGAAAAGTAATGAGGTTGAAAATAAAATTATTCTAGCACTAACTAAAAATTCTAAAATAAAATGAATGGGACAATGACATAAATATTGTTTAAATTTTGGTTTAATGTGTATTATCATCCCTGAACTTTTAATTTGAATAATGTAGTATCTTTGAACTTTTAAACATTTTTCATATAGTTTGAGGACAGTATTGAACATTTACAATAGTTTTGGGATTACATTGAATAAATTAAAAATTCAATGATGACATTATACATTAGATAAAAGTTTAGAGAATATATTGCACAAATCAAAAGTTCAAGAATGACAATACACATTGTATCAAAGTTTAAGGTCCATTTGCGCTATTATCCCTATATTATTCATGTCTATTTGACAAAAACAAAAATGCATTGCTTCGAGCAAAAACTTTACATCACATTTTCCACGCCCCGTTTGATTATCTTCCTTGAACTCAATTAGGGTTTATCAAATTTCCATTTTTTGCAATCAAGTTTCTAAACATTTTACTTTTATGGGTTAATACCACCATCTATGACAAATTTATCCCAAACTAATTTTTTGATCAGCAAAAATCCCAAATTGATACACTTTGGACAAATTTATCCCAAACTAATATATTTGTGATAATTTTACTCTCTGTTAGTTTTGTTAAATTAAAATAATATCACAAAAATCCTAACCAGCACACTTGTAATAAACGGAGGGTAAAATTTCAAATTGGTACACTCGTTAATCGCTACTATGCCAAGTATGGAAGACAGCATGAGCATTTCCACGCACAAATGTTAGGAGTACACTCTTATTTTGCAATTACAGCAACAGCAACCCTTGCAAACTTCTCTAGGGGTGACACGTGTCTATCTATAACTCGGCAAAATTCATAATTCATTTTTACTTATGCATCCTGTGCTAATGCGAAGGATCTGCTGAGGAGAGTTAAGATATGCATTTCTTCTCTGTCCGTCCATTCAAATCACAGCAACAGTTTGGTTCCAGTTCCTAAAGTTCCTCATGTAGCGATCGAGATGCACCCGGTAATCTTTTCCAAAAGCGGGACATGATTTTGTGCTATGTCAATGTAGGGATACAGGATCACTCGGTAATGTGGTGCATGGTCGCTAAAGGGCGCAACAACCGGTTGATTACTGTCGCGGTCGTTTTGATGAAAACCTAGTTTTACATTGTACATCAGAGAATTTCGTTTTTCCCCTTGTGCTATGATCACGCCAAGTATTTGTTTGCAAGCTACTGGTTACTTGCGCTAATTTACATGAAGTCTTCACTGAATCACCACAGAATTTTCCTGTAAATTTGCAGTATTGGTTAAGAATCTGGTCAGTAGTTTGCCAGGTTTTGATTTACAATTGTTCAACTTAGAGTTCACATTTCATCGGTAGAAGGAATTGGCTCTGCATTTGTGCTGTTTTCTTTTTGCAACGCTTTTCTGAAGGAGGCATTTGGGGAAGCATACTTTAACAAGAAAAGTCTTAGGGCACTTGTTTCCCTCACAAAACCCTGATTATACGTATCACATGAAAAAGCTCGTCACTTTGAAAATTGGATAATTCATGCAATTTTGATGGCAAATTGGTTGACCCAAGATACAGCCGAAACAGAGGAGGAATAGGAGGTTGGCAGCGAATGTGCATTGACATTAGTTTGTCAGCGATCACAACTAAAAGATGACTAAAATAAAATTATTGTTGCATTGACATTGAATCAAATTCACATATATCATTCATGTCTCTTTGACGAAAAAACATTCCTTTCTCATTTTTCACATCCCCAAACTCGATCAGGGTCTATCAAATTCCGATGCTTTTGACAATCGGGTTTCTGGAATATTTTGTTCAGTCTACATATCGCATCGAATTTCCAATTTCTTTAACCAATGGACTGTCTAAAATCCCTTGTTACACCGCGGAATGCTGAAGTGTCGCCGCCCGGCGATAATACCATGACATTTGTTTTCTTCATGTGGCTTATTTTCTCTTCATGTTTCCCCTAAAAAAATCATTCTTTCCTCTCTTTCCCTCTCTCTCTCTCTCTCAAGAAGGCATGGAGAACTCTTGGAGAAGTATGAAAGCCCAACCTGCTTATTGGGCTCAAGGTCAAGCCTTTCGCCTCTGTTTTTGAATAAAGAACGAAAACGAGGGCACGCCCTTTTTGATTCTCCCCCTGGGCGATAGACGTTCATGGTCTCTGCACCGTGTCTTCCTCTCGGCAAGCAAGGTACGCCCTCCCCTTCCCTTTTCCTCTTCCCCTCCTCCTCCCCACTTCGCCCCCTCCAATGTCGCAGATCGGCTCGTTCTTGCTCCCTCGCGTTCCTCGAGCTCCTGCACGAGCTCGTTGAGGATGTGTGCCATCTGATTGTGGGGTCTTTCGCTTGGTTTGGGCTTGGTTTCGTTGTCGTCGCTTCGTTTGCAGATCAGGAGGAGAGTGAAGGGGGGAAAAAAACAAGTGTATGTCTAACATTTCTGATCTAGTGATGTTCTTGGGACCCGCCCTTTTCAGGGCATTGAGCTTGGTTGATGTGCTTCGTTTGCCGCATGATGCCGGTTTTTTTTGTGGGTCGACGATCTTTTCAAGAAGTAATGTTGACCTAGTTTGCAAATCAGGAGCTTGTTTACATATTAGAGCTGCGTAGACTTTTGAGTGAAACTGTTCTTGACGAAGACCAATTTAGAAACTTTATTTGAACAACATGATACAGGCCAACTCATACACAGTCATCATGTTTTCTAACGTATGATGATGCAAGAACATATTGATGTGTTTGTTAAATTGGTGTTTTTTCGTTTTTCTTTTTGAAGCAAAGCTGTCTGAACTACTCCACTGGAAGTAGCTATGCTACCCACTGGAGTTCGAGATAATCAACTCCGTGAGAGCAACAGCCAGAAGGTTCATCCTCAACCCATGGACGAGTCCAAGAGTCCGAACCCAGAAGCCATAGAAGGCATCATTTCTAAAATATTCACCAATGTCTCCTCCTTGAAATCTGCCTACATACAGCTCCAAGCTGCTCATACTCCCTACGATCCGGACAAGATCCAAGCCGCCGATAAACTCGTGGTTTCGGAGCTGAAGAACTTGTCCGAACTCAAGCATTCTTATCGGGAGAACAACCCTAAACCGGTGTGCATCTCACCTCAGGACTCTCGCTTAGCTGCCGAGATCCAAGAACAGCAGAGCCTCCTGAAAACGTACGAGGTCATGGTCAAGAAGTTCCAGTCGGAAATTCATAATAAGGACTCGGAGATTAATCAATTGCAGCAGCAAATTGAAGAAGCCAATGTGAAGAAGGCAAAACTCGAAAAGAATCTGAAACTTAGGGGCTTGTCAAGCAAAGAATCGGATGATTCGGGCCATGAGAACGGGTTTTTCCCAGTTGATCTAACCCCTGATCTGTTCATCTCAATTGTTGAAGCTGCTTACCGAGCCATTCATGACTTCTCAAAGCCCTTGATCAATATGATGAAAGCGGCTGGTTGGGACCTTGACGCTGCTGCTATCTCCATTGAGCCTGATGTTGTTTATGCAAAGCGTGCTCACAAGAAGTATGCATTTGAGTCCCATATATGTCAAAGAATGTTTGGTGCTTTTCAACAGGAAAACTTTGGAATAGAGTCGGACACTATTGCAGTAAATAAAGAAAGCTTTTTCCATCAGTTCCTGGCCTTGAAGGAGATGGATCCATTGGACATGTTAGGCCAGAACCCAGACTCAATCTTTGGGAAATTTTGTCGGAGCAAGTACCTTTTGGTTGTTCACCCCAAGATGGAGGCTTCATTCTTTGGGAACTTGGATCAGCGGAATTTTGTAACTGGTGGTGGGCATCCTCGGACTCCATTCTATCAAGTATTTCTAAAACTGGCTAAGTCCATATGGCTTTTGCATAGGCTGGCTTATTCTTTTGATCCTAGCGTCAAAGTTTTCCAGGTCAAGAGCGGGAGCGAGTTCTCTGAGGTTTATATGGAAAGTGTGGTGAAGAATTTGGTGATGGATGACGGTGACGAAAAACCTAGGGTTGGTCTGATGGTCATGCCTGGTTTTTTGATTGGTGGCAATGTAATCCAGAGTAAAGTTTACCTCTCTGGTGTGAAAGTTGTTGAGTAGTTGCCAGTTGCATGGTTTGTCCATTTTTCTGGGATGTGTATATTGTCTGTCTCCGCTGTGTTGTTTATTAGAAGTTGTGGTTGCTGTTGTATCTGTGTCCTCTTTAAATGTCGAAAGTAGTTGCAAGTTCAATGAAATCTCTCTTTCTATCTCTCTCTCAATGGATGATTGTTACCAGTTCTGCAGGTTTTCACCCATTTTTAACTTCCCAATCCTCTGGGTCTGCTTCAGTCATTCTCATTAGTGTTGGTTACGTTACTGATTTGAAATGATCACATGATGTTTTCTGAGTGTGCATCTACATGCATGTGTGCGTCTATGCTTGTCTATCTACTTTTGGTTAGTCTGATATCGAACTTGGAAATGTTCAATTGTTTACATTCTGCATGTCGCCATTTGATGTCGTTATGCTTGAAGGCATGGAGGGTTTAACTGTGCTTTAATACCTTCCCACTATATAGATGCAAAAACAATTAAACCTCCCTGTCTCACGGATTGCACAGCAGCAACATTTTCATTCCGGGGTCTCTTTGTTTGATGCTGGTAGGAGTTTTAGGTGGTTGTCAACAGATGCAGTTGTCGTGAAATTAGTTATATCGTTAACGAAGATAAGGATGATAGTTGAATTTTCAGCCGATGCATTCCCTTAATCAGGATAGACCCTGGATGATACTAGTAGATACTTCTGTCAAGTTGAACCGCATGTCTTGCAAGTTGCAATTTTTGCTTTTGATGTCTAACTTGTTCAGGAGCTCATACGGAAGGCACCAGAGGCTCCTCAATCAGCACTCTGGATCCGACAATTATCAATAGGTCTGTTGTTATTGACCAGACAGTCCGGTATCTCAAACTTGGGAATTCCAGGAAATGGGGCAACTACCTTTGCCCTTAGCTGGTCGGCCTTTCTTCTCGGAGACCTTTGAGATGCCCGGTCGTTCCATATTCAAGTTTTTAGTACATGTGTCGATGTTTTCGAGGTGGCTTGCATGGGTGGAATGGATCACAAACGAATGAGACTTTGGGATTCTTCTTTAATCTGACAATCACTGTCGCCAATAACAAACAAATCTATTTGCTGGTCCTTCTATGGTGCTGCATCCTCAAGACATGGAATGTGGTTTTGTGGTCTGTTGAGTTACTTGGAACAAAGGACGATTATTGTCAAACCTGTCTGCATCGAGATCTCATCAGGTTATATAAATCAAACATAATTCGGAATGCTTAATAAGAAATGGTTATGAAGGACAAACAAATCAATCTGCTTGATTAGTGGGAGTGCAAAGTGGGGAACCTGGAAATTTCTTAAAGTGGCCTTGGGGGAAACTTCCGTTTGAAGGATGTTATAATTGAAAGATCCTTGAAGGTAGGTAGTGAGAGGAGTACATGACTTCTGATGGAAGTAAGTGATTTCAAGCGATGCCCTTCTTTTTGGAGCTATCGATATTGTTAAAGCTGAAACGTTTCTGTGCTTTTTCCAAGGGAGGAATGCACTAATTCAATAGAAAGGTAGCTCGGTGTAATCGTCCTTCTGACTGAGAACCTTTAACGATGGATATGGTTAACCGTGTCAAATACAATTACTAACATCCGAGGACAACCACTAAAGGAAAAGATCAAGTCTATCACGAAAATGACACGAAAGACGAGATGCAGCAATTCTCATGGTGCAAGAAACCGTGACAATCTCTGGGTGCCAGAGCATGAGAAGATAATCGTCTCAGTCGTCGAATTGTCTTAAAAGGAGTAGGACATTATTAGTATATGAGCACTCTAGGTGTAGTTAGGAAAGAGTGCACATTCCGCGTCTATACTCGTGTTGATGAACTTCATAATTACAGCCTGAAGACACTTTACAGTATTTGTTATCAACCTTCCGCAAAACAAACCACGCAATTATAAACGCAACGTCAAAAAAGGCTCTTAACTCATTCAACCAAACAAAATTTGGGAATAGACAAAAGTGCCTAACGAGCAAAAGTTATGGCTCCAAAGACTGCTCTGTGGAAGCTTAAGAGCTCCTCGTTTCTCATGGGTGTTAGCACTCGGCCAGTCCAGGAATTTGTACCCTTGAAGCTGCTTACTGAGCCATTCATGACTTCTCGAAGCCCTTGATCAATATGATGAAAGCGGCTAGTTGGGACCTTGATGCTGCTGCTATCTCCATTGAACCTGACGTTGTTTATGCAAAGCGTGCTCACAAGAAGTACGCATTTGAGTCCCATACATGTCAAAGAATGTTCGGTGCTTTTCAACAGGAAAGCTTTGAAATAGAATCGGACACTATTGCTGTAAATAAAGAAAGCTTTTTCCATCAGTTCCTGGCCTTGAAGGAGATGGATCCATCGGACATGTTAGGCCAGAACCCAGACTCAACCTTTGGGAAATTTTGTCGGAGCAAGCACCTTTTGGTTGTTCACCCCAAGATGGAGGCTTCATTCTTTGGGAACTTGGATCAGCGGAATTTTGTAACTGGTGGTGGGCATCCTCGGACTCCATTCTATCAAGTATTTCTAAAACTGGCTAAGTCCGTATGGCTTTTGCATAGGCTGGCTTATTCTTTTGATCCTAGTGTCAAAATTTTCCAGGTTAAGAGTGGGAGCGAGTTCTCTGAGGTTTATATGGAAAGTGTGGTGAAGAATTTGGTGATGGATGACGGTGACGAAAAACCTAGGGTTGGTCTGATGGTCATGCCTGGTTTTTTGATTGGTGGCAATGTAATCCAGAGTAAAGTTTACCTCTCTGGTGTGAAGGTTGTTGAGTAGTTGCCAATTGCATGGTTTGTCCATTTTTCCGGGATGTGTATGTATATTGTCTGTGTCCGCTGTGGGTTGTTTATTAGGAGTTGTGGTTGCTTTTGTATCTGTGTCCTCTTTAACTGTCGAAAGTAGTTGCAAGTTCAATGAAATCTCTCTTTCTATCTCTCTCTCTCTCTCTCAATGGATGATTGTTACCAGTTCTGCAGGTTTTCACTCATATTTTAACTTCCCGACCCTCTGGGTCTCTTTGGTCATTCTCATTAGTGTCGGTTCCATTACCGATTTGAAATGATCACACGATGTTTTCTGGGTGTGCAGCTGCAGAATCATCTGCATGCATGTGCGCGTCTATGCTTGTCTATCTACTTTTGGTTGGTCTGATGTCGAACTTGGAAATGTCCAATCGTTTACATTTTGCATGTTGCCATTTGATCTCGTTATGCTTGAAGGCATGGAGAGTTTGAATGTCCTTTGGTGCCTTCCCTACTATATAGAAGCAGAACAATTAAACCTCCTTGTCTCTCGGATTGCACAGTGGCCACATTTTCATTCCGGGTCTCTTTGTTGGATGCTGGTAGGAATTTTAGGTGGTTGTCAAAAGATGCAGTTGTCATGAAATTAGTTATATCCCGAGGTAATAAAGATTAGGATGATAGTTGGATTTTCAGCCTATGCATTCTTTTAATCAGGATAGATTCTGGATGATACGCATAGATACTTCTGTCAAGTTGTACCGCATGTCTTGGAAGTCGCGATTTTCGCTTTTTGGTCTAACTTGTTCAGGAGCTTATACCGAAGGCACCAGAGGCTCCTCAATCAGCACTCGTGATCTGACAATTTTCAGTAGGTCTGTTGTTATTGACCAAACAGTTCGGTATCTCAAACTCGGGAATTGCAAGAAATGGCGCAACTATCTTTGTCCTTAGCTGGGCGGCTGTTCTTCTCAGAGACCTTTGAGATGCCGGGTCGGTCCATATTCAAGTTTTAGAACATGCGTCAATGTTTTCAAGGTGGCTTGAATAAGATCTGGGTGGAATGGATGACAAACGAATGAGACTCTGGGATTCTTCTTTAACCCAACAATCGCTGTCATCAATAACAAACAAATCTTTTTGCTGGTCCTTCTATGGTGCTGCATCCTCAAGACATGGAATGTGGTTTTGTGGTCTGTCAAGTTACTAGGAACAAACGACGGTTATTGTCAAACCTGTCTGCATCGAGATCTCGTCAGGTTATAAATCAAACATGCTTCGGATATGCTTAAAAAGAATTGGTTATGCAGGACAAACAAATCAATCGACTTGATTAGTGGGAGCGCAAAGTGGGGAACCTGGAAATTTCTTAAAGGGGTCTTGGGGGAACTTCCATTTCCATTTGAAGGATGTATAATTGAAAGATCCTAAAAGGTAGGTAGTGAGAGGAGTACATGACTTCTAATGGAAGCAAGTGATTTCAAGCGATGCCCTTCTCTTTGGAGCTGTCGATATTGTTAAAGCTGAAAAGTTTCTGTGCTTTTTCCACGACAGGAATGCACTAATTCAATGGTAAGGCAGCTCGGACTAATTGTCCTGATGACTGAGAACCTTGGACTATAGATATGGTTAATTGTGTCAAATACAATTACTAATGTACGAGGACAATTACTGAAGGAAAAGATCAAATCCATCACGAAAATAACACGAAAGACAAAAGATGCAGCAATTCTCCATGAATTGAACTAATTGTTACGCAATGATCAGAAGATCACAGGGCGAATGATGAGATTAAACAGTGGAAAGGTCCGCCGCTTGAATGGAAGAAGGTTCTGTCAAGCGAGCAGAGACTCCCCTGGTTCAAAACTCAAGTCCAATGCTATGCTTCAATTGCTTCTTGTTTCAGCACAAACATTATCTGAAGCCAATAGTCACCTCGAACGCTGAGGATTCATCTATCTCATTTTGGCAAACAATAAAACATCAGGGTGCAAGAAACTGTGACAATCTCTTGGTGCCAAAGCATGAGAAGATAATTGTCTCAGTCGTCGAACTGTCTTAAAAGGAGCAGGGTAGTATTAGTATATGAGCACTCTAGGTGTAGTTAGGAAAGAGTCAGCACATTCCGCGTCTATACTCGTGTTCATAAACTTCATAATTACAGCCTGAAGATAGTTTACAGTACTTGTTATCAACATTCTGCAAAACAAACCGCGCAATTATAAACACGACGTCAAAAAAGGCTCTTAACTCGTTCAACCAAACAAAATTTGGGAATAGACAAAAGTGCCTAACGAGCAAAAGTTACGGCTCCAAAGACTGCTTTGTGGAAGCTTAAGAGCTCCTCATTTCTCATGGGTGTTAGCACTCGGCCAGTCCAGGAATTTGTACCCTTGAAGTGAGGGTGGCAGGTAGCTTTGCGCCGCCTGAGGATTATCAGGAGTATATATGTAGCCTTTCCCATATCCGATTTCCTTCATCAGCTTAGTAGGCGCATTTCTGAGATGCAGCGGCACTCCCTCATTTTGCCCGACCGATTCTCTCACTACCCTCTGCGCAGCTCCCGATCGCTCGATAAACGGAGATTGATTTTGGAGCCAAAGCCAAGTAGGCGACGCACTGTGCAAGAATCACATCGCATTCTGGCATCCCTATGAAATGGCAAGCCTGGTAACAGGAAACGGCCTGATTAAGAGCCAACGGGTCGGCCAAACCAACATCCTCGCTTGCAAACCTGATCAATCGCCGCGCAATGTAAAGAGGCTGTTCACCTCCTTCCAGCATTCTCGCCAACCAGTAAATGGCAGCATCCGCATCACTTCCCCTCATAGACTTGTGAAGTGCGCTAATTAGATTGTAATGCTCGTCTCCAGCTTTATCGTAAGCTAGGTGCTTACACTGGAGTGCCTCCTTCACATCATCCAGTGTAATGACTGCCGCAAGCGGACCAATCCCATTTTCCACATCTTCCAACAAATTGTCATCAGAGCTTCCCTTCACACCCTTCAATTTTGACCGCTGCGTGGATACCCGCATAGCAGCAGTTATGGCCGAAATCTCCAAGGCATTCAACGCCACACGGGCATCGCCGTCACAATTAGTGGACAGAAACTCAACCGCATCCTCCTTCGCCTCCACGTTCATATCGGCACTCCTCGCTAACCCCTTCTCCGAATCGCCTATCGCCCGCGTGAGGAGCGAGACTATGTGATGGGGCTTCAGGGGGTTGAGAGTGAGGACCCTGCAGCGAGACAACAAGGGCGTGATCAAATGGAAAGACGGGTTCTCCGTGGTGGCACCCATGAACACGATGCTCCCGTCTTCGATCACGGGCAAGAACGAGTCCTGCTGCGACTTGTTAAACCTATGCACCTCGTCCACGAACAGCACAGTCCTCTTGTTACTCTTGGCTCTCGCCTTCCTCGCCTCCTCGACCGCGTCCCTCACTTCCTTAACCCCACAAGTCACGGCAGACAGAGAAATGAACCGATACACCGAGCCCCTCGAAGACGAATTCGTAATGGCCTTAGCTATGGAGGTCTTGCCCGTACCTGGAGGGCCCCAGAGAACGATGGAGGGCAGGCGATCGGCCGCGATCGCCGAGCGCAGGAGCGAGCCCCCCGCCCAGCAAATGGTCCTGCCCGACCACGTCGTCGACGGTCCGCGGCCGCATCCGCTCCGCCAAGGGCTCGTGCGGCGGCGGAACCTTCCCCTCCGCCGCTCCTCCGGGAACGACGGATTGCGGGTTCTGCGGCAGAAAGAGCCTGGGGCGCTTGGCATCGGGCGGAGTCGGGGTCGGCGAGCCGTCCCGCGGCCGCGCCTCGGTCCGAGGCGGAGGAGAAGGAGGCGAAGGATTGGAGGAGGGCCTGGAGTGGAAGTGGAAGAACCGGTCGAGCTTGGGCTGGAACGGTGGCGGGTTGGGATAGGGCCCAGCGTTAGGGTTGGGGCTGGCGGCGGCGGCGGCGGCCGCCGGTGGTGGTGGAGGAGGACGACCGCTGGGTGAGGATCCACTCGGTGGCCTGGAGGGTGGACTTGCCGCCGGTGGCAGCGAGCGCTTCGGCGGCCAATTCGTCGGAGAAGCCCATGCTCAGGAGCTGCTGCATCTCCATTTTCCCTTCGTGGGTTTGTCTCAGCTTGAGCTATACGCAAGAGGAGGAGGAGGAGGAGGAGGAGGAGGAGGGACTGTGTTGACGACGGCGATTGGCGACGCCGTTGGGGACTGCTACGTTAAGCAAGAGAGCAGAAGCCAAAAAGCACGAATGACAAACGCGGGAGCTATGCCGGTAAATCCACTTCTGCCGCTCCCGCTTCTTAAAAAATTTGGGATAAATACTTTAAAAGTACTAAAACTTATCATCAAAATATAATTAAATTATAAAATTTCCATAATATATAATTAAATTCTAAAATTTATTACGAAAATTAAATTGAATCTTAAAATTTTCAAAATATGCAAACAAGTCATAAAAGTTGTCAAACTGATTCAATCGAGTCCTTCTATTGATTATACTTTTTAAAAGTTTTAGGACTTGATTACACTTTCGTGATAAGTTTTAGGACTTGATTACACTTTCGTGACAAGTTTTAGGATTTGATCGCATTTTTTTAAAAGTTTTAGAACTCAATTACACTTTCATGAAAAGTTTTAGGACTTCTAGTATACTTATCCCTAAAAATTTCGATAAATTCTTCTTGCTTAAACTATTTTAGTTTTTCTTTTTGTTCCTCTCAAAAGATAAATATTGCTGATTAATTATATTTCTCGAGCGATGTGCGTTCGACTGATTTTATGCTTGAATTTCAAAAGTTTTGTCATTATCGTTTTTAAGTATAATTGTCACGTGATGTATTCAATACGTAAAACAATTTTCTCATCTGTCTCGAACTCCTCAAATTCTTTGGTTCTCAAACCCCACTCGGTCCCGAGCTCTTCACGTTATTCGAGTTATGCTCGCAACAGGAGAAACCATGCGTGGATGAGGATGGATTTAGGTCGCAATTCATCTTGAAACGTACAAGGATGACTCTGTATTATACCGTTGACATTTGAAAATGATGTCGCCACAGAGTGTACTTTCAAACCACAAGAGTTTTTTTTGCTGATTATATCATGTACCAAATTACGTATGAACCACGTTTCCTAATTACATATTTCTTGCCGTAAACCACACATGTGCATTTGTTTCGCTAGAAATAAGTGATTTGGAAAATATTTTTCAAAAAATAATTATTTATATTATTTTAATAAATTAATCAACGGAAAATATTTTATCGTCGATAATAATCTATACCTAACTATTTTCGTGAGTGGTAAAAAAAAATTTCACTCATTTATTTTTCTAAACAATATAAACAATCATTTTTTGGGAAAATATTTTCCAAATTACTCATGTTCTGCAAAATGAACTGTGACATTAGGAATTTTTCACATTTTGTACTAATATTTAAAATGATTTTACATGATCGTTATCGCTTGGAGTCCGATATGATTGGAGGTTGACGTAGATGTTGATGGTGTAGTGTGACGGTAAATTATTAATTGCCGCCATATTAGTTGAAGAAAGGATTGATATGCTCAGAGTTTCATATTAGATGATTTTCAAGTTCTAAATTAACTGAGTTAAGATTTTATTAGCATCCATTAGCTTTCAATAGTAAGCTATTTTTTGGACTTGTTAGCATTTTGAACGGACACTGGTTTCCTTGTTATTATCGTTTTGTCATTATCGTTTTTAAGTGTAATTGTCATGTGATGTATTCAATACGTAAAACAATTTTCTCGTCTGTCTCGAACTCCTCAAATTCTTTGGTTCTCAAACCCCACTCGGTCCCGAGTTCTTCACGTTATTCGAGTTATGCTCGCAAAATAGGAGAAACCATGCGCGGATGAGGATGGATTTAGATTGCAATTCACCGTGAATCATACAAGGATGACTCTGTATTATACCGTTGACATTTGAAAATGATGTCGCCACAGAGTGTAATTTCAAACCACGAGTTTTTTTCGCTGGTTATATCATGTACCAAATTACGTATAAACCACGTTTCCTAATTACATATTTCTTGCCGTAAACCACGTGTGCATTTGTTTCGTTGGAAATAAGTAATTTGGAAAATATTTTTTGAAAAATAATTGCTTATATTATTTTAAAAAATTAGTCAACGGAAAATAGAAAATTTTTCATTATTGATAATAATCTATGCTTAACTATTTTCGTGGGCGGTAAAAAATATTTTCATTCATCTATTTTTCTAAACAATATAAGCTATCATTTTTCGGGAAAATGTTTTCCAAATCACTCATGTTCTGCGAAATGAACTGTGACATTAGGAATTTTTCACGTTTTGTACTAATATTTAAAATGATTTTACATGATTGTTATCGCCCGGAGTCTGATATGATAGGAGGTTGATGCATACGTTGATGGTGTAGTGTGACGGTAAATTATTAATTGCCGCTATATTAGTTGAAGAAAGGATTGATATGCTCAGAGTTTCATATTGGATGATTTTCAAGTTCTAAATTAACTGAGTTAAGATTTTCTCAGCATCCATTAGCTTTCAATAGTGGGTTATTTTTCGAACTTGTTAGTATTTTGAACAGACACTAGTTTCCTTGTTATGTATTAATTAGTAGATACTTTGGTAACATACCAAAATATTATGAAAATCTTTTTATCGAATGAATTGGCAATTTTTCCATTAGTGCTTATTTTTCCTATTTAACCCCTCACACGTTTTCCTCTTAAAGATATGGAGCTTGGTAGTGATGAGGTCATGCATTGACTCATGAAATTTAGCTTTAGTTTATTAATGCTTGAAATGATTATTGCTCACACTTAGTCAAATGAAATGAAGCCTTCTCTCTTTCACATAAAGATATTTCTCTTGGCTTATGATATCAAGCCATTTGCACCCTAGCTATTAGCATGGGGGCACATGAATCAATTTTATTGGAACACTCACCCCTTCATTTATTAAGGCAATGAATACCCTTATGACTCACTCATTTACTTGGCCAAGAAGAAGAAGCCATTTTTCATTTGAATCAAAATTTCTTTCTCTAGCTAATCTTATAAGGCAACTTGTATCCTAGCTATCTACTTAGGGCCATTTGAAGCATTTCAATTGGAACACATACCCTTCTATTCTTAGGTATAATGATTTTAATCCAAACTTATCTTACTTTTAACCTTGGTTAGCTAGATTCATTTCCTTTGGTCTATAAAAAGACCTCCATATGTTTTCAAGCTTCCAAAAGGGAATTTCAACTTTTTCTTTGCAAAAGAGGGAGATCTTCTGTTGCTTTCCTCTTCTATTTTCACATTCCAATCTTTCGTGTGCAAGGAAAGATTTTATTCATATGCTGTAAAAGCTTCAAAATTCCATCTTTCAAGTTTTGAGGTGATTTGGTGGATTCTATTATCTCTTCTTTAACTAGTTTGATAAAAAAAAATGAGAGCTGTTAATCTTTGTTTACTTATCTTGCTTTGATGGTGGTTAGGGCTTTGAGTTATCCAAGTGTTTAATTGAGCTAAGTGAAAACTCTAGGGGCTAAGTTAGATTGTTCTAATGAGTACTTGACTTGGTTGGTTGATGGTTGTTATATTTTATTAGCCATCATTGTCAAGTGTAGGTAAACTTTAATGATGATATATGAAATTTTGTGTTCATTTGAATTGGATCGTTAAGTTTAGGAGGTGTTTGATGGATTGTCTAGGAAGTGTTTGATAGTTTTCTGAAAGGGTGTTTGATTTTCTCTACAATATGATGATAATTTTCTTTGTGAAAGATATGGAAACAACGAATACTCAACCTGAAAGTGATATTTTTGTAATATGATTAAGTTATCGAATTACTAGCTAAGTGTTGTCGATTGATTGGTTTTCGATGATCATGTCATCAATTAATTGAGTTGTCGATGTTCACATTGCCAATTCTCTAAGAATGTTATCATGGGTAGCATGAAAATGAAAAGTGATAAGTGTGTTATTATTACTTATGTAAGTAATGCATGGAAAAGACATGGCGATTGTATTTCGGTAAGGATATGCATAAGATGATATCGTGTATCGAATGTTGATTATGAGAATGGCTATGCATGAAAGGATGTTATATGTTGAATGTTGATTGTATAAATGATGGGGTGCATTGAATGTTGATGTTAAACATGTTCATGTGTGTTAATGCTGCATGATAACATTGACTATTGAAGAAGAAAAGTGACGTTGTCTACGTGATGGTGATGACGTTGCCCCGGAGTTGGGATGTTCTGCTGTGTGATCGGAATGTCCTGATGAGTGTTTCGGGATGTTTTGGAAGTCAAGATGTCTTGCGTTTAAGATTATGTATGAGTATGATGGGATGCTCCATGGGCGGATGTTACGGGATGCCTCAGAGTTGAGATATCCTGTAAATCGGGAAGACTCCAAATCGCAATATGATGAAACAATGAATATGATGCCAGGGCGGGTGAACTCTTACTTTAGACTTAGATTTACTTAGCTTCAGCTCATTTCTTATTTTTCAGTTTGTAGGATGGTCCCTCAAACATGACAATGGAGGGGGCGAGATGTTATCAGAGGCCATCAACCCTTGAGTTGATGGTGGCTCGCTTTTGGGTTATTGTGAGAGTAGTGGTGTTGGCTGACCCAACCTTCTTCTCAGGACCATGTATTATATTGTGATAATAATTGTTGGTGCATGCATAAAGTTGAAAATATGAATATTATGAAACTCATGTGAAATTTTCTTGTCAGGGATGTTGTGAAATATTTGTCGTGTTTCCGCATGCGTAATTACAAATATGAGATAAAATTAGAAAGGACTCGTGTTGCACATGACTTTCTGGGGAGTCACACAATTCCACCCCACGTCTCTGCATAATTTCCAACAAAAGCCATATGTATCTAATTGCAAAACTTTCTGTGTTGAAACTCATGAGCACATGCACAATGGGGAGGAGGACTGAGCTTGCATCACAAGGCCTTCAACAGAAAGAATTTCAGCTGAAATCGAAGTGACATTCATTGAAACCTGCCACAAAACAATGTGTAGCATGAGGCAGAAAGAAGACCCAGATGTTGACATCTTCTCAGATGCGTGATAAGGCTTGTGCTCTTAATTAGAGATGGTAATGCACTTACTTGGATCCACGGTGACCAACATCGCCGTCCCCTGAAGTCGCAAGTCCCTCTGGCCTCCTCCTCCTCCTACCAGTAACTGTTAACTGTTGAAGGCAAATGAGGCGTGCGATAGCAGTGTGGTCGGCTAGTAACAAGGCCCATTGGGCTGGATGGGCTTGCAGCAGGCGCTCACCCCGCACGCGTGGCCTATGGCCACTTGGATTATCAAGTCCGGCACTGTCGGCTTGGCCATGCACCAACAACATAGACTTGGTTTTTAGGCGTGGATTTTTCTTATAAATTTTTTTCTTATAAAAAATTCGCGTGAATTTTCTTTTTCTAATAAAAAATCCACGTAAAGAGTATTATCTAATTAAAAAAGTCACATAGGACTTTTGGCCGAAATTTCTTGCCGTTGGTCATTTTTTCTCCGATTGGCACTTAAGTGATCCGGTGAAAATTTTTTGATATTAAAGTGAGCATTGTACACAACTTTTGACACTTCTAATGTCCTTCTCCCTAATTAAATGTATTGTTTTTATTGCAATTGGCGATGTTCATCCATCATTGGCCATTTATCATGCTTTGGCTAGTTTTTCATCAGTTTTGAGGTCCACATTTTCATTTTCCTTTAGAGCACAAGATTCACAAGATTCATGAAGCCCATTTCTATCAACAAATTGACTTCTGCTGTATGCAAAGTCAAGAGATGTTTTGAAATGGGTTTGCTCCTACGAACAACGAATTGGCTAGAGACCAGGAGAAAATCCAAACAGCCGGATGCTATGCCGTTGAGCTATGGAAATCTATGATCTCACCGATGATAAAATGGAATTTATGTGGGTGTTTGATGAAATTAACTCCCAAAAAAACAAATATTGGTCACTATTTCATGACATTATCAGCGGAAACACGTTCCCTACCGTACTTGGGTATATAACTAAGGCATCTAGTTACTATGTTGATCATGAAA
This sequence comes from Syzygium grande, assembly GCA_024733475.1. NCBI lineage: Eukaryota > Viridiplantae > Streptophyta > Magnoliopsida > Myrtales > Myrtaceae > Syzygium > Syzygium grande. The sequence continues at coordinate 26,348,850 of JAMXDD010000004.1, read as the reverse complement.
GATACAAGAGATCACCTCTCATCGATTTTCTTTTTTCCAGGTGCTTAGATGTGATGGGTCCTAGCGTACTGAAAGAGCTCACCGCATACCAATTCTTGACATATGCCATCAATGTGCTTTCATATTTTTCATAAAACCCGTGACCCGTTGTTCTCAATTCATCAAAAAGGGAAAAATTTTGAAAATTATATTTATGTGATATTTCCTCGATTTTTTGCATCAATGGAAACCTCACGCCCGATATTTTCAATTAATCAAATTGAGATAAATAGTGTGTCATGGAAATTGGAGCATATGAATCAAGATGATAAACTGTATCACCCAATAAATCCCTAACTAACACGGTGAAATAGAGCTTGTTTAGGATTGAATTCGTTATTGTTTGTGGATGATCGTTTCAACTCCTAGTTGTTTGTGCATTGCTTCATCCATGATCAAATGCCATCGTGCTTGTGAATCTTAGTGACAACCACTCTTGCTTGTTCAAATGCCTTTCGAACCGATCCGATTCCATTGTAGATATCCTCAAAGAGTAAATGTATATCATGAGCAAACCATTTTGTGATCTCTGCTTTTATTTACTTTGAAGTTGTCCTGTATTTGCTTGTCTCTACTAAAAACGTCTTTGGAAAATGCTTTTTTCTAACAGACTGACATTTGTTAACATTTGTTAACTGGTTGGTGAATGTACTTACTAGAGGGTACTGTGATGAGATGAAGAGAAAGAATAAGCCTATTGTTTTGTATCCTCGTATGGTTTTTTTTTTTTTTTGGGTAAGATGTACCCTCCTATGGTTCGACTCTCTTTTTTTCTAATAAATTCAATTATTTTCTTAAGGTTAAAATGGTTTTTGTTTTGATATTTTGGTGTGCAAATGTGCTTTCTGGTCTACAGCAAGGTCAAGAATTGTCCGAAAGTGATCCATCCTCGTCCGTCTTAATGGAAGATGACGAGGTAAAAATGTTAGGAGCACACTCTGATTTTGCAATTACAGCAAAAGAAACCCTTGCAAACTCCTCTTGGGGGGACATGTGTCTATCTATAAGCTCCTCAGCGAAATTCGTAGTTCATTTTACCTTGTGCAGGCCGTACGGGATCATTTCTTCAAAGACGCATAGGATCTGCTGAAGAGAGGCAATGTCTGCATTTCTCCTCCGACCGTCCATCCAAATCACAGCAACAATTTGGTTCCAGTTTCCAAAGCACCTCATGTATTATCTGCAATCGAGATGCGCCCAGTAATCTTTTCCAAAATTGAGGTGTGATTTTGTGCTCTGTCAATGTAGAGGATACAGGGTCGCTGGGTAATGCGGCGCGTGGTCATTAAAGGACGTGGTAATGGGTTGAATACCGTCGCAGTTATTCTGATGAAGATCCAATTTACGTTGGACATAAGAGAATTTTTTTCCCCTTGTTGCTATCAGCACGCCAACTATATGTTTGCAAGCTACTGGATACTTGCGCTGATTTGCGTGGCATCTTCATTGAATCACCACAGTATTTCCTTGTAACTTGCAGTACAGGTTAAGAATTTTGTTCGACAGTTTACCTGGTTTTGATTTACACTATTCAACTTAGAGTTCGCATTTTATCAGTAGAAGGAATTGGCTCTGCATTTTTGTTATTTTCCTTTTGCGGCGGCTTTTCCGAATTTAGCAGCTGAGGCATTTAGGGAAAGCATGCTTAACAAGAAAAGTTTTTGAGTTTAAGGGCACTTGTTTACGTCATAAACCCTAATTTATACGTATCATATGAAAAAGCTTGTGACTTTGAAAATTGGAAAATTCATGTAATGTTAATGGCAAATTGGGTGACCCAAGATCTAGCCAAAACAGAGAAGCAATAGAAAGTTGACCGAGAGATGTTTACTGACATTTACTACTAAAATATGACTAAAATAAAATTATTGTTGCATTGAGATTGAATCGAACTCACGTATCATTCACGTCTCTTCGACGAAGAAAGATGCATTGTAAAATGTACATAACTTTTATGGGGGTAAAAATTAACTTTATTATAGTAATTTTGAGGAAATCAAAATTTCACCCTTGATTTCTGTAAAAAAGTTTAAAAACAAAGAAAACGTAGAAAAGTAAATTAACTAAAACATTAATATCAGAAAATTGAGTATGAATGATAATATTAACAAATAGAATAAAATTTGATCAATACACGAATAGAGCTAATAATAAATTTTAGGAAAAGAAACACAATTAAGTAAAATGGACAAAGGCCTCCATAACGCAAAGTTCAAATTATAAAGATTGGTTAGTCATCAAATATAGCCAAATGTACAATTAATGAAAATACTAATATCTAAAAATATCATCTTGAATTTCGGTTAATCATTTCCTTTTATGAGGCGAAGACAAATTTTCCTTTTATAATATTTTTATTTTTTTATTAATCTGTCATTTATTTACATTAATACTCTTCAGATATACATAATGAGTAACCTTGTGATTTCACAATTTTCTGTTATCGAGGCCTGCGCTTTTTACTTAATTTGTGTTTATTTTTTATCTAAAAATATCTTATTTACTTCTATTAAAGTGACTATAATTATTGTTTAGTATTATTACTGATACTTAGTTTTTCTATTATTAAAAATTCCAGTTAATATATTTTTCTCCCATTCTGTATAGCTTTTCATAGGGCAATTCAAAAGATAAAAAAAAAAAAAGATTTCCTTCGAAATGAGATGAAAATTACTCCTTAAAAAGTCATGTGTTTTGCACATGTTACCCAAAAAGATAATAGATAATTAACAGCCGAAAGAAAATGAAAACTTTTGGGACTTTGTGTAACAGTTGAGAGTTTAAGGGCAAAATATGCATTATCCGAAAGTTAGGTGGTATCCTTAATATCCAGAAAAAAGGAAATTTATGATTTAAAAGCCGGAGCATTCGGAGAATTGGCATTTCTTCCATATAGCTGTGCAAATTAGATTGGCCCATCCTTGATTTGCAATCAGTTTTGTCTCATGAAAGGAGATGGGAAAATGGTTCAAAAAATCTTAAGTCTATTGCACTTTTGGCAATTCAGTTCTAAACCTTTCAATTTTGCCAGTTGAGTTATAAACCTTATTAAGTTTTGCCAATTGAGTCCATTCGGCCAATTTTGGTCGGAAAATCGCTAACTTGGACGTCAACCGTCTTACGTACCACAGTGGCTGACGTGGATAGTTTTTAATAATATTTTAATATATATTTTTTTTCGATTTTTTTCCTAATCTTCTTTTTTTCCTTCCATCTTTTCATTTTTTGTTTTCCACAGTGGCCGGTGAGGGCCGTCAGAGCTGCCGGTGGCTGGCTAGGGTTAGGGCCCTCGCGTGCGGCTAGCAAGGCCATGGCTGCCTTTGCCCTATAGTCGGCGAGTTGGTTACTTGAAAACCACTTATTCCATGCCCCTTCTATTTCTTCACAGTTACCATTACCAGTTACTTTTTGGATCCTCGGCTCCACTATTTGATGGTTGCATCGAATTTCCCTTTTAACAAATACCTCTCTCATGGTCTTTTGTCAAGTGAGTCGAAATTTTACTCCGAAACTAGGTTATTTTCACCTAGACCCTCTATCGGCTAAAACCAGTATTTTTGTCGATTAACTGAGTTTGCTGACTTCGAGCATTCAACACTTCGCCAATTTTTTCTGTGTCACGTCTTGCTCGGTCTCTTCTAGGTCGTATATATTCCGGTTGACGTCTAGAGAAACACAAGCAACTTCTGTTTCATCCCGAGATGGAGGTATTTGTGGACTACTCAAGTTAAGGGACCTTGGTTTCAGAGCCTCGGACTGATTGTACGAGATGGAAAGTCGCAAGAGACGGACTATGTAATCGCCAATTGCATGAATTAACGCATGTCAAGCAATCGGCTGTAAGTTGATGGACAGAAAGATTTAAGTCTACTTCTGGTAACTTTCGTGATTGAGGCATGTCCCTACTTGCAGACTTTTGTGTTAGAAGTGGGTCTTCGGACCTCATTAAGTCTTCATCTATTTAGACATTTGACAGAGGTGGTAGGATAGGAGAGCATAAGCCACGCCACCGTTGAATCATATTCATGTGTGCTCATATAGTCGAGTTGTTGTAAAATCATGTGCTTAGTATCTACTCAATGTGACAATGTGACAATCCTATGTTTGCAACCGATGTCTTCCATTGTCATTCACCAACACAACCGGTGCCCTACCATTTGGAGAGCTCACGGGGCTGCCAAAAAGAGAGGAGACAAGCTCGGAAGAATCTGAAAGTATGTAAGAAACGTCGCTAAAACTGGACCAAACTGCCTTATTAAACCGGGAACTCATCATCATATTCCAAAGCCATTTAGCGGTCAAAATTGGTCAATGTTTTGAGGCTAACCAGATTAACCTGTCTTTTGACTTTGATGTTGTGGTTGTAAGCAATATTGCAAATACTGTATCATTCTGCTTACATGGCTATTGTACTTGATGTCCAAAGTGGTCCATCTATATGCTATATGTGTACTTAATGTCCATTTCAATGTACAGAGGCTGAAAATTTGTAGTAATTTGGCATAGAATGCAGCAATAACTCACCTGCACGATGTACTTTGTGCAGACATGTTAGTAACTTACACCCACGCATTTGTAGTCCTATGCGACCAGGCGAATGTTTGTACAAAGTGAAGTGCACTATCATTTAGGCACACGACAATATCTGCTTTTGACTCGATTAAGTAGACCATAACTAGATAAATACGCTCTCTTTCCTACCACCGCTTTAATCACCCACGAAAAGGGGGGAAGCACAAGAGAGAGTTAAACCAAAAACCAGAAACATCCATTATTCCATGGCCTGGCCGCTTCCCATATTGGGCAAAAATGCAAAAGAGTCATTTACATAACTTAAAAATCCGACTTAAAAATCAGGAACAACAAATTATTAATGAAAGAAACTTATATCCGCAGTCGAAAAAATAAGTTTAAACAGGGGAAGAGGATTAGGATGCAGAATAATAGCCAACCATGAGAATTCTATGGATGCCAAGTGAACGAGGCTTTGATTTCGTTAATTAATCACCAGCTCAATTCTTGAAGGTAACTTTCCCTTGAACTGTTGCAAAGCACCTTCTCTAGGTTCCTTAACTTTTTTTAACCCCTCCTTAAGATATTGTTCATTATAGGGATTCACCACTAACTTCTCAAGAGCAATGGCATTGTCGATAACGTAATTCACTAGTTCGAGATCAAGGTCAACCATACTAATTGTAAAATTGAACCTCCTTCAGGTACTGATGGGGAGGTCCAACAACTTTTGTTAGTTCTCTCGGCGTGCATAGCATCTCCCATGGGAGCATCAACTGTGGCAAAAGAAGAATGCCATATATTATTAACCACCACAAGATATCGATACATTGGAGAATGCTAGTGGAAGAAAGAACTTGCAAAAGAAAGTTAGCCCTTGTGGATTGTCACGTCGAGCTAATACTAATCACGTGATGTCCCAACAACTCACCCATAAGCAGAGATTTGTACAGGATTTAACAGTGGTTTGGTTATCATATTCCATCCTATTACATCATTATAATGCCTAGATAGATGAAGGTTTGAATGAGACCCAAAAACCCACCTCAAACACAAAACTCCGCAAGCAGGTACATGCCTCGATCATAGGAGTCAACGGAAGTAGACTTGCACCTCTTTCTCCTTCAACTCTCAGCTCTAATAACTTGACACTTGTTAATTTAGGCAGTTGACGAATAAGCATGTTTTCCTACGTAATAGACAGAGAGAGAATCAAAGGCAACACAGATTGTAAAAAGGAAATAACTACAAAACTTTACGAAAATAGTCAGTGCTCTTACATTAGGTGAATCGAAAAATTGAAGTTTGAGAATCTATAGACAAGAAAGACTCGAAAGCTGAGACAAGGTCACATACACGAGCACCAAATTAAATTCTATAATAGACACCTCAGACAGCCGGGGAGCTTGTCCAAACATAATGGAATTTGATGTCTGTCGAAAGTAAAGGACACAAGGTTTGTGTCATAAATCTCAACACGTTCAAGACTGTCACAATTTGCTATCCGCAAGTACTTCAGCTTCACTCTAATCCTATTCAAAGTAGGAGCATTCTCCAAAACCAATCGCTCTAGAACCAGGCAACTGGCAAGCAGTTGCTCAATGAATTCTCCCTCCACAGATACTCAATTCAAGTAGAGCTCTTCGAGATACAACATGCCAGGAACTAGAAGGGCTCAAAGCTCGTCGTGAACACCCTACATTAGCATCCATAAGTATCTCATGCCCAAGCAGATATGGCAAGCGACTAGGGTCACAATCACGCCTAAAATCCTTCATACAAGTGGGCTCGAAATCAAGTTTGAGAATTTTAACTTGTCTAGCCAATGCAATACCAATCCATCGATTGATGTGAGACTTATATGAGATATTTAGGTCAAAATATAATGCAAATCTACATAAATGGTATCCTCCACTTTGATGAGGCAAGACATTGTCCTCCCATTCCACATCTTGCCCTCTCCTTTTCTGCCAACTCATGATTATCTTTCATCTCGGCCAATAAGTCAGACCGGTCGAAATCAAGGTTGGTGACCTGACAAGTAGACAAATGCTTCCATCTTATGGAAAGAACACAAGTTGCTTGTGCTTCTCTAGATCTCAAAATAGATAATATAAACCCTATAACATCCTTGGGCAAAGAGCTGATCCGATTCTTTGGATTGAGTTTCACCGGAAGAAAAAACAAACAAGGTTAGAAAAACCTCAATGATAATCTGAGACGTTTACATGTATCGTTGGCTTAGGAAGAGAGAAAGATAGAGGGTGGGATCTTCTTACGACTAGTTCCAAGCTCAAAAACGAAACTTTATGCAGTAAAACTCCTTACCTTGTCTGCAGATCCGTCTTCAGATTCGGAGAGAAGCCTCTTTGGAGGCGGAGAATCCACAGACGCCGGCATTAGTTCACCTTCATTTCGTTAAAAGCCCGTCTTTATATCTCCTTTTTCTTTCCTTGTTCCTTCTCAGATTTTAGGGAACATTATGAGAAATCCCTCCCATTCTCGATATCTTTTTTAACCATCTATAATGATTAACATTGTGGAAATTGTATTACACAAATAGAAATGTTGTGAGAAATATTTTATCAATAATGGCATCTTTAAATTAGCTTTTATTTTTGCCTTCGCCAAGTGGTTGGCGAGCTCTGGCAACCCTCGCTGGTCGGAAAAAAAAAAATGTAAAGATAGAAGGAAAAAGAAGAAGAAAAATCATTCAAATTATTTAAAAATTATTAAAATTTATTTTCATCAGTGCTAGCTGTGCCACGTAGGATGACTGGCATTCACGTCAATGATTTCAGGCTAAAATTGACTGGATGAATTTAATTGAAAAAATTTAAAAATATTTAAAACTTAATTGGAAAAATTGAAAGGTTGAGAATTGAATTGGCAAAAGTACAGTAGATTTATGACTTTTTGGATAATTTTCTGGAAAGGAGATATATTTCTTATATGACAAATCTGGTTCCCAAATTCTTAATGATTTCAAATTTTCAACTCCCATGTTTGTCCTCATGATCAATCGTATGAAGACTCAGATCTGTTTGGTTGTCCTCGAAGTCAATCATCTTCATTACATCTTATTTGTAATTTGATTCATTGGTATGCACACCAAATTCTACATAGGGTTTACCTATATTTGGTCATTTACACCTATGGAGTTCGGACAATCAAGTACAACCAGAGATACCAAACGCGTATGTTCACTACATCACAACCATAGGTGCAATACGTCCTTAACTTTTTTCAAAGGTGTAATCAAGTACTCTCGATCATTAGACCCGAAAACGGGGTGTCTCATTGGAAATTGTTTGTTTCGACAATTTAACGGGTTGCCGCATATGAAACATTTAATTTCACTTTTCATACATGGTTCATTGACATATTTAGAATTAAATTATATAAGATACATATCTTTACCAAAAAAATTATATCAGATACATATCATTTTGTACTTTCGGCACCTTTTTTTTGTCTATATCTTTTTATTGATATTGTCGAACCATGGGACCATCGTCAACCATCGGTTTTTTCATCTAGAATGTTGGAAATAGTTGAAACCATAATTTTCGACCAATTGCAAGAGCTTAGTGAAATAAGGGTCATCTATTTTTCACGAGATCACAAGTTTGGGTGACAGATAGCGAATCTCGGCTGGCTTGTTTGTTGGGCATTTGTTACCTCATATGAAGAAATTCTCGATTCTTTGCACATCCGCAAGACTGGGGTGACTGAGTAATTATAGTTGTAATTAAATTTTTAGCAATAAATGTGAGACGAGTCCCCTATAAAATGACTTAAGAAGTCGATTGCTAACTTGTAGACCAGTCAAAATGGGTTATAAACCCATTTTTTAACTCATATATATATATATATATCAGTAAATATGTCATAAATGGGTTAGTTGTATTCATTAAATGTGTCATAAATGAATATAAACATAATATGAGTGTTGAATGGGTCGTAAATGGGTTTAAAACTTATTTAAACTGAATTCATCTCTTTTGCCCTCACTCAATCTCGCTCTTGCTTACTCTGCACTCCCATCTCAGTTTGGGTTCAAGTTTTCCTAAATTGAGTTAAATATGGAAGTGTTTTAGTAATATGAGTTGGTTGAATATGGGTTGGATATGGGTTGGATGTAGATTGGGTCCGGTATGAGTCATTAGATTTACATTATATGGAAATAGGTCAAAAATGGATTAAACTGGTCTATTTGGGTAAGACCATTTTCGACCCGACCCAAACCTGGTCCGACCCACTCGTTTGATAAGTTTACTAACTTGTAACGAGCACTCCCCATAAACATCCACAAACAAAGCGGGAAATAGACCAAAATTCCTACATGTTAGGCCCAAAGCACAATCAAATCCCAAAAGATTTGTAAAAAACGCGACCAATTCTTGATTGTCTTGAATCTGGTGCAATTCCATCCTCCCGACCATATGTCAATTAATTTTGCTAACGCGGCATGTTAGAAATCCAAGGTAAAGAGATGAAATTGCACCGGGTTTAGAATATTTAGGATTTAATTGCACTTTTTTAATTATTTGGATCTAATAGTACTTTAGACCCATAGTTCAAGGATTAATACCATGAAAAAATTCCAAACTATACTCACTGTGACATAAATACCCCGAACTTCTTCTTTTTTGTGTCACTAAAAGCCCTAAATTTGCCCATTGTGACACAATAGCTGAAATTTTTATTTTTGGTTTACCAATGTGACAAATATACCATAAATATATCACATATGTATAAGTTTGAGTTTTTTCATGACACAAAAAAAATTGGGGGTATTTGAGTCAAATTGGACATGTTTAGGATTTTTGTTGAGAAAAAAAATTTAGAGTATTTATGTCACAGTGGAGTATACTTTGAGTTTTTTTTTTGCGGTATTTACCCATAGTTTTATAACGTTATTTACTTTTTCTTGGCAGAATTATAATTTTATTTTAAAAAGAAATCAACCTTTTTATTTTTATTTTTTAAAAAAGAAAGACACAGAATCTGGGGATTAACGGTCACGTGCGTGTTGTGTTGCGACTCCCTTGACTTGTACCTCCCCTCCCATATCTAACGGTAACTTTTCCCACCCTCCCTGTCTCTAGCTCTCTCTCTACATAACCAGAGCAAAGGCATCGGTCGCTCAACGGCAAAAACGATCCGCAAATTCGCAGCAGCAGAGGAAGGACGCCATGAGCGGAGGCGACACCACCGACGACGAAGAAGCCCTTGGCCTCTTGCCCGACACCTGCAAGGTGGTGCAGTACCTGGAGCCGGTGATGTCGCGGGACCTCCTCCACAAGTTCCCGGACAGCTCGTCCATGGGCTTCGACTACTCGCAGAGCTCGATCTGGTCCCCGCTCCTCCCCCGCTCCCACTTCCCGGTCGACTCCGGCTGCTTCGCCACCCCGAGGAAGCTCTGCTTCGGGGGGTTTGGTGGAGAGAAGACGGCAGCGGCGGCGAGGAAGAAGAAGAAGGTTAATCTCTCGATGAGCAGCAAGAAGAAGATGACGAGGACGAAGAAGAAGTCGGCGAAGGTCTCTGGTTCGTCGCTGACTCCGATGAACGTTGCCTGTGCGCCCTTCGCCAAAAGGGTACTACACTATCCGATTCTCTCTGTTCTTCAATTTTTTTTTTCAGAAATTCATTCTATTTAATGATTTGTTACTATGGTTTTGTGATTATTTATGCTTGATTATGGTAATCTAAGTGTGAATCATGTAATTTCTTCGTGCAATTTATGGAATTTGTATTTCAGAATTTACAAATTTTAGGGTTCGTTGGGTTTTGGATTTTTCAGGGTTGGGATAAGGTGCTGAAGGCAGCATCCAAGCATTTCAAGAAGAAGAAGAGAGATCCCACGGCCCACGTGCAGCTCTCCAATTACTTGAAAGGCTGAGATTCTTTCATTTTCTTCTGGTAGATTGCTACTATTGATTCGTATATTCTGTTCGGCTTTGAGCGACCACGAAATTTGATGATTCTGAAACTTATGTTGGAATGGAAATCTGTAACATTCTGAAAGTTCCCGGGACAACAATTCTTGTAGCACCACGCCATTCTCCAATTTATGTAGATCTCTGTTCTTATGCGCGCTATTTCTTTATCGTCGTGATATCATTTGTTGAAATTAGAAAGGAAGATTGGCGAGAGGACCTGAAGCGACCTAAACATTTTGTTCCGCTAATTGTGTCGTCATCACATCGTTAGATTTCCTTGCACTTTAGACTTCTTTAGTCTCTGCCATTGCCAACCCCCAAAGCTCGAAGAGATGAGCTCTGTTCTTGTTCTTTGGGGAAAGTAAAGGCTTTGGTGACTTTTTGTGAGCGCACGCTGCAACGTGCGTTCGGGGCTGAGTTCCTGCTTTACTGTCGCTGGGGATTGCATGAAACTTGATTTGATTAAGAAGGTAAATTTGGAATCTTCGATGGGAACCTTGAAATCTAGAGTTGCCCTCAGCACTGATGTGTGGAGTTCAATGTCTATGAAAATGAAGGAGATGTTTGACAGGTACTGTGGGAGCATGGGCGACACACACTCAATGGTGTTCACAGCAGTAGCACTAGATCCTCAATTCAAGTTGAAGTTTTCAAAAAAGTTCTGCTGTGAAGGCGCTCATGGAAATCAAACTGGAAAAGTTGACTGGATGTTAACGAATTTGAAGGTTGCGTTGAGTCGGCTTTTTGAGTTTTGTCATGATGTGTTGCAAACGCAAACTTCTCAGCCTGATGCATCTGATGATATTCACCAATTTCATTTGTTTATGAGAGAGAGGCATAAAAGGGACGTTAAGACCGAGTTAGATCTGTATCTTGAGCAGCGATGTGAAAAGATTATGAAGATGAGTTTGACATCTTGACATGGGGGAAGAACAATGAATCGGAGATATAAGGTACTCTCCCGCATGGCGAGAGATATCTCGGCTGGCAATTCCAGCATCCGCACTTGCTTCCGGTGCAGCTTTCAGCACGCCAGGACGTTTCCTTGATCAATTTCGTAGTTTCTCATTTCCGAGGTTGCAGGCTCTGTCATTTGCGCAAAAGATTGGTTGAGATCCAGTACGGCCCCAGCTTGTGTGGAAGAGAGTCTTGAGAATGCTGAGAAACTCTTGTGCGTTCTCATGCATACTAAGTATGGTTCAACGAATTGATTATATTGGGTCTATTTTGCTTGCCAATTTTTTTTTGGGTCAAAATAGAGATATCATTTCATTAAACCCGAGCCCACCTACAAGAATGAGAGGCATCAAAACAGAGGATTTCCTAAAGAGAAGAAGGGGATTAGAAGGGACTTAACCTTGACGCTTTTATAATCCAGTTTGCTAGTCTATTTAAGTCATAAGGGCAGAGGACTAATTCTAAACTCTCAAAAAAGGCCAAGAGGCCAATATAATTAGTGATAAGTGGCAGAGATTCTTCACCTCACCGAAGAAGAAATCCCAGTAGGGGAAAGTTGAAAAGAAGCGGCAACTTAATTTTCTAGTAAACATACTTGTGTAGACTTTTCGAAAGACCGATGTAAGTCGGGATTGATTAGGATCTCATGCTCGATACATTTTCGCAGATTGTTCATTTTGGTACATGGAAGATTCACAAATGCGAAAGGTATTTGTAAGGTACACATAAAATAAGGCCGGATGACAAAACAAATCACGACCTTTTTAAGGATTTTCAATTTTCAAGTATTTTCTAATATCATTTTGTAAGAAGAACGAGTGAAAGGGTTGTGTACTTTTGAAAAATAGAATTAACAGCAATTCTACAAAGGTTATTAAAAGACAATTTTTGGAGGGAGATTACTCTTGGGATATATTTGACACGATTTTTAACAAGTGAGGATTTATTTCATAGATGAGAAAAGGTGAGAAACTTAGGGTTCATTTGTTTCGCCAAAAATGAAGAATTTGAAAAGCAAAAATCTAAAAAATGATCGCTTATGTAGCTTACAAAAATATCTTTATCATTTACGAAAATATTTAAATATAAATTGTTGTCGATAATGAATATTTTTTCATCGATCAATTCTTTTAAGCGATACAAACTATTACTTTTAAAAAAATATTTTTAAATCATTTATTTTCCGTGAAATAAATAAAGGGTTAATTATTATTTGGTCCATTGATAATATGTAGCGACGTTGGAGGTCGATGTTGGGTTGGCTCAGTATCAAGAACTCGAATCGTCAAATGTGGACTAAAAATGGCATAGAGCAAAAGTCCAAAGACTAAAGTAAGATGCCCTTAAAAATATGGGGACTGATTTTTGATTTACTTGCGAGCATAAGCGTTGACCAAGAATGTGAGTCAAAGTCCTTAATAAATTGTCTTAATAAATCATATATAATCGTCAAGACGAAATTACGGTTGGGCCAAAATTGGAAAACGCTGAAAAGTAGGAGGGCCAAAACGCAAATGGAGAATTAAGCGGCAGAGAGAGAGAGACAACTCCCGCTTGGCGCCGTTTTTGGTCTCTCTCTCCGTCTTCTCTCTTCGTCTTCTTGCTCCTGCTCGGTGAAGAGTGGCTGAAGCCCTTAACATTCGGTACTCAATTGCTGCAAGGAAATATGGATTACCATGTCTTCAGCCCTGGAACCCTTTTCTTGTTTTTGTCGTTTGAGGTTTTCCTTGGCCAAAAGCTGCGACCTTTGTTCCCATCTTCACTTTGTGCAAGCGTTTGGGTGGATGGCTTTCGAGGGGGTTTCGATTCCTTCTCTTCATCTGTTGAATCTTGTGTGTAGGGAATTTTGTTGATTGTGGTGATGGCTGTTGAATGTTGCAGGACATGGAGTGCAGATGTGGGTCGGACATGGGTAAGACCCATGATGTGGGCGAGTGGAGCCCGGCTAGCGAGTCCACGATTGGAGCCGCAACGACGAGGTCTCGCGCATCAGATGAGAATTTTACTATGAGGGATCATTCCGTTCAATCGGGGCATGCGAATGCGGGGACGATCGAAAAGGTAGAGTGCATTCATTGCGAAAAAGTGATCTTTCACAACGCGATTGGGGTGCTTTCTCGATGTGTAGACATTCGAATGAATGCCCCGAGTACCAGGGGAATGGGGGTTGTGATAGCGAAGCCGGTAATCTTACTAGTTGGAGATTTGATCAAGCGCATTGTAGAGAAATGCTCACGAGGATGATCGTAAGTGAAGGGCTACCATTCTCTCTGGCAGACAGTCAAGGCTTTAGAGATTTTGTTTGCGCAGTGCAACCTCGATTGGAGCATGTTCCCCGCTTTACTATCGCCAGGGATTGCATGAAACTTTATCTGATCAAGAAGTTTAAGTTGAAAACTTTGTTAGGAACCTTGCAATCTACAGTCGCCCTCAGTCTTGTTACATGCAGTTCCGTGCAAAATTCAAGGTATTTATGCATCAATGCACACTTTTTAGACAATGACTGGAAGCTGCACAAAAGAATGTTGGATTTCGTTTCATTGCCTAGTCATAATGGTGGACGCATTGGCGACATAGTAGAGAAATGTATTCAGGAATGGGGTTTGGAAGAAAGAATATCCATGGTAACAGTGGATGGTACTAGTTCAAATGAAACAAAAGTTGACTATTTGAAAGATAAGTACAGGTGTGATAAGTTATTAGGCTCGGATGGGGGATCTTTTCATCTGAGCGATGTGACTCGAATTTTGAATCTGATTGTGAATGATGGGTTGAATGAGATTCGTGATTCTATTAGTCGGATTAGGTGTGTAGTTAGGTATGTGAAGAGTTCTCCGGCTAGAGCTCAGCTTTTTCAATCTTGTGCTGAGAAAGAAAAGATAGCCTCTAAGCGTTCCATTGGTCTTGATACTTCTACTAGGTGGGACTCCACCTACCTAATGTTGGAGAGGGCGGTCATGCTCAGGAAAGCTTTTGAAAGATTGGAAAATGAGGATCCCTCATTTAGGGAAGAGCTTCATCATGAAACACCTACAAGTGATGATTGGCAAAATGCCCATGTGTCTGCTAAATTCTTGCAAATGGTTTACATGGCTATAAAAAAGTTGTCGAGTATCTCGAATGTCACTTCTAACTTGTATTTCTCTGAAGTCGCTGCGATACTTCGGGCTTTGTATGAGTGGACAGATTATGCAGATTTATGCCACAGATCTATGTCGAAGAAAATGATACAAATGTTTGCCAAGTACTATGGGGACATCGATAAAACGAACTCGTTGATGTTGATTGCAGTGGTGCTTGATCCTCAATTGAAGTTGGAATTGTTCAAGTGGTGCTACGGACGAATTTATGGTAGTGAAACTAGGTTGATGAGTTGTTAGCAAATTTGAAGGTTGAAGTAGGGCAAATTTTTGAGTATTATTATGATATGTATCAATTGTCATGAGAGAAAACTCAATCTTCTCAAACTTCTAACTCCGCGAAGATTGCTCTTGATTATAATTACATGATCCATAAGAGTCAGAGAAAACCGATGCGTCCAAAACCAAGTTGGATTGGTATCTTAAGGAGCAACTCTCATCTTATGAAGATGGTTTTGACATCTTGTCTTGGTGGAATAATAATGGGAAATCATTTAGTGTTCTTTCCTCCATGGCAAGAGAAATTTTGGCTATTACAGCATCTACGGTTGCTTTTGGTGCAGCTGTTGGCGAGCCGAGATGTGTGCTTGATCAGTTTCATTGTTCTTTGACTCCAAAGGTCCTGCACTCTCTTGTTTTTTCACGAAATTGGTCAAGATCAAGTCCCACCCGTTATTAAGTTGAAGAGAGTCTGGAGAATGCTCAGAGATATGAATCAGGTTTCTACCCCCATTTTAAGTTTATTAACGCTGTTTGTTGTTTCACGGTTCTTCTTTGTTACTCGTCTCCTTAGTATGAATTTTAACGTATTCATTGTCTTTTGCTTCTATGCTTTTTGGTTTTTATAGGGGTAACTTTCATCACTGACCATGAAATCCTGGCAGATGAAGTTTTAAAGACTATGGTAACTTTCTAGTAACATGCTTATGACCGAGTGAAGTTAAACTGATCAGGATCTCATCTGTTGTCTTTTATTTTCGCAGATTTAAAGCTTGAAGTGCTGCAAGAGAGATATGAGTTCAAGGACGTCTTTCTTTTGTGCTTCATTTTCGAAAGCCTCAACCATTTGTGCGGCATTTTCATTGCTTACTCTTCCATCGTGGGTCAATTTTAATCATTTGGGATGCCCAGGTTTAGTAACTTTCTAGTGGACTGTGCATTGCACTAGATTTTTCTATATCCGTGCAACTGAAAATATATTCTAATGATTATTGTTCAACTATAAACTAGTTTAAGTGGACAACGAAAAGACACCAAAGAGGACAATGTGCCTGTGACATTTTGAGGCAGGCACATGGGAGGTTTCAAGGTAACTGAAAAGTTCAAGAGTTACAGGATAGATGTTCTTAGAAATATGGAGCTTTTGCTGACAGATTTTCAGCTTTTGAACTGTGCTGGTTTCTTATATGAAACGTTATTATAGTCGGCACAGTTCTAAAGAAGCTGTGATGGTGCCCGATGGATTTCTTTTCTGTTTCCTGGATAGCTAATATCCGGTGATGGAAGTGTTTTCCGCCAGTAAACATTAAAGCACAGAGCCTTTTTTAAACTTTATCGTTGCCGTTTGAAGCTCTTTTTCTTTTTTATTTGTCCCTTAGAATTTCACCCTTTTTGTCTCTTTACTCATATTGTCCGAGGAGCTTTAGTCCCCGGGTTGATCGACATTCGTTATTCTGATTGCTCAGTTTACCCAAGACAGAGCGGCTATTTTATCTGGCCCTACAAATGCTGATTGAAGGAACTTCTATTGCCATTTGACATGTCTCTTTTTGATTGTTTCAATATGGTAGCCAAGTCTTGATACTTGAAACACTCGGGGAGGTAACTGAGCTTGAAAACCAAGACACAGCTGATCAAGAGTCCTTTGACTTCACATCTTTATCCTCTGACAATGTATACTTTTTGTAACTGCAGTTTTTGACTTTGGGTTTGTCATGGGTCTTGTGACATTTGGCATCAACAAAGCCTGACCGGTTTGGTCCACAAAGTAGCCGTATAAGAACTTTGGGACTAGGAACTTCAGGTGCCCCGGACACCATCTTTCCCCCTGGTGTGTTTCCTTAGTCTTCTGATTATGAATGCAATGTCTGCTCAGAAGGGCATCGCTGCGATGCTTGAGTTCTTACCATTGAATTATTTTTTGGAGTACTGACGAAATTTGCTGGTCACTCTGTTTGCTGTCAATTTTTTGTCCCCCATCATCTGGCCTTGTCTTCCCCCCTTTCCGAAAGAGGCAGACTTCTTTCTCCGGGGAACAGTTTCTGCTGAAATGAGGTTTCTTCAGGCTAGGCCTCGAACTTGTGACCCTCGCGATTGCAACATTTTATGACCAATCGCGAGGCCACAGAAGTGTTTGGCCTGCTGGAATAAGGTTTGAAGATGTACAAACCGGACTGCGCCCATAAGAGCATATAATTTTGGCCAAGTCCATTAAAAATCTTTATGGCCGAAAATTATAATACTGTGCTAAGTTGGAATTAATTCATTAGGAAAGCAACTTTTTTTTTTTGGGTCAAATTAGGAAAGCAACTTGAGGAGCAAGAATTCACAAAATATGTGAATAGGAAGTTTCGGAACTCAGAAAAAGCAAAGTTCTCTCTTTCCCTTGTAGTCGCTACTCGCGTCTCCCGGTGTTCTACGACCGCCGCCCCTGCAGCCACATCTATGATATCCCAGCGGCTCTTTTGAGTAAGTTTCTGCAGTGTTGCTCAAACCGACGCCCCACCTGCACCAACTAAAGATCCCGGAGGTCTTCTAGACATCGTCAACAGTCCTGGTGACGCCCAGGCTGTCCATCGAAGGCAGCAGCTCCTTACAGCCACCGACGTCGGTGTCCTTTGACTGGGACGACTTCTCGGTGAAGTATTTGACTCCGCGCCCTCGAGCCAGCACAGAACTGCGCTTACAAGTTTCTCAACAGCAGCCCGCTCTTGCAGTTCAGTACTTGCACATCATCATAAACTCCGGACGCTGCCAGCTCATCTCCGGAGAACACCTTGCTGTGGCCGAGAGTTTTCTTTGCCGTCCAGCTTCCAACCGCGGTCGTCTAGCTCCTCGCATCCACCAGTCGTCAAGGCGTTCCTCGGTGGCCATCAAGCAAGCCTTCACCGCTGTGACCGACTGGTTCACAAAGCTTGCCGCACTTAATCTTTTCTTTGCAGGTTCAGCAAGTGTCCAGCAAACTACACTAGAACCACCAGCGGTTTTCTAGGAGCCACGGTGAACGTCCCATTAATTCAATCCTCGGCTGTGCTCAACAAAATTTAGTCGTGCCGGAGTTCCTCACCGCCGGCCACTGTGAAATCTTGCTGACGGTCCCGATCTTTGGAAACAAATATCCGAATTAGGTAATGCCCTAAACTGAACACGATTTGATTATTCCATTGCTTAATTTGGATTCATTGAAATCTAACTTGATTATTTTGAGATTTTTAGTCATCTCAAATTTTCCTATTTCGAACTGTGTGTGAAATCTTGTCGCATGTAGTATATGTATTATACTAATATTCAGCTATCGCAGTTCCCTGGTGATATTCGGTGCTTTAATGATATCTAGCGTTTGCCTTGCTGATATCCACCGTTTACCTTGTTGATGTTCAGCCTTCACCTTACTAATATTCACGTAGTTACTTTGTTGATATCCACGCAATTCTTTTTTTCCTTGTTTTTCGGATATGATCAATTGTTCTAACCTGTGTATTTTGACGACGATAGTTGATAGTTACGTGGATACTGTAAACCTAAAACCTTGAAACTTCCATGTCAATATGGACTTTTCATTCTTCTAGACTTGTTAATGTAGGTTTTTCAGTCGTAAAGAATCCTTTTAGCAAGAATATTACCTAAAACATAAACACTTCTTGAATTTATCAAGATCGATATAAACCATGGTTAGTTTTGTAACTTCAAAAAATATAAAGAGATTTTCAACATGCAGAACATTTTTTTTCTCATCGCGTCATCCAACGGATGTCAATTGATGCTATGCAAGTCCAAAGCCCACTTGTGAATAGGAATGTTGCACCAACAAGAGATTGAAACGCAACAAAACATACATAAGATACTGTTTCGTCGGAAAATTGCTCTCACGACGAAATATAATTCATCGAAAGTTATTCTTCGGCTTTTAATGAGAGAGGATCGGGTTCTGTGGCGACTCCGGACAGGAAATATCTAGGCGGACAAGAAATGATCATGAACTTTTACTTCGAACTGGACTGTACGTACAAACCGTACTGGGATTTAATTGACGACAAAACTTGAAAATGTAGTCACACATGTACATAAAGATGAAACACCGGAATTTAATCGATGACGTAGCACCGGGATAGAGATACATGCCGGAATTTAATGTACAACGCGAATCGAAAAGCTACAGCTAAGGAAAAATAAAGTACGGTGCAAGAAAATAAAGATAATTGAAAGATAATATATTGTTTGATTTGTCGTAATGGTCGTGTGGTAATTGCTCTTTAGTAGTTTCCAACGGTTGTGCCCATGTTGTTTTATTTCGAAAATCTTGTTTATGTCCATGTAATGCTTCCTATTTTTAAGATAATCGTCTCATGATTTTGTTTACAAGTGACAATTGCCCCATAATCATGCTTCCAAGTAACTGTTCCCTTAAAATATGTGCTCCTTAGCGGTTTTCCAACAGTTGCGTTGAGTCCATTACCTTGACGGTTTATTCAACTCCACTACATTGACGGTTTATTCAACTCCACTACATTGGTGGTTGCTTCAACTCTACTACATTGACGGTTACATCTTCGATGGTTGCATCCGAGATTGTTGACTCCACTCTTAGTCGATTCCTTCAAGTTGGCTATTCTTCACTAAAGTTCCTATCCTTTTTTCGCATCCTGACTAGTCATGACCATCCACTTATTTCCAAAATCAAAAACTCTATAGTGTTTTTTTGAGAAAACTCAAAACATAAAAGTTGTAGATCGATGAGTCTTCGTTCTTTTGACTTTAGAATCAAGTCAATCTGATATGTATCAATAAAGTTATGACCATTTTCCCGAATTAGCATAGAGTTGAAATTGCCACATTTTGACCGATCACGACTGACCACTTCCTTCCAAAATAGAAGAATCGACAGTGCTTTCCTGAGAAAACTCAAAACATAAAAGTTGTATATCCGGGAGTCTTCGTTCTTTTGGCTTTGGAATCAAGTCAATCCGATACGTGTCGATAAAGTTATGACCATTTTCCTGAATTGATTCAAAACTGAAATTTCTGCTTGTTTTCCCGATCCTGTCAATAATAACAAAAAATTGGTCATTTTTTGGTGTAAACATATACACATGACACATGTCTTTGACATATGTCCTTTGTGTAGGCAACTTAATGATATTTGCTTTTACGTTACCTCATGCCTCTACCATGTGTTTTTTGATGATATTTGCTTCCATGTTACCTCATGTCTCTGCCATGTGTCCTTTGATGATTTTGGTACAAACACTCATCTACCACGATTGAACCATCATTGATGCACTAAATGGATATCACTTTCTACAATCGTCGACGACGGGACGTGTAATTCATGCCTCTATCATGTATTTTTCATATCGACAAGTTGACTATCTTTTAGTGTAAACATATACCAAAAACTAAATAGTTGGCGTATGTTTGCTTTGTATTAGCGTCAAAACAACCTAAAACATTCAACCCAATTGAAAGAGATTGACGTGACAACGCACAGCCTTTCTTTTGGTGCACTTGTTGCTGTCATTGTCCCTATTAGTAACACATATGATGGTCTCTGTCATGGTTCTTCCTAACATACTTCTTATAAAGATCATATAACAGCGTAGGATTAACGTATATAATGTTAAAGTGCGTGACCAAAATACGGGCAACTGATTACTACATAGGGATTTATAAAGAGGAAAAAGGGGATTGAGGAGGGGATGATAATGTTGATATAAACATTTTTGATCGATTTCATGAATTAAGTTATGGTAAAATCACTTTGAATCATTATGTTTATTAATTTTGGCTTATTGCATCATTTAATAAACTGATTTTAATAGACTTTTGATATTCTTAAAATATTGCTCATTTTCCATAGCAGTAATTTTTCAAGAGACGACAAAAGCATTGTCGAGAAAGGAAGGAGCAGACCGTTGTTGGACCCAACGAATTTTATGTTCTTCTCGTCTAGACAGAAAGTCACAAGTAGCACTAGGTGTTCATAGATTCATCATATAAAATCGATCTAGCGACATGACGATTTCTAAGATGGTATAAGCATAAATGAAATTTCTATTGAAGCACCCACAAAAGAACTTTCGTCCTCAATTGACAATCTCCACAAAAAAAAATTATAACGATGGAGATTCATCGGGTTTATAAATAATAGTTGCTGAATTCACGACGTCATTTCCCTTCTCGCTGTCCAAGCAGAAATGGCCAATGTATCACAAAATAGAATAAATTAAATTAACGAAGCATATAAAAGAACGACAAAACTGCCGCCAGAGGACATATTCGACCAAGAATCCTCCCGACCTCTCAACGCAACGTAAATAATAATCAACATAAAAAGCCTGGAGCCTCATCCCCGTCTCCTCCAACTACCAAACGTCAAATTACTCACTTTGAGCCCGGGAGATAAACGGCTGCATCGCGATGACTCATGCCGAGCTCGTGTTCGTCCCAATCCCTGCCATGGGCCATCTCGTATCGATGGTCGAGATGGCCAAACTCCTCGTCGACCGCGACCCCGCCTCTATATCTCCTTCCTCATCATGAAGCTCCCAATCGACTCCGACGTCGACTCGTACATAAACTCGCTCGCCACCTCTGTGGCCACCACCCGCATCTGGTTCGTCCACCTCTCGCGTGAGAACACTAACGCTGATCTCTCCTCGCACAATTTTTTTCAACCACTTTATCGAGAGCAACAAGCCCCACGTCAAGCGGGCCGTCGCCGAGCTTGCCAACTCGGCTGGCTCGACCAGGCGGCTTGCCGGGTTCGTTCTCGACATGTTCTGCACCACAATGATCGACCTAGCGGACGAGTTCGGAGTCCCATCCTATGTCTTCATCCCGTCAGGCGCTGCGTACCTTGGCATGATGCTGCACCTTCAGTCGCTACAAGACGAGCACCACGTGGACATAACCGAATTCAGGGACTCGGCTGGCGAGCTGGGCTTCCTGACTTTCAAAAACCCAGTGCCATCCAAGCTCTTACCCTCCATGGTTCTGATGAAGGAGTCGGTCAGACCATCCCTGGAGCGTGCCAGGAGGATAAGAGCGGCCAAGGGCATTATCATAAATACGTTCGACGAGCTTGAACCGCATGCAGTGAGGTCCTTGGCAGGCCTCGGGGCGCCCGCAGTGTACCCAGTGGGGCCCATATTGAATCTGAAGGGTGAAACTAAAAAGAAGGCTAACGGTGGCAGCCAAGGCGATGACATCATGGAGCAGCTCAACACACAACCGCCTTCGTCGGTGGTTTTCCTGTGCTTTGGGAGAGTGGGGAGCTTCGATGAGGACCGGGTGAAGGAGATGGCCTGCGCGCTGGAGCGGAGTGCACACCGTTTCCTGTGGTCCCTACGGCGACCACCTTCGAAGGGCAAGATTGGGATCCCGATGTGGACGCTGCCGAGGTCTTGCTGGAGGGGTTCTTGGATCGGACGGCTGACGTCGGGAAAGTGATTGGGTGGCCCCGCAGGTTGCAGTCTTGGCCCACCCAGCAATTGGGGGGGTTCGTGTCCCATTGCGGATGGAACTCTATTTTAGAGAGCATATGGTTCGGCGTGACGATGGCCACATGGCCCTTATACGAAGAGCAACAATTCAACGCATTCGAACTGGTCGTGGAGCTTGGCTTCGCGGCAGAGATCAAGCTGGACTACAGGAGCGATTTCTGGATGGAGAGCGATGTCGTCGTTATCGTGACAGCAGATGAAATTGAGGGTGGAATAAGGAAGTTAATGGAGGGCGAGGAGGCCAGGGAGAAGAGGAAGAAGTTGAGGGAGGTGAGTGAGAAGAGTAGGAAAGTGTTGGATGAGGATGGCTCTTCTTACTTATCTTTGGGTCGTTTAATTGAGGACATCTTCAATAATATGCCTTGAATTAGGTAACTGCTATGATTTAGCAGTTCTGGTGTCTGAATAAGGAAAAGGTTGCTTTCATTCTATTAGATCAACTTGTACTCATTAAAGTCGTCTTAACGTGGAAATTTTAGATTAATAGTCAACCACATAAAGGAGATTTTCTCATATTTGTGGGTCCAAGAGAACGTTGAAAGAGTAAATCTAGCAAATCTAGCGTAGATCATCGATGTAATAATATTTTTCACGAGCTGCCTTATCTGCTCTTAATTTAATGGTGAGTAAGAGATTGATCGAAAATCATCAAAACAAGGGTGGATCTAACCTTTACACGAGTGTGTACTCTAATGTTGAACAAATGGGGCCTCCTCCTAGAGCTCAACATATGAGAAATGAAAAAATTCAGCATAGATTTGGCTTATAAATGTTCTGAAGAATTTAATCAATCATAGTGTATGAATAACATGAAAATATTTGTGTGAAATATTTATCTAAACAAGTTCGTCGTGAACTGATTCTCTGTGCAACGTTGAATTTATGAATCTTTTGTCAAATTTTCATAGTGACGACTTAAGTCACTTAATAATCTCCTGTACATCAACATAGGCCATTGTTTGATTGCATTAGTATGTACGGATACAACTATTCCCTTTTTCCTTTTCTTCTTGCACTTTGTGCATTTTTTATGCACCAGAATAATACTTTTCAAGAAATTTTAGCACTTGAAATGGTGGTGTAATTGCTAAATTCTTGGGAAAGTTTTGTGAAACTACAAAAAGGTTATCGGCTCCTCGCATGCCATTTACAACTTGTATTAGGGTGTGCAACCGGATTGGGTTTACCCGGAAACCGGACCGGCCCACCCGAAAAACAGGTTCGGGAATCGGTTCCGGTTAAAACCGGTCCGGGTACCTGTTCCATTTTTTGGAACCGGTTAGAACCGGTCCGGTTTCCGGTTCCGAGTAAGAACCAACCCGGACCGGTTTTAGAACCGGTTTTAAGATAATATAAAAAAAAAACAAAAAAAACCCCAGATCTAGATCACGATCTTTGTCTGCCGCTTCTCTGTCTCGGTTCTCTCTTTGTCTCAGTTCTCTCTTCGCTGATCACCGCAAGAACGCAATTACGCAACCAAGGAGGCTCCTCGTTCACTTCACCCATCCGGCTTTTGCTGATCCGAGTGAGTCCTCCATTCCCTCAATCTCTCTTCTTTGTCTTTGTTGCAAGGTCGGAAGCTCAAGCTTCGAATCTGTTCTAATGTTGGGGAAGTGTTCGAGTTCGAGTTTGAGGTTTTGTGTTCAATCGAGTTTTAGGGTTTTTTTTTGTGGGCTTGGGTTGGTGTAGAAGATTCTCTAAGTTTTGATTGAAGGACTTGAAGGAATAGACACCATTCTTGGTCCGATTTTTTTTTTTTTTTGAAATTTTTATCTCTTGCTTCTTGGACTTTCGAGTTTGTATAATGGAAGAATGTAAGCATTGGTTGGTTATCAACTTGGGTGGTTGGTCTCAACTCGAAACTCTATATGTTGCAAGCTCATTATACTTGAAAAAAAAATGAAATCAGAAAAAGGAAAAGGTTCTTGGGTAGAACACGAAACCGGATCGAAAAAGGTGGTCGGTTCCAAAAACAGGGTCCAAGGAAAATGGTCGGTTTAGGTTCTAAAAATATGGACCCAACCCACCCTGGAACCAATCACCCTTGTATTACTGTGAAATGGCCAGCCTACTTTCTGCAGTGAATAATCGGGCAAACGATCCAGATTTATGTCTTAGATCCATGTCAAGAAGATTTGGTCCACTGCTATGGGGATATTTACAAAGCAAATTGTGTTGATGGCGGTAGTCCTAGATCCACGATACAAGCTGAAATTGATCAAATTCTTCCATGTGAGAATCTATGATTGGGAGGTAGAGAAAGTTGATGAGATCTTAACGAATTTGAAGGTCGAGTTGGGGCGACTTTTTGAGTTTTGTCGTGCTCAAGAACTTCCAACACCGTGTGAAGAATCAAACAAGATACACTTTACTGTTATTTCTTACAAGTATTTATAGTACAAGGTAGCTAAATAGTTGGATCGAGCATTTACTACCTTTTGGTTATTTAAAATGGCATAACAAAGCATCTCTTGAAATATTTTGGGAACTAAATAGTTGTGAAATGATTTGGAAAATGCTTTATGAAATGTATTCTTCTTGATGGAAGGAATTGAGAAAGGTTATATATAGTGATTTATGATCCCGATTTATAAAATGAATTCTAAAATGATTTTATGACTAGTTGGAGGATTGTATTGATGGTTTTATGCTCTTGTCACCATGATCTAAACCCATTAAAGGATTATTATTGTGCATACAATTCTCAGGATGTCTATTTGGGCTAAGCCGCCAATTGACATACGTGAATACCTATGCGGGTGATCTTGGTAGGCACTGTCACGGGGTGTTAAGCATGCGATAGTTTGTTATTGAGCACTAGATTGATAAATAGAATGGACCATCATTGATTGCTTTGGTATTATTGATTGAACGGGTATTTTTTATATGTATAAAGTTTTTTGAAGTGATATAACTCATTTTTTATCTTGGACATATACTATGTACCAGATTTCGATAAATGTGTTTCTGAGTTGTTTACAAATATGCATAATGAATGCTCATTCTACTTAGAAGAGATTTTTATACTACTCCATGAGTGGTGATTTGCTCATCCCATTCATCACGATTCTTTTTTTGCTTCTACAACTATAGGCAAAATAGGACAAGAACAATAGCAATAGAGGACTTTTAGGAGTTGGATTTTGGTATAAGTAGAGATATTTGTACTTATGTTGGATATTCATTTGTTGGGTTTAGTATGTCAACCATTGGATATATATACATATAATTGTTGGTGGACTTTAGAACTCTAATCCTATAACCAGTTTGTTGTTTTATCACACACACATATGTATGTGCTCGTATATGTATATGTATATATTGAAAATGTGTTAATGTCGGTTATGTGCATGAGGCTGCGTCCTTTAGATAGGAGGACGGCCATGTCATTTTCTTGCTACTTGTAGAGTTGGGGGCGTGACACCTCATCATTGACATGATTTGCACCGCAATTATTTCTCAATTTTGTGATCAATGAGTTAGCTGCTCAAGTTGGTATCTTAACTCTAAGCTTTTTTTTTTTTTTTTTTTGCCTCAACAGTTAATCAAACAAGGAGCTCCGTAGGCTAGAGATCCAACCCACGTCTCTCTCTATTATCTCGTTTACTTCCTCAAGTATTGCAGGGTCCTCGTGGACGAACCTGGAGTACCCTTTAGTTTACATTTTCCGGCTTGCGAACCAATTGATTGAAGACCGATTTTGCGGCCGTTGCATGGAAGGCCAAATCAATAGACTATACCGTTCTTTCTTTTGCAGTCGGGAAATTTCCATGATAGAACAACGCACCCTTTGTTGGTTGACATTTGTCAATTAGTTGTCCCTTTTTTATCAATGTGTCGTCGAACGATTGACCATCGATGTCGTACGTCATGATTTTGCTAGTTGAGATTTATCAATTAGTTGCCCCTTTTACTCGATGTGTCGTCGAACAATTGACGATTGATGTCGTACAACATGAATTATTAGTTGAGATTTATCAATTAGTTGTCCCTTTTTTCTCAGTGGGTCATCGAATCATTGACAATTGACGTTGTGCGGTGCAGAGGCCCACTTGCAATAGCGAGAGAGATTGACACGACAATGAACACGGCCTTTGTTTTTGTGCACTTGCGCCTGTCGTTGTCGCTCCTTATAATATGCGCCCCTTTTTGATTTTTGTGGAGTGATTTCTTTCGTTGGTGGGCTTTTGTTATTCATAAAATTCTTTGTGGTGCAGAAGAAAAGTGACCCCTGCTTTTGATGAAGTACATTAAATATACACACACATATATATATTGCACACTTTAGGTTTCTAATCAACAGAATGATCTTGCATATGTCTGTGTGGACAAAATTTCTACGTACAAGTAAAATCGTAGAAACGTCCTACAATGAATGTTTACTATGTTAAAGTGTAACATCCACAGTTCTGGTCCATATATCGATCATGGAAAATGGCCCAGGGAATCAATGTGCCAATATTGAGGATTGGTCATGAACCGATTGGCCCGGTCAGAAAGGGCGACTAAGGAACAACCATGGTTTGATCAAAGGATCGGCCACGAGTAGGCCAAGGGATTGACAGTGAATCGATCCATTGATCACGCAAGTCGACCAAAGCTATTTGGCCGTGGATCGACCACTCGACCATGAGGGTTGGTCATGGGACAATCACGCACCGTCACAGATTGATCGATAGACAGTCATGGATCGATTATGCGTGGTCATGCACCGGTCGCTAGTGATTTCACTTGATCATGCATTGGTTATAGGCGATCATGGACTGATTCCGTGTGACCGTGCGTCGGCTACGGATTGATCGATTTCACGTGATTACATGATAGCTGAGAGTTGACCACGGATCGGTTATGCTCAACCATGGCTCGGTCATGAACCAAGTGACTCACCAACTTAGGTGGCAAGGAACTTACGTGACAAGGAATTAGGTGGCAACTTACTTTAGGCAATCAATGTGGGCATTTTTGTGAAGAGGATGAATCACCCTCTTAGGTGGCTAAGAAAAGATTTGGTAATCATTGCCATGAGATTTGGCTCAGAGAACAAGTTAGGCTAAGTCATCATTATATGGTGACTCATTAGCCAAATGAACTAATAGGAAAAACACACAAAGGATTCTTAATCATTTCCTAGGACCTTCAGGCGCCACATAACTAAGATAGCCAAGCCACTCTAAGAAAGCTCATTAGACCACTTTGTTAGGGCATTTAATGAGAGAAAGGTCTATAAATAAGACACCACCCCCTTCATTCTCACCACGCTTAGCTCACTTCTTCTTCTCCTTTCCTTTTGCACCCTCTCTCCTTCTCGGCTTTGCTTTCCATTCCCCTTCATCGTTCGGCCACCACTTGGCCAATTGCTGCCACTTCGTCAAATTGTAAGTGAAATTAATAACCCTTAGCTAGGGTGATATTCTATGTTGTTGAATTTGGACTTTTGCTCACCCGTACTTTGTTGTGTGTATGATGAGAAATGCTTTTGTTTGGTTTGCTAATGTCTTGTATTTATGTGGATGAACACGTCCCGGGTCATGAATGAGTCTCGATTGGTTATGGGAACTGGCGTTGAGGTGTGATAGCATTGAGGCACGTTGATTTAAGCCTCACTCGACTTCAGACTGACATTAATGTGAGTCGGCTCAAGCCACGAGTCACGTGTCGTGCTCGATTTCATCAATTTAGTTGTAATATTATAGGCCATGACACACATACACACCTGTATGAGCAAGCCTTTGGGTTTTGTTTGCATTGACTAAGAAACAAAGATAAAAAAAACTAGCTTGTGTGAATGCTTGTTGTGTAGTCACATAAAAGAAATAGCCGTCGCCAATGAATTTTGGTGACGTTACTCAGTGGATTCTAGATGGAAGTCCCTAAGAGTATGGGATGCTTGGTGGATTTCGGATACCCAGCCCTAAAGTCTGAAAGTCCTTGAAAGTATGAGATGCTTGGTGGATTACGGATGCCCAGCCTCGAGGCGAAAGCTCCTGAAAGTATGGGAAGAACCGTGTGAGACGGTTAATGAACCTTTGATGTATGTTGATGTGTGTTGTTGTTAAGATTGTTAATAAGTTGAAGGTAGATCGTGCCTTAATGGTAAGCCGGAATTGATCACCTGCATATAGTCAAGGTACAACAATAGTATTACTATTGATCTGCCATTGATGTTGTGGTGCGAGTAATGTTCGTATGCTGGGTTCAACAATGAGACATCCTCTTAACTTAGGATTTGTGATTTTACTTATCAAGTCTTGATTCACTCCGTTGTCTTTTCAAATTTGTAGGTATGGATGTTTTATCTCCTCTTCATGATGGTGTACCGATTTTGGAGTTGCAGCCTTGCTAGAGGAGATAGGAATCCCCCGGTCTATGTTTTTGGATAGGAGGATAATGTAAACATGAAGTGCCCTTAGAAAAAAAAAGGGGCTTATAAATGTACTGAGGCAATATGGAAGTAGTGTGTTTTATATAGTGTTTTCCTTGTGGCTTGTTTGTTGTGTTGTCCGGATGTTTGTTGTTGTACATGCTTTCACATAATTGTAACAAAAAGATAAAAAGAACTTGGTTAGCAATACGCCTGGGACGTTGCATTGATAACCCCCAAAGTGAGGTCGTTACATAAAGTACATGAATGAAATAAAGACGGGTGCATCGCACGAGCAAAAATGACTAGTAGTACATAAGGGTTTATAAAAGAAAAAAAAAAAAAGGGATCGAGATAAAGACAATAAAGTTAATGTTGATACAAACCTTTCGGATATGACTCGTGAATTAAATTAAGGTAAAATCACTTTCAATCGTTCTATTAATTAACTATCACTTATTGCATCGATTAATAATCTGATTTTGATAGACTTGTAATATTCTTACCATATTGCTTATTGATATATAATGGCTATTTGTCAAGGGACGAGAAAAGCATTGCAAAGAAAGGGAGGAACGAGTCGCCAGACCTAGCCAATTTTATATTCTTCTCATCTGGACGAAAAGTCACAAGTAGTATTAGGTCTACATTTAACCAATTTTTATGTTCTTCTAATCTTGACGAAAAGTCACAAATAGCCTTAGGTCTACACGGACTCAATTAATAAGATCGATCCGGTGACGTGACAAATCCCAAGATGACATGACCATGAA
Organism: Syzygium grande; assembly: GCA_024733475.1. Lineage (NCBI taxonomy): Eukaryota > Viridiplantae > Streptophyta > Magnoliopsida > Myrtales > Myrtaceae > Syzygium > Syzygium grande. The sequence continues at coordinate 26,319,402 of JAMXDD010000004.1, read as the reverse complement.
TGGAATTAATACTTAAGCACCGTAAATGGAATTTTTGGACATTCATTGGATTTAAAGGTGGATCGAGTCATGCCAGTAATGTGATGACAGTTCAAGACTCACTAAGCACAGTGTGGAGTCGAAACTACGCCTCTAATTGATTGCAACCAGCAAAACCATGACGTCGATTTCCTCCTTGCCGTTCAGGCATCTCTCTCTGCTTTCTCTTCTTTCTAGTTCCATACAAATAAAGAATAACCAATGTCTCACAAAAAACGGCAAATATGCCAGCACAAAAAGGTATACAACCAAGAAGTCTCACAAGAACGGCAAATATGCCAGCACAAAAAGGTAAACAACCAAGAAGAATCTGCCCCACCTCACAACACGACGACACATAATAATCAGCAGAAAAGGCCTCGTGCCTCGTCACCGTAACTTCAAAAACAGTCGCAGAACTTCCAAAGCCCTCACTTGAGCAGGGGAAATAATGGCGATGACCCATGCCGAGCTCGTGTTCATCCCAACCCCTGGCATGGGCCATCTCAAGGCGATGGTCGAGATGGCCAAGCTCGTCGTCAACCGTGACCCCCGCCTCTCCGTCACCGTCCTCATCATGAAGTTTCCCTTCGACTCCTTCGTCGACTCGTACACAAACTCGCTTGCCACCTCCGTGGCTGCCCCACGCCTCCGCTTCGTCCACCTCCCGCGTGAGGACACCGACACTGAATTCTCCTCGAGCCATTTCCTCACCAACTTCGTGGAAAGCAACAAGCCTCATGTTAAGCGGGCTGTTGCTGAGCTCGCTGACTCGGCCGGCTGGACTGGGCGCCTTTGCAGGGTTCGTTCTTGACATGTTCTGCACTACCATGATAGATCTGGCAGACGAGCTTGGAGTCCCGTCCTATGTCATGTTCACATCGAGCGCTGGGTTCCTCGGCATGATGCTGCACCTCCAGTCGCTGCAAGACGAGTACCATGTGGACATAACCGAATTCAAGGACTCAGCCGCCGAGATGGACTTCCCGAGTTTCACAAACCCGTTGCCAACCAAGGTCTTACCGCCCCTGGTTCTGACGAAGGTAACAGTCCGACCGTTCCTGGAGCACGCTAGGAGGATGAGAGAGACCAAGGGAATTATTGTAAATACGTTCGACGAGCTCGAACCGCATGCACTGAGGTCCTTGGCGGGCCTCGGGGCACCCGCGGTGTACCCCATTGGGCCCATACTGAAACTGAAGGGTGAGACGAACACGAAGGCCTACGGTGGCCGCCAAGGCGATGACATCATGGAGTGGCTCGATGAGCAACCGCCTTCATCGGTGGTTTTCCTGTGCTTTGGGAGTTTTGGGAGCTTAGGCGAGGACCAGGTAAAGGAGATGGCCTGCGCGTTGGAGCGAAGCGGGCACCGCTTCCTGTGGTCCCTACGACAGCCACTGCCGAAGGGCAAGGTTTGGTTCCCGAGTGACTTAGTGGACCCTACGGAGGTTTTGCCTGAGGGGTTCTTGGACCGGACGGCTGCCGTCGGGAAAGTGATTGGATGGGCCCCACAAGTTGCTGTCCTGGCCCACCCAGCAATTGGGGGTTTCGTGTCGCACTGTGGATGGAACTCCACCCTAGAGAGCATATGGTTCAACGTGCCGATGGCCACATTGCCTCTACACGGAGAGCAACAGTTCAATGCATTCGAGCTGGTGGTGGAGCTGGGCCTTGCAGTGGAGATCAGGATGGACTACAGGAGGGATCCCAGGATGGAGAGCGATTTCGTCGTGACGGCGGAGGAAATAGAGGGTGGAATAAAGAAGTTAATGGAGGAGGTCGACGGCGAGAGGAGGAAGAAGGGGAAGGAGGCGAGTGAGAAGAGTAGGAAGGCATTAGTTGAGGGCGGCTCTTCTTACTTGTCTCTGGGCCGTTTAATTGAGGACATCTTGAATAATATGCCTTAATTGAGGTGACTGCAATGGTTTGAGCAGTTCTAGTCTATGCCCGTTGAATAAAGAGAAGCGGCTTTCGTTGTGCTAGATCAATTCGTCCTCATTAAAGTCAGCTTAAAGTGGAAATTTCAGATAATTCCCCTTTTCCCGACATGTAAGCCCTCGCATCGCATAACGCTCCAGAAAATTATCAAACACCTTCTCTCTGTGCTGGGGAAGAGCCAAAAGCTGTAATAATGGATGCCACCATCGTAGCTTCTTCTTCCTTCTTCTTACTTCACTCCACCTCGTCCCGCTGGACTCTCTTCGCGCTCTTCGAACTCTTCCTCGTCCTGCACGCCTCGTCTCGGACAGCTCGAATCGGTCCCCATCGATCTTTGGGATCTCCAATCTCTCTATTCGAGGCACAGATGGCCACCGTCAACCGTCAACGCGCTCTCTCTGTCGGTCGTTGGTCCCCCCAGTCACCCCTCGTTCTTGCGCCCCCTTGTTGCGACTTACGACATGTCGATCCGAGCTCCATTTTTATGGCGTTTTTCGATTGTTTGGTTACATTGGTGTGTGCGTGGATGCCACCATTCCATTCGCTTTGTCCTTTTCTTCTCGAACTGTTCGCGAAAATACTTCACCTGCACCGCAAGTACTGCCACCTTTCAAAGAAGTTTTCGTCTTAAAACAGTCCGTGAACCATTCTACCACTATCGACAATCTTCGGATTGAAGATAGCCAGCCTTTTTCCCATTCGATAATTTATATCTGTGAACGAAAACAATTTGCGATTTTGCATGAATATAGTATTCTGAAAGTTGCCTTACTCATGTGCTTCGTCCTCGCTCTCACCGTCGACGCATGAAGCATGCTGGGGTTGATTCTCCTTCAAATTCACCGGGCAAACTTACATTACGAATTAATGCGAGTGACCAAGGATATGATGTTAAGGACTGAATATGGCCATGCCCAATGTTTATCTTAACGATTTGGGAAAATTGTCCAAAAACAAAAAGTCCTAAATTTATTATACAGCGGACATTTCAGCCTTAAACATTTCAACTTAATTAATTTAATCCTAAACCTTTCAACAATTTGTCGATTGAGTCATTTTGGCTAATTTTGGCCAAAAATCGCTAATATGTCTGTCCAGTCAATGCCAATGGTCCTAAGTGGCATTGGCACGGCTGGTGCTGATATGGTTAATTATTTAAAAATTCTATTTTTATCTCTCTTTTTTTTCCTTTTTTTAATGTTTTTTCCTTTACTTTTATCTTTACTTTTTCTTTTTTTTCCCTATTTCCCTCCACTGATTGCTGGGTCTTAGCAATGGTCGGCGGAGGTCGCTAGCCACAGTCAAGGGCCGGGATGCCTCGCTGGCCTAGATCCGAAAAGGGCTCACATCCCTTGCCTAGATTTGGTGATGGCGTCCCGTCCCTTGCTGGCCTAGATGAGAGATGTATCAATGAGGTATTTTTTGAATTTGGATTTTGGTATAAGTTGAGATAGCTGTATATGTATTTACGATGGATTTAAAACACTGATCTTGTAAGTGCACATAAGCCTGCAGTGGAAAACTGTAATTCCAACATTTGGAAGAGAAGATTTAAAAGTGCATCGACATTTTGTTAATAAACGAATAAACATCATCGGGAAGATTTATCAGACAAGGAGCTTTGTAGGCTAGAGAACCGACGCATGTCTCTCTCTTACCTCGTTTACTTGCTCAATCAGCGGAGAATCATAATGGACAGACAAAGAGTACCCTTTAGTTCCTCGTTCAAGGCTCACGAACCCATTGATTGACGACCGATTTTGTGACTGTTACATGCATAGTTATTTTTTTGGCGGTCGGGAAATTTGTAAGATAAAACAATGGACTGTCGCTTGTGTTATCCAATGGTTGAGATTTATCAATTAGTAGACCATTTTCTCTCAATTTGTCGTCAAATGATTGACATCGGCGCTATAATTGTACAGTACAAAGCCCACCTGTGGATAGGTCGCTTTCAATAGAGAGAGATTGAAACTTACCAAATTATCCATAAGATACCAAAATGTTAAATACGTGACCTCTGTGTACTTTGAAATAACGCCAAAACAACCGAAAGCATTCGATCCATCTGAAAGAGATTGACATGACGATGCACAGCCTTGTTTTTGTGCGCTTGTCCTGTCGTCGTCGCTATTAGTGATGTTTCCGAGTCCAATGGTTCAAAAAATATGAAAGTTTTCGTCTTGCTTCATTATAATATGCGATTTTTATTTTTCTTTGTGGAGAACGATTTATTTCATTGGTTCTTCGCGATTCATAAGAAAAGTGACCGATGCTTTTGACAATGTACACGCTAAATATATGATTTGCTCACTTTGGGTTTCTTACTCAATAGAATATTCTTGCATTTGCCTGAGTAGAAACAGCGTCTACTATAACCCTATGTACAATTATAATCATATAACAGTCATACAATGAATGTCTATGAAATTAAGGTATGTGAACAAAATAAGGAATGGTGCATTGCACGGGCAAATGACTAGTACATGAGGATTTATGAAGAGAAAAACTAGGATTGAGAAAAAGATGATACAGTTAATGTTAATATAAACCTTTCTGAAGGAGCTCATGCATTAAGTTATGGTAAAATCACTTTGAATCGTTCTGTATATTAATTATAACTTATTGTTTTTAATAAACTGATCTTCATAGACTTTCAATATCTTAAACTATGGCTCTTATTATATAGAAGTCATTTGTCAAAGGACGAGAAAAGCATTGCTCAGATAGGAAGGAACAAATCGTCAAAGCTAACTGTTTGCACAAAAAAATGACCAATTTTTAGTTATTATTGACATGTGATAAACTTAATCGAAGAAAGTAGAGGTTGGTCATTTATGTATAGAACTATCAACATCTTGAAGAATCGACAACTTGAAGGAATTGATAAAAAGTATTGTCGACAATCTCGGATGCAACCATCAAAGAAGTAATCATCAATGTAGTGGAATAAAGCAACTGTCAAGATAGTGGAGCGGAAAAAATCGTCAAGATAGTGGAGTCAATGAAACCGTCAAGGTAGTTGAGTCAATATAATCGTTTGGTAACCTCTATTTGTAACTTCCGTGGGTAACTGTTGATAGTAGGCTTTAAATAGGCCCACTCCTCCCCCCTCGCGCACGCGCACAAATAAATAAACATGTTATTTTTCAATTATCTTTCAATTCTTACACTATACTTATAGTTTTCATATTTCACGTCATCGATTAAATTCCGGTGTGTATCTTTATTGTAGTTCCTAGATGCTTCATCAGCGATTGAATTCCAGCGTTGTACTTTTATGTTCTCAAGTTTTGTTGTCGATTAAATTTTGACACAGTTTGTGTACATTCGATTCCGTTTGAAGTGATTGCGTTCTCAATTCTGACACAATTTGCGTATGTTTAGTTTCTTTTAAAGTAAAGTTATCGATTCCCTTATCCACTTGTGATATAATTTCCTATCCGAAATCGCCACAAAACATATCTCCTCTAATAAAAATCAAAAAATGACTTTCAGTGAAAGTTATTTCGTTGTGGAGTCAAATTCCAACGAAACAACTTTTTGACATGCCCGATAAGACCAATGTGGTCGATTTGAGAAAGAACAATGTCGAAAACAAGGAATCACCTAGAGTTAAATCATGCTGCAGGTAACAACCCCAGTGATACGACTACCCAGTCCGAGACCTCAATAGCACCAGCAATAGAGCCAAGCAAAAATATTTTCATAGCATATAGATGTTAGGTGCATTTGCATTAATATAATTTAGTAAAAACATGTTTTCCTCTTGTTTTATTTATTTTAAAAAAAGTCATTATAAATTTAAAAAAAGAAGAAAAAAACAAAAAACAAAAAACAAAAGAGGGAGAAGACAAAGGGGAGCTCTTCCCCGTGACCCACCTCTGACACTTACAGCAAAGAAGAAAAAGGGGGGAAAGGACCCAAAAAAGAAAAAGTTGACAAGAAGAGAAAATAGAAAAAAAAAAAAAATCCCTTCTTCTGGCTTTCAGTCAACACATAGACAAGGGGGGGACGGCGCAGACCACGGAAAAAAAAAAAGAGAAAAACCAGAACAGAAAAGGGAGAAGGGGGAAGCGGAGCAAGGGGCAGAAGGACAGACAGAGAAAGTTCGAGAGAGAGTTCACGAGAGACCCACCAAGGGAGAGAGGCCGAGCGACAGAGAGATCCGGGAGAGAGAGAGGGCGAAGCCGAGAGCGCCGGTGAAGCTCCAACGTCTGTCACGGTAGGTTCCGGTCCAAGCTCGCCGGATTTCGTTCCTGTTTGGGTCTGATTCGGGAGGATTTCCCGAGGACTTCGGTTTGGGGGCGTGCGAGGCGACCGGACGTAGTCCGATCCGTCGAGTTCGCCGTCGTTCGTCGCCCCCAAGCCGGATAGGGAACGCTGCAACGGCCACGCCCCTCCCCTGTTCCTTTTCCTTTGTCTTTGTGCTCTGTTTTGGACGAGGAAGCACTGGCCGGACCTCGCGGCAGCCCGGCTCGCGCGAGTTCCGGCCCGTGACACCTCGGACTCGGTCCTACTGCTCTTGAGTGTTGTTGGGTGTGAATCTTAGGCATGTTTGAGCCTCGATCGTGCCGGAAATCCCTCATTTTTGTAATGCATGCCGACTGCTCGATGATTTGTCCGAACCAATTCCATCTCTTTGCTTTTGTTTGTTCTGTTCTGGGGTGTCGGGTGGTCCCGGCGTACCGCCGGCGACCACAGTGGTCTCGATGTTCCACCGGTGGCCGCGGCTGCCCGGACGTGACCGCAGGAGGAGGTGATCCGCCGATCCTTCGCCGGGTCTCGGTCGGTCCGCGCTTGCCCAGCCCCTCGTCGGAGCTTGGACGACCTCGGCCGGTCGTCCGTCATCGCGACGTCCCTCGTCGGGGCGGCGAGGCGTCGGTCGCCAGCGCGTGGGCGAGTCGCACCGGGGGGTGTCGGTGAGCAGAATCGGCCGTGGAAGGCGAAGTCCTGGTCGCGGGGCAGCGGCCGCGAAGTCGGGTTGCGAGCCGGGTCAGGCGCGCGGGCGAACCGGGTAGGGCAACGCGCGTCCAGGTCAGGTTCGCGAGTCTAACCGGGCGTTGGGCTTTCGCGGCTGGGCCGAAGCTTTGGGGACTTGGGCTGAAGTATTATTAGTTCTTTTATATAGTGGGCTGAGCTCTCATGTTTTGTTAAAAATTTCGGGTTGGGCCTTTCCTTTTCTTAAAAAATTTACCGGGCTCAACACATTGAGCCCGGTTCGTCGCGGACCCGGGCCGGCGTGCCCGGGTTAGTCTCGGGTCCGGGTCGGATGTGGAGATCCGACCCGGATCCGATTTTATTTTACTTTATTTTATTTTAATATTCTATTATTTAATATAAAAAATATTAAAAAAAATCTCGAATTTTAGTTTATTATTATTATTATTTTATTTATTAATTTTTTTTCGAAAAAAATTTTCAAAAAAAATTCAAAAAATTCAAAAATTTTCAAAAAAAATTTCAAAAAAAAAAATTTAAAAAAAAAAATTTCCAAAAAATTCAAAAAAATTTCAAAAAATTTTTTTTAAAAAAAATTCGAAAAAATTTCAAATTTTTTTAATTTACATTTTTTTTTAAAAAAAATTTTCAAAAAATCAGAATTTTAATTTGAGTTTTCTTGCCTTTTTCGCATGTTTAGCGCTATGTCTGATCCCACGTCGCTCGGTTGACACACTTTGAGTTGCACGTTTAATTTAATTTCACGCGTAGTTGGTTATGCATGTCTAGGTTTAGATATTGATCTTCGTTCCCTTTAGCTTAGTTAGAAATGGAATTTTGAGACTCTCGATTAGCGAGAACACGTTAGGTGGAGAATTGAACAAGATTAGGTACCGAAAGGGCACTAATTAATCGATTAGTGTAATCAAGTCCCCGTACCTGTTGAATCTCTAGTTCGTAGAAGTAGAGCTTTTCTCCCGTGCTTTTACTTAGGTGTCTAATCGACCTACTAGAAATCGATTAGTGGCGACTCCTAAATGAAATTGATTTGCATGTTAACAACTTTAATTTAAGTCGCGAATTGGTATGGGCTTGGGAGAGCTCGAGCTAGGTTTAACTTAGTAATCCATTAGCCAAACCCCTCTTAGGCCTCGGGGTGGTTCGGGGAGGTCGCGACAGCTTGGCGACTCCGCTGGGGACTTGATAAAATTCTTAGTGGACTTAGGCCGTTTATCTTGTTCAATTATGTCCTTAATGTGAATGTTCTTGCAGTTGAATGAATGATTGTTAACCCCTTGTTTTGCAGGTTTGGGGTTTTGGAATGAATATTTGTTTTACTTTTTGAAGTGGTGATTACATATGAATTGTTGTGTATGTCTTTATTGCGTTAGCACTACACTATGGTACACACAACCCGCTGTCGGACCCGGGCTGCACTAGGAATGTTTAGGATGGTATTGGGTTGGATACGACTTCGACCGCGAGGTCGTGATAGTAGAGGTTGCCCGACTCAATCCCGAAAAATTTCTTTCTTGGTGTCGAGAATGTTTACCTTTGCTTTCGCGAGGCCGTGTCGCATCGAGGTATCATTCGACCGAGCCGGAGTCGCGAGGACTTGACTTAGTACGCGAGGCTGCAACTAGTCATCCCACCCTCGTAGCTTCAATTTGTCAAGCCGTTTAGAATAGAAATCGAGCCACACGTTACATTCGCATGTTTATGTGATTGAAAGTTCGTCATCCACTTTGTAAGTATGGTTTCTTTCTTTACTAGCTCACTTTGAATTGAAATTTTCATTTTGAAAATACCTTTGATTTAGCCCTTGACTGTAAACCTTGAGCATAAATTTCAAAATACCTTTGATTTGGCCCCACAAAACAAATGATTTTGTCTAAATTTTCAATGGTAGGCTTAAAATCACATTTTTTGTGCAGAAATTCTTTCAAGTCAAGATTGCATCTTGGGGCATAAAATTGAAATCGCATTTTCAATAAAATTTTTTTTTGTTCACATTTCGGAATCAAAATTCAAATCACTTTTTGTGTATTAATTTTTAAATAGGAATCACCTCATTTTTGCAAAAGTAAAATCACAAATCAGTCTTTCGAAATTGATGCTGCATTTTGCGATGAAACTTTTGGAATAAAAAGAGCGCTCGATTGATAGCCGCGATTTGATCTTTTAATGACGTCTCCACTTACGATGAAATCTTGGCGAAATACTAAATGCCCACAAATAGGAATAATGGGGGCATGTATTGTTGCCTCGCTTTCGTCATAAGAGGCGGCATCGGTGAAAGATCACTTTTTCATTCACATACTAACATTATCTTCCTTTCGCAGGTTATGCGTAACAATCATCCCTTGGAATTCTCTTGCTTAATCATGCAAGGAAGTGTACTTTACAGTTAGAACGGGGATCGTTTGTTTGCACTCCTCTATTCAAGAGTTTTTCAAACGTTATCCTTGGGAACCAATGTTTTCCGATTTGGGTTTTAATTGTGAACCCAATCGATATTTTTGTAAATCACGCAACTCACGTCTTTGAGTAACGAGGTTCTAATTTAGATCACTGTCCTTTGAAAGTAATTGCAATATTTCCAATTGAGTCATCGAGTTAGGCTTTTATGCCTTACCTTTAAAAATTTTGAAAATGAGTTTCAAAAAAAAGACTCGCATAAACTTGTATCTCTTCACCTGACTAATTTCGCAGGTTAATTTGCAAAATGACACCGTGAGATGGTAAATCTGTAATCGTTCCAATTAGAACTTCTTGTACAACAATTGACTTGTTCATTCATTTTTGTCAAAATAGGTAAAGGGTGAAGGCCGCTTGGGAACAAGTTGAAAATGTGCCACCGAGTCCCTCAAAATAGGGAGTCTCCACTTGCGTATTCACTTATACAAAAGATAATTTACGAGACATACGCAAATCGAAACAAAATAACGATGTCAGATGATCACCCACTTGACAAAAGGATGATTCAAGAATAGCTGACTCTCAAATAAGAGTGAGAGGGGCACCATTGTATCCGCGGAGGATGAAGATGAGGATCGCACGACAGACCCATTGGAGCACCAAGAGATGCGTAATCAAGAGATAAACTGGGGGCATAGAATGTCAAAGCCGTCCAATTCAGTGAAAAAGGGTGTATTTTGTTCTCAAAGTTCATTCACTTTAATATAGAAATGATACTTCCTTTTCTTTTTTACCTAGGGTGGATTTGAATGAAAGACCCGACAAGAGCATGGCGAACCAACGTACATTAAAATTATCGACTAAGACACGAAGTGCATGTGATCAAGAAGCCAACGTCCCCACTAATGACGCGCGGGAAAACATTTGATTCAGCATGGAGCGCGATGAACTTCCCCTCATCCCCGCCAAGGAAGCATTAGAGACAAAATTATCAACTTCGTCATGAAAGGGTGTATGCAGTTCCTAAATTCAGTTCAATTGAGAATGAGAATAACATGTTTTATCTCATTTCTGCAGATGACGAATGAGGCAAGTCACCCAAGGGGTAACCATTGCCTATGAAGTATAATAAAATGGAGTCGACTAGTTCAACACAAAATAAAGGATGTGTTTGACCATAGCAATAATGCTTCCAGCTAGAAAGACATAACGAGGCCAAACTGTCCATCCCATTGTGACAAATGAAAGGTTGCGTCATGATGGGGCAAAATAGTGCATTTGAAGAACTTCTGTCCATCAAATTAGGGACACGTGAAAAATAGTCGGGGGCACGAATAGTCAAGATGATCAAAAGTGAAGACCCAAGCAAAGGACCATGAAGATTAAACAAGTGTCTGTAAGAAGGCATGAAGGAGTATTAAACATACTGAGGTCTTCGGAAGAGAAAGCATCTGGCTGGGGCAAGTGTCATCTAGTTGGGACAAATAGCTTTAGTATAATCAAGCCTGTGAGTAAGTTCCTTCTCCTCCAACAAGTGGATGGATGCAAAAGAGACATATGCCAGACAGATAAATGTAGGGCAGGTCATGTTGTGGACGGTGCCTCCAAACACTTAAGAGGTAATATCAAGCAACTCTGAGGAAGGAGTTGCAAAGGAAAAGCTCAACCGACGAGATTGCACGAAGAGGATGGCTTAGTCCAGAATTAAGCTATCCCCAAAACAAAAGGGTACAAAACAATATTTGATCAAGGTGACAACACCTTCTTCCAAGAAAACACGATGAAGACGAATCATCCATTTTGCTACAATGAAAAAGGAAAGCACACATGGGACAATGCCCTCAAACTTTGAAATAAGAAGTGCCAAAAAGTCAAAGGCAAACGAAAGCGGATGAAGGGAGTTGTCAAATACCTGGGAAGGAAAATTCAAATGAGAGCAAATGGTATCGTTTTCAATTGTCCATTTTAATACCATTTTTGCCATGATTCTTTTTTTTCTTTGATAAGAAGCATCAAAGACTCGAAGGACAAATGCAAGTGAAGGGTAATGATGTGTCGTTTCCAATCTTTCGATATATAAAGATTCATGCACTAACACCTTCTTTCTAATTCTTTACAGGGTTGCCAAGCGCCATACCGCAGGTAAGTACACTTCCTCCAAAATTTAAATGAAAATTAAATGAAAATTTTTTTTCACGAAAAATGAGGGAGTTTTTGATATATTTAAAAAAAGAACACAAAAAATAGAATTGTGAAAGCAAACTTTTCACGAAAATTTTGAATATCATCTTTATCCAAAAATTACCTTAGTGTTTGACGGGTCATTCATTTTGAATCAAAATCCCCTGTGGAGATTAGTCAATCCGTGATAATCTCGACAAAATAAAAGGGAGATGTTAATCATGCCAAGTGAGAAATACTTAGAATGAGGAAAGGCAAGCTATTCCCAAACACGTCCCATAAACACTTTGAGAGTTGAGTGGAAGAGAAAATTAGTGTTGTTTAAGAGCAAGAGATTCATTCATAAGTAATACATGGATCGAAATGAAAGGAGGCATTTCTTTCTTCTATCCTATACACTACAGGTGATCATAGTTAGCCCATTTGAGCTATTAAATGTGAAGAGTTTGCAAAATACCCTGTCAAGAACCACCCTACAACGGGCAAATTTGGAGGTTTTGGTTGACATGCTTTGGAGGAAAAGATGAGAAAGACTTCTTTGCCCTTACTTGCATTAATCTTTTGTGGTAACTTCAGGTGAGTCCTTGTGGAAGTTTGAAACATCCTAAAATGAAGAAGAGCATTCATTTCTCTACCCAAACACACTCATACCTTTTGCTTAGCCAAGTTGAGCCTAAATATTCATTTCTAAAGCCCGAATGGTGATTATCTCCTTATACTGGGGTAAAGCACGTGATTTATCAAAACAATTTGTACTCATGAGACAGTGTGAAAAACATCTCGAAAGTTTTAAAAGCTCAAAAAAAATGAAAAGAGCAAAAGTGGGATGAAAACTAGGGGGCATGAAAAAGCAGTGTGCCTGGTAAAAGCAAGGCCAATGCCCATTATAAAAAAAAGAGCAAAAAAATTGCATCAAGAGAAAAATTCTCATGAAAAAAAAGGGGAGTGTCAAAAGCAAAATGCTTGCAAAAAAAATAATTGCAAAAAGCAAAAGTCATTAGAGAAAGGAGCAAAGCTCTTACATTAAAACGATTAGTCAATGGACTTCGAGACAAGTTGAATTTCAAAAGTCGAGTGCCTTCAAAAGGTTGGATGATATGATAATGATGCTATGGTAATCACCAATTCCTAAACCCCTTTTGAAAATTTCTAAGCCTTTCGAGTCTTTATCCAAACCAATGTTATAACCTTCTCCAAAGTCTTTTCGGATTAGGATGGTCTAAGCAGAAATTTGGATTCCCAAACAAGTTATCGCTTGAAGAAGTTGGGGCAAAGTTGTCTTATTTTATCTTAAGGTTTCTTGACTTGTAAACCTGATGGAGATGTTGATTGAAAATTATTTCATTCCTTAGCCGATGATGCTTATCCGTTGTTGAAATCATGACCAAACCCACATTACAGTCATTTAAAGGACCTCTTGGATCGGTCAATGCATACTTATTGCGAATGATTCTCGAAGCCTTCGACATTGATGGTGTGAGGTATATAGAGAGATCATGTTTACTTCCCACATCAATGGATGGGATCAAACAGCCTTTTTGACAGTATGTGAGAAGTCCTTTCAGACTAAGGAATTTTTGCTTGGCATGCTTAATAGGCTCTCTTCGGAAGTTAACATCACTTTGATGAAAGACTTTCTCCTAAGGGAATTTGATGATTAATGATGTCCTCCATGCATTAAGACAATTTTGCAATATTGAAGGATATTGAATGCTTTCCAAACAATTGAGTTTATCCTAAATTACTCGTGCAATCAATGTTTTTTCATTGATGATACCATCCTGATATGGCCTATTGTGATGTTATCTTGCCTGATACGTATTCGCTACTAGAGCACTTGTTATAACACGCACTGTTATTACTAATCCTCAGAAGGCGGTGTGACGTTTCCTCAAACACCAACCTTCATGTCGATCTCTAAAATGCTAAGATACATCCAAGCATTTATGAATTCCCAAGAACTTCTTTGGCAAGGACACAATAGGCGATCTATTAAACCCTCGAACAAGACCCCTAAATTGTTCGAGTCTTTTCAAGCCTCGTTGACAGAGGGCTTTTAAGCAATCCGATCTGACCTACAGGTATGTACACCTCGTCACTCTTTCCAAAAGGTTTGTGGTCCAACCTTAAACCACGCTTTTCAAAAGATTTGTGGTCCAATCTTAAACCACGCTTTCAAAGGTTTGTGGTCCAACCTTAAACTACGCTTTTCAAAAAGGTTTGTAGTCCAACCTTAAACCACGATCAAAGGTTTGTGGTCCAACCTTAAACCACTCTTTTCCAAAAGGTTTGTGGTCCAACCTTAAATCAAGCATTCAAAAGGTTTGTGGTCCAACCTTAAACCGCTTTCTTTTAAAAAGGTTTGTGGTCCAACCTTAAACCACTCTTAAAAAAAGGTTTGTGGTCCAACCTTAAACCACTCTTTCCAAAAGGTTTGTGGTCCAACCTTAAACCACGCATTCAAAGGTTTGTGGTCCAACCTTAAATCACTCTTTCAAAAGGTTTGTGGTCCAACCTTAAACCACGCTTTTCAAAGGTTTGTGGTCCAACCTTAAACCACTTTTTCCAAAAGGTTTGTGGTCCAACCTTAAACCACTTTTTCAAAAGGTTTGTGGTCCAACCTTAAACCACTCATTCAAAAGGTTTGTGGTCCAACCTTAAACCACTCATTCAAAAGGTTTGTGGTCCAACCTTAAACCACTTTTTCAAAAGGTTTGTGGTCCAACCTTAAACCACGCTTTTCAAAACGTTTGTGGTCAAAAAGGTTTGTGGTCCAACCTTAAACCACGCTTTCAAAGGTTTGTGGTCCAACCTTAAACCACTCTTTCAAAAGGTTTGTGGTCCAACCTTAAACTACTCTTTCAAAAGGTTTGTGGTCCAACCTTAAACCACGCATCAAAGGTTTGTGGTCCAACCTTAAACCACTCTTTCAAATGGTTTGTGGTTCAACCTTAAACCACGCTTTTCAAAAGGTTCCGGGTCTTTCCTTAAAACCCTAATTTCAAAAGGTTCCGGGTCTATCCTTAAACCCCGATTTCAAAAGATTCCGGATCTATCCTTAAACCCTGATTTCAAAAGGTTCCGGATCTATCCTTAAACCCCGATTTCAAAAAATTCTCGGTCTATCCTTAAACCTTGATTTCAAAAGGTTCTGGGTCTATCCTTAAACCCCGATTTCAAAAAGTTCTGGGTTTCTTCCCAAAATCCTGATTTCAAAAGATTCTTGATCTTTCCTCAAGCCCTGATTTCACAAGGACTAGAGTCTTCCTTTTTCCTTGCCCGATGAGCTTCTGCAGCCCGGAATGCCCCATCGACTTGGCATGCTTTTGCAACCCAGATTCTTTCTCTTTCCTTGTCTGGTGAGATTTCATAACCCGGAGTACCCCGTCGACCTAGTGAGCTTTCGCGGCCCAGAGTTTCTTTCTTTACATAGCAAGACTTCATATAGCCGAAAGCCCATTCTTACATGGTATGGCTTCCTTTTCATTTGGTCACAAGCCTGTTAATCATCTCTCATGAATCTTCACATGCCCTCCATGAACAAAATTTAGATGTCTTTTGTCTTTGAATGGAATTTCTTCGAACTCCCTTTCAAAGAGGGGAAAATTATTGACACCTAAATTTTACTCAATTATTTAGGGTTTTATTGCATAAAAATTTAGGGATTAATTTTTAACCCCTAAACAAAAATATTTTCATAGCATATAGATGTTAGGCGCATTTGCATTAATATAATTTAGTAAAAACATGTTTTCCTCTTGTTTTATTTATTTTAAAAAAAGTCATTATAAATTTAAAAAAAGAAGAAAAAAACAAAAAACAAAAAACAAAAGAGGGAGAAGACAAAGGGGAGCTCTTCCCCGTGACCCACCTCTGACACTTACAGCAAAGAAGAAAAAGGGGGGAAAGGACCCAAAAAAGAAAAAGTTGACAAGAAGAGAAAATAGAAAAAAAAAATCCCTTCTTCTGGCTTTCAGTCAACACATAGACAAGGGGGGGACGGCGCAGACCACGGAAAAAAAAAAAGAGAAAAACCAGAACAGAAAAAGGAGAAGGGGAAGCGGAGCAAGGGGCGGAAGGACAGACAGAGAAAGTTCGAGAGAGAGTTCGGAGACCCCCTAGGGAGAGAGGCCGAGCGACAGAGATCCGGGGAGTTAGAGGGCAGAGCCGGGCGACCCGGTGAAGTTCAACGTCTGTCACGGTAGGTTCATCAAGATTGTTCCTTTTTGTTCTGTTTGGAGGTTATTCGGGAGGATTTGGGGGATTTTGATTTTTGGCTCGTGGGGGCGGCCGGACGTGGTGGGGTACTTCGATCATGATCAGCCGTCGTTCGTTGTCAAGCCGGATAGGGGATTTGCCAGACAATGCGCCCCTCCCCTGTTCCTTTCCTTTGTCTTTGGGTTTGCTCTGTTTTGGACGGGTTCATTGGCGGACCTCGCGGCCCGGCTCAGCGAGTTCCGGCCCGCGACACCTCAAACTCGGTCCCGCCTCTTGAGTGTTGGGGTGTGAATCTTAGGCGTGTTTGGGCCCGGTCTAGATTGGAGATCCCTCATTTTGTAATGCCCTGGCCCCACCGATGATTTGTCGAACCAAAATTCTCCTTAGGTTTTGTTGTTTTGTTGTGGGTTTCTTGGGGCTGGTCCTGGCGTGGTCCCGGCTTGGGAGTTGGTCTCGATGTTCCGCAGGTGGACATGAAAGGGCGTGGCGCCGGAGCAGGAGCTCGATCGCCCGATCCTTCGCCGAAGCCCTGGGCCGGGTCGTGCTTGCCCGACCCCGTCGGGTTTGGGCGACTCACTGCGGTCGTTCGTCATCGCGGCGCCCCTCGTCTGGGGCGGCGAGGCGTCGGTTACCCGGCGTGTGGGCAAGTCGCGACCGGGGTGTTGGTGAGCAAAATCGGCCGTGGAAGGCGAAGTCCTGGTCGGGCGGCGGCCGTGAAGTCGGGTTGCGAGCCGGGTCGGGCGCTACGCGAATCGGTAGGGCAACGCTAAGCGTCCGGGTCGGGTTCGCGAGTCTAACCGGCGTTAGGGCTTTCGCTACTGGCCAAGCTTGGGACTCAATGAAGTATTATTAGTTCTTTTATATAGTGGGCTGGGCTCTCTCATGTTTTGTTAAAAATTTCAGGTTGGGCCTTTCCTTTTCTTAAAAATTTTACGGGCTCAACACATTGAGCCCGGTTCGTCATAGAACCGGGCGGCGCGTTCGGGTTAGTCTCGGGTCCGGGTCGGATGTGGAGATCCGACCCGGATCCGATTTTATTTTACTTTATTTTATTTTAATATTCTATTATTTAATATAAAAATATAAAAAATCTCGAATTTTAGTTTTTTATTATTATTATTTTATTTATTATTTTTTTCGAAAAAAATTTTCAAAAATATTCAAAAATTCCAAAAAATTTCAAAAAAAAAAAATTTCAAAAAATTTTAAAAAATTCCAAAAATTCAAAAAAAATTTCAAAAAAAAATTTCAAAAAATTTTTTTAAAAAAAATTCAAAAAATTTCAAAATTTTTTTAATTTAAATTTTTAATTTAAATTTTGTTTTAAAAAAAAATTTTCAAAAATCAGAATTTTGATTTGAGTTTTCTTGCCTTTTTCTGCAACAAAGAGAGAGATTGAAATGCAACGTAACATTCATGAGAGCGGAACAACTGAAAACATTCAACTCATTTGAAAGATATTGACGTGATAATGCACAGCCTTTGTTTTTGGGCACTTGCTCCTGTTGTCGTCGCTATTAGTAATGTTTCCCAGTCCATTGGTTAAAAAAATATGATACTTTCCGTCACGCTTCTTCGTCGTATGCGTCTTTTCTTTCGTGATGCAGAAGAAA
>JAMXDD010000004.1:26286900-26301975 GCA_024733475.1 Syzygium grande | reverse complement strand
AGTCTTGAAATTGGCAATAAACTTGTAAATCAGCAACCAATTCGCATAATCGGCAGGGGTCATCCTTGGACCCACATGATTAAGTTATAGCATGAATTGGCTTTTGTTTTATGAATAGCGCATGGGCTGGTTCAACCGATGAAATATGAGTTGAACATGCTCCACATCGGGCAATTAGTGTGTACGTCTCACACATTTTCGACTAGTAAAGTGTTCTTAAAGGACTTCAAAGAGTTTGTTAATTCCGAAGTGGCCTGCTATTCTCCATCATGAGCTTCGAATCAATAGCTCTCTAAAGGAACCCATTTTACTTTTATTGATTTCCTTCAAAGAGAAATCCATCCTGAATGAATAAGTGCCTTGAACTCCCATGTTTACGGTTAGCCGATAATGGGTGAGAAAGCAGGATCATCAACATAGAGTTCTTTCATCGATTGAAAACCAAGAATTCTGGAATCCAAGACAGCAAACATCGAGTAACTTCTCGATAAAACCCTACTACAACATTAGTTTTGCCTGGTTTATTTTTGAGACAAAGGAAAAGATTGAAAAAACTCTACCCATTTAGCATGTCTCCAAGTTAAACTTATCTTGGCCGCTTATATACTTTAGTGCCTCATGATCGGAATGGAGTACAAATTGTATGGGCCTTAAGACAGCTCTAATGCCAACACCCCACTGCATCGCATTCGACCTCAAACACTTGGTCAAAATTAGGAAGGTAAAGGATAGGAGACTGACAAAACTTTTGTTTTATGATTTTAAAGGCATTGTGGGCAACCTTTAGTCCATTCAAAGGCTCCCTTCTTCATGCATTCCGTAATAGGAGCCCATGACGGTGCTGAAATTTTTCACAAACCGTTGATAGAAGATGCAAGTCCACGGAAACTCCTCATCAAAAATCAATTTTGGCATGGGCCAAGTCTTATTGCCTCCACCTTGGATTGATCGACAGAGATTCCATCCTTGGACACCACGTATCCGAAGAATACAACGCTTGTCGAAAAAGAACTGACATTTCTCCATCTTCGCATATAGTTGTTCTTGTCTTAAGGCTTCAAAGGCCAGTTTTAAATGAAATACATGCTCTTCCTCTTTCTTGCTATAAACAAGAATGTCGTCGATATAAACAACAACAAATTGACCAATAAAGGAATGACGAACTTTGTTCATTAATCTCATGAAAAGTGCCGGTAGCATTTGATAAACCAAATGGCATAGCTAGCCACTCATAAAGACCTTCATTCGTTTTGAAGATTGTCTTCCATTCGTCACCTTCCTTCACGCTGAATCTGATGGTAGCCACTTCTCAAATCGATCTTTGAGAACATCGTCAATCCATGCAATTCATCAAGCATATCATCAAGCCTAGGTATAGGGTACATATACTTGACTGTGATGTTGTTGATGGCTCGGTTATCGACACACATCCTATATGAACCATCCTTTCTTGGCACAAGTAGGGCTAGAATAGAATAAGAACTCATGCTTTCCATACACTTATCCTCTTGTAATAAGTTCATCGACTTGTCATTGCAACTCCTTTGTTTTTCTGGATTGCATCGATAAACAGCTTTGTTGGGTAAAGAAACTCTAGGAATCAAATCTATTTGATGCTCAATTCCTCAAGGGAGGTAATCTAGGTGGTAAATCCTCCAGAAATACATCTTTAAACTCATCGATCAAGGATTGCATTTTTTTGGGTGTAGGGGGTCTCTCTGTCTCACTCTTTTCTCTACCATAAGCAAATCAAATATATTCTTTTGTTTGTTAATGGCTCTCTCAACCATGTTTCATTTAAGAACAGATTTTCTTTGCTAGTGTTTCCTTCCCCAGGTTGAATTTTTGTGTATCATGGATGGGCTTAAAAGGTGCAAAGAGTGATGAGTTTTGCTCTTTTGGAAGGAGTAAGTGTTTTTCTGTCCATCATGGATGACTTTTTCTATCAAAAGTACCACAGCCTTCCCAATAACAAGTGACACGCATCCATGGAATAGCATCACAAAACCTAATCTTGATAGTTTTTCCCAACTGAAAGCGAAATCAAGGCTTGTTTAGTTACCTAGAGATCGTTCCTTTGTTTAGCCACTGCAACTTATGCGGTTAGGAGTGTTTGGAAGTGGGGGAGATTCATATTGTCGGTCAGAGTTGTAGGCGCCACGCTAGTACAGCTTCCACCATCGATGATCAAATTACAAACCTTCCCATTAACGGTGCAACGTGTTTGGAAAATATTCTCCTTTGTTCGTCCGCCTTTGGATTAATTGTAGAGTGCAAAGCTCTCCGGATAATGAGCAATTCTCCTTCATCTGGTTGGGCTACTATTTCATCTTCCTCATTAGGTTCAGAGTCAATCGGTTGGCATCTTGCATAGCTTCTTGAAGCCCCATGTCGATTTTCTCGATTTCCTGAAGAGTTATAACCCTTCGATTAGGACACTCGGATTAAAAAGTGTCCATACCCTTTGGCACTTGAAACATTTGCGAACACTTCCTCCGTCGGTTTTCTTATGGAGTTCTTTGACGGACTCCGTGGCTCTCTCCTTACCTTTGTTTTCATCGACATACTTTCAGCCTTACTGGAAGAAGTACCCTTAAAGAAGGATACTCCTCTTGTTGATGATTTGATCGAAAAAAACCTCACCACGCTTTAGTTGTTTTTCCACCTTAATGGCCAGCTTGCAAACATCTTGAAAGACGAACATGATTAAAAGTTCAACCAAATCGGTAATTTTTCTATTCAAACCGCCAAAGAAACCGAACGATGGTATGCTCTAGCAATTCTGGAACATGTATTCTAATGAGTTGTTCAAACTCTAATGTTCTTCAACGCTTATTCTATGCAATAAAAGATTTCATTTTGTTAATTGTTTTGCATTTACTATTTTGGGCAAGTCCTCCTCTTCGCATGAGTGGCTTTATGTTTTTAATAAAAACTTAAATTTGGCTCTTTCCTAAATTAACTCTCTGGTGAATGGGTTGCAACATTTTCGCCCGAGTACAAGTGAAAGTCAAGTACTCGTTCAATACCATGAAGCCAATTAATAAAGTCGTCTGGATTGAGGTTTCACTCAAATTTTGCGCCTCTATTTAACATCACGGTTAATTTCCTCTTGTCTCTCCTCTCCTCTGACTCGGTAATCGAATCACCAGAGTTGCTACCAGTATTACTGGATTCATCATCAGTGTTTTGACGAGGATATGGATGGTCACGGCATGGTCGATTGACAAGACATATCGATGGGGTTCTGCCTTGCCTGATTCTCAAAGGTTGAGACCCGCTTCATTTGTTGTTGAAGATCCGTTATGGCACGATCACACCTGTCATTATGTGCTTGTTCCAAAGTCAAGCCTCTTGGAATCAGTTCATTCATTTTTTTTT
Source organism: Syzygium grande (assembly GCA_024733475.1). Taxonomy (NCBI): domain Eukaryota; kingdom Viridiplantae; phylum Streptophyta; class Magnoliopsida; order Myrtales; family Myrtaceae; genus Syzygium; species Syzygium grande. The sequence continues at coordinate 26,298,594 of JAMXDD010000004.1, read as the reverse complement.
CTTATAAAGTATGGGATGGTACAGGAGATGGGTAACAGAATGAATCACTCAAAAGAGTTCAACCTTAAACTCTAATACCAAATCTGAAGTTAATCGAACCCACCTGTCTTCTTGAAACTTGTCATCCACGCCCATCTTGGTTTGAACACTTTCCGGTCTTAGGGGATGATGCCTTCTTTAGGTGTTGAAACATGAGTGAGTTGCTCCTTATTAGAGTTGAAACCAACCGAAAGCAGCCTGCGCTGGCTCGCTGCACTGAAAAAATGATAAGATATTCAAAATGATATTCGGGCTTCTACCCGGCGGAGTTCTCCATAACTGATCGACCGGTGAAAGGAAAGCGGGACCTCTTGAAGGGATAGCCGGACCCGTTGAAGGCCTAAAGGATGAACCACCAGCTGAGGGATAAAGGGCTTCTTGGCTCAAAGGGAGCTGTTCGCCTCGAGGCTGTACTATTCTCCTCGACCGTGTCAGGTTTGAGAGGGTAGGCACTTCTTATCTTACAGGTACTGGGCAGCCATGGATAAATGGCTTCTTGGCTCAAAGATAGGAGGAATAGTCTTCAAGGATAAAAGAAAAAGGAATAGGAGTTATCCACCTACCACCAACCACTCCTGAGGAAAATCTTTATTTTATACCCTCAAAATCAAAGATGACTTACAATGAGATTACGTCTCTATTTTATCCATAATTGCTACCCAAAAAGAAAACACTCAGAATCCCAAGCACGAATAGATTCTTACGGACAACCTAGCAAGACTCTTAAAGTGACACACAATTAAGACTCATAAAAAGGAATGTGGGAGCAAAGAGATCCCGTTTCGTTGGATGCCAGGCTGTATTATGTCAGGCGCATAGAAACTGATGGGACTCTCACCGTGCACTAAGGCGACTAGCCCAAACAATCACCATAGAAACTCGTTAAACGGTAGAAGAAATTGGGCTGGGAAATAGCCTCCATCAATGGGTTGTCGAATAATGGGCGTAGGAAATTGCAATAAACTTTAAATCAGCAACCAACTCATTCAATTCCACTATCCTTGGGACCACATGATTAAGTTATAGCATGAATTGCATTTTGTTTTTATGAAAAGCGCATGGGCTGGTTCAACCGATGAAAATGACAGTTGAGCTTGTTGACAATCAAAGATTAAGGAGTATTTAAAGAGATCAACTAGCAATAGAAGATACAACAGATTCAAGAATCAATAAGTCCAAATTTGAGTATACTCTAATCATTTCTCTTGTTGTTTTAAGCCAAAAATTAAGATCTTGAGGATTACTTTGTAAGTATTTGTGTGAGATAGAGAGTCATATCATAGATAAGAGTACTATTACTCAAAATCTATAAATTCCTCTTGATTATATAGTGAAATATAGCCGTAGGCGGTAAGTGTGAGAGAGTGGACGAGGCTTGCTATAAGTCGAACCACTATAAACTTGTGTGCAGATTTTATATCCCTTATCTCTTCATTTACATTCTGCACATCAAGAGTAATCGTCTATATAATCTGCTTGAATCTGAAATTTATTCATACTCAACAGTGTTCTTCCATTTCCGCATAAATTATAAAAAATTGTGTAAGATCACCAATTCACCCCCTCTAAGTGATCCTTGTTAGCTACATCAATTGGTATCAGAGCAAGTTACTCATTTATTGAAGTGTTTTTCTTCTGAGCTAACGATTGACATAGCTAGCTTTGGTGCTCCAGGGCTCATTAAAGGACAGCGCAACAACAGACCATCATATTTCGATGGCAAGGAATATAGTGTCTGGAAAAATAAGATGAAGGCATTCATAAAGTTGATTAATCACATGCAATGGGATGTCATCAATAGAGGAGTCAATCCAAAATCCCCTTATTCAAAGGAAAAGGTAGACGGAAGCAAAACTGCAGATCCTCCTTTGTCTCAATCTGAGATATCCAAAAGAGAAATTTTAGATTCAAAAGCAATTTATTCTCCCTATTATGCTTTATCTCCTATTGAATATAAAAATATTGCTTCTTATGAATCAGCTAAGAAAATCCGGGATACTCTTCACACTACTCATGAAGGAATAGATCGAGCAAAGGAAACTCAAATCAATCTTATACTTGGTCAATATGAATCTTTCAAAATGAAACCTGGAGAATCAGTTGCTGATATGTATGACAGGTTTGCTAACATAGTAAACGGTCTTGCATATTAAGGACAACCAGTCTCAGATGCTATGAAAGTCAACAAACTACTAAGAGGACTAACAAATTAGTGGGATAACATCAAAATATCTCTTCGAGAGACACAAAGGATAAAGCCTCTTTCTGTGAATGAGTTAATTGGGACTCTTCAATCATATGAGACTGAGAAACAGAATGAGGAGAATGAATCCAGAGGTAATAAGTCAATTGCATTAAAAACTAACATTGATTTTGATGCAGATTCTGAAGATGAAGATGTTGACGATGAAGAACTAGCTCTCTTCATAAAGAAGTATAAGAAGATAAAAATCAAGGGAAGAAACCTCAAAGGAAAGAAGCCTTTTGAGAAGAAGAAGTCCTTCGATGAATCAAAAAGATCAAAAGATATAATATGATTTCACTGTAGGAAACATAGACATATCAAGCCAAATTGTCCACTTCTAAAAAAGAAGACCAAATTTGAGAAAGTAAGGAAGGCCTTGAAAGTAGAAACCTGGAGTGATATAGAGTACGAAGACAGTGATGAAGATATCTTAAACTTCTGTCTAATGGCAAAGACAGATTCAGATTCAGATTCAAATTCTGATCCTAAAGTGGAAATTGGGGTAAAGCATTTTGAAATGCCTATTGAAGTATCGAATTACATTGATGAATTATGCTTTGAATTTAAGGCTGCTCTTAAAAGAATCTCTTCTCTGAAAAAGGAAAATTCATCACTGAGGCAATAGGATATTTCACAAAAAGAAAAAAAATCTATTTTCTTCAAAAAGAATTTCATTAAGTCAAGGAAAGTCGAGATTTTCTTTCTAAAGAAAATGCTGTTTTGAAGAAGGAAATTTCAAAAATTACTTCCAAGTTTTTTAAAAGGTTTAGAAACCTTGAAGCATATCCTTTCCATCCAAATTCCTTACTATAACAAATCTAGTCTCAGATTTGTAAAGAAAAGTGATAGCTTGATTGATTTTCCAAAGGTTAAGGAGAGATTAAGACAAAGACCTCCTCAATAAGCCTATAAAAATCATTTTAAAAGAAATTTTGTAAAACCTGTTAGCCGAAGTGCTCTTAAATGCTCAAATTATAGAGATCCACAACATTTTGAGAATGAATGTCCTAAGGTCTAGAGACCTATACGAAGAGATTTTATTAAGACATCCTACACTAATGCTCAAGGACCCAAACAAATTTGGGTATCCAAGAAAATTTGAGATGTTATGATTTTTGCAGGTTACCACAAAGAGAAAAAGAAAGTGGTACCTAGACAGTGGATGCTCTAGACACATGATAGGAAATGCAAGCATATTCGTTGATCTACATAGTCTAAATAGTGGAAAAGTTTCTTTTGGAGGAAATATCAAAGGAAAAATCGTTGGCAAAGGAACGGTTAAAACAGGAGGACTTACAATCAATGATGTTTCATTGGTAAAAGGACTCAACTAAAATTTGATAAGCATAAGCTAGCCACGTGATACAGGTTTCAGAATCAACTTTCAAAAAGATACATGCTCAGAAACAAGTAAAGACTCTTCTCAAACTTTCACAGGAAGAAGACATGGCAATATTTATCTCCTAGATGTCAATCCAAACTCCACTCATTGTTTGATTTCAATCAAAGAAGATGAAGATCTATGGCACAGAAGATTGGGGCATATTAGTATGAAATAAATCTCAAAGATCTTAAACAAGAAATTGGTGCGAAGTCTGCCAGATTTGAAATACAAGAAATCAGAATTATGCAATGCATGCACTCTAGGAAAACAAGTAAGAAGCTCTTTTAAGTCTATAAATCATGTTTCCACTAATCGTGATTTACAGCTTCTTCATATGGATATGTTTGGACCAACTAGAACACAAAGTATTAGTAGTAAGAAGTATTGTCTAGTTATTATTGATAACTTTACAAGATTTACTTGGGTGTTCTTTCTTGCTTATAAAAATGAATCATTTTCATATTTTTCAAAATTTGCTAAAAGAGTTCAAAATGAAAAGAGCTATACTATTTCCTGCATTAAAACTAATCATGGGGGAGAGTTTGAAAATCAAAGTTTTTCAGATTTCTGTGAGGAAAATGGCTTTCAAAATAATTTTTCTACTCCATATACACCAGAACAAAATGGTGTTGTGGAAAGGAAAAATCGTTCTTTACAAGAAATGGCAAAAACTCTGTTGATTGAAAGCAAGATTCCTTTTCAATTTTAGGCAGTTGCAGTTTTTACAGCATGTTATATCATCAACAGAGCTTTTCTCAGACCAATTCTTGAGAAAACCCCCTATGAGCTTTTTAAAGGTAGAAAGCTCAATAGTTCATATTTTCGTGTGTTTGGTTGTAAATATTTTATACTCAAAAATCTTAAATGACCGCTTTGGAAAGTTTGATGAGAAAGCAGATAAAGGATTCTTCCTTGAATATTCTACTACAAGTAAAGCATACAGAGTTTTTAACAAGAATTCTCAGATTGTGGAAGAAACAATGAATGTAACGTCTTATGAAAATATTTAGACTCACAAAGATGAATCTGAACTTTCTTATAACATTCAAGAGTTATCAAAAGCTCAACAATCAAAATCTCCAAAGATCGTCGAACTCGTAGAAAAAGGAAAAGAAGATACTATCCATACTCAATTAGAACCTTCAGAGTCCAACGATATTCAAAAGGAAAAATATGATAGAAATTGGAAGCATAAATCCGGTCATCTGAAGATCCTCATCATTGGAAAAATAGAAGATGGTATCAAGACTAGATCTAAGTACAAGAAGAACATCAACAACTTGGCATTGATATTAGAAATAGAGCCAAAAGAAATTGGTGAATCATTATCAAATAAAAACTGGATTGAAGCCATGCAGAAAGAACTTCAACAGTTCAGAATAAATCAAGTATGGGAGCTTGTACCAAGACCCAAAAATCATCTAGTTATTGGAACAAAATGGGTATTTAGAAACAAACTAGATGATAAGAGAAAATCACAAGAAACAAAGCAAGACTTGTAGTAAAAGGCTATTCTCAAGAAGAAAGCATAGATTATGATGAAACATATGCACCAATTACCAGGTTAAAAGCCATTTGCTAGTATTTAGAAAATGGAACAAAATGGGTATTTAGAAACAAGCTGGATGATTCACAAGAAACAAAGCAAGACTACTCAAGAATTAGCTTATCCTTGAAACATTTCAATAAGAAGCCATTTTAAATTCTTTTTCCATAACTTTAAATCAGATGAAAAGTGTCTTCTTGAATGGATATATCAAAGAAGAGGTATATGTGGAACAACCACCTGGTTTCGAAGAACTAATGAAGACTAATTATGTCTACAAACTCAAAAAGGCCCTTTCAGGTCTGAAACAAACACCCCGTGCTTGGTATGAAAGGTTAAGTAACTTCCTTCTGCAAAATGATTTCACCAAAGGTAAGGTTGATACAACTTTATTCATTAAGAAAAAGGGTAAAGATTTTCTACTCGTTCAAATTTATGTTGATGATATAATCTTTGGATTCTCTAACGAATTGCTTTGCAAGGAATTCTCTAAAAATATGCAGAATGAGTTCGAGATGAGTATGATGGGAGAATTAACATTCTTTCTTGGCCTACAAGTGAAACAAACAAGAGATGGTACATTCATTTGTCAAGAGAAGTATACCAAGAAGATTGTCAAGAAATTTAGATTGCAAAATTGCAAGAATACAGACATTCCCATGTCTCAATCATCCAAGCTAGACAAAGATGAAAATAGTATAAAGGTTGATCAGAAGGTATATAGAAGTATGATAGGATCATTATTATATTTTATTGCTTCTAGACCTGACATTCTTTTTACTGTCTGTATGTGCGCAAGATTTCAATCAAATTCAAGGGAATCTCATTTTTTTTGCAGTAAAGAGAATAATCAAATACATTGGAACTTATCCAATATTAGGTCTTGGGTATTCCAAAGATTCAGATTTTACTCTTACTGGTTATTCAGATGCTGATTTAGCTAGATGTAAAGTGTATAGGAAAAGTACTACAGGTATATGTCAATTGCTTATAATAGGTTTTTTTTTTGGTAAAGACAATTGCTTAGAATAGGTTGGTATCATGGTACTCAAAGAAGCAAAATACAGTTGTACTTTCCACAGTAGAAGCAGAAAATGTAGCTTTGGGAAGTTGTTGTGCACAGATTTTGTGGATCAAGCAACAATTACAAGACTTTGCTATTGAATAATCAAGTTTTGCAATCAAATGTGACAACACAAGTGCAATCAATTTGATAAAAATCCCTATTCCTTCATTCTCGAGCTAAGCATATTGAAATTAAGTATCATTTTATTTGAGATCATGTTCAAAATAGTGATGTGAATATTCAATTCATTGGTTCTAATAATCAATTAGCTGATATATTCACAAAACCTCTTGATAAATCTTCCTTTTAGTTCATAAGAAATAAACTGTGCATTATTTATCCGTTTACTTAAAGTGTTTGATAGACAGGAATTTTTTAGACACAAATGTTTTCAGTCTGAACATTTTTCAGACTCACAAAGAAAGGTATGGCCTTTATTCAAATTTTGGCGAGTATATTTCTAGCATTTTAGACATGATTTTTTCATAATCGCTATTTTAGGAAGCAAATCAGGTGCGTATTCTGATTTATCTGATTAATTGTGCTTAATATATTTTTATAACGTTATCTTGTTTGGTTGTGCTTTAAAAAGTATTTTTCCTTCCTACATATTTGGGATTTCTTTTTATATTTTCCAAAAGTAAATTTTCTTTCCATAACCTGTCCTCTTCCTTATAAACTCGTCCTTCTCTTTTTCAAACCCTATCGTACGGACCTTTTTCTCTCCAAAATGCTCTCAATACTCAGAGTCATCTTCTTCTCTTCCTTTTCCAAAGATCAAATCTTTCCACTCCAAAAGTGATAAAAATGCCTTTCAAGAGAAGATCTTCACGAATTCTCAACCAAGACTCCAAGTCTATAGCACCAGCAGAATATATAGAAATCTCAGACTCAGAATCTGATCAGCATCAAGACCCTTTAGAGGCTACTCCACCTCAACGATCGTCGCCACCCAAAACTTCGGGTAAAACCGATTTTCGTTTTAAAAGTATCAAGTTTGTATGGAAAGCTTATCAGAGGTTGAAGAGCAGCAACGCCTCTGCATCGATTCTACGTGACTGTCTAAAAGACAATGGGTTCATCTCTGAAGAACATCTTACGTAAAACTACTCTAAGACTTGCACTCACATTGAAAATTGTTTCAGCCAGTTCTACACCAAAAGAGCCCTCTTCCAAAAAGGGTAAAGAAAAAGTCGGAGAATCATCAACACCCTTTGATAAGAAATTTGCTCAAATCAGCCCTAAAAGAACCAGTGTAGCCAAGTTTGTTATTCCTGATGATGATGGTAAATTCTTTGATATTTTCAAATGAAAGTTGGGATTGTATCTGGTATGCCAAGAACTAGAGGCTTATTTAGATGCAATGAGCACAATATGTTCTATAAGTTGCTGCTTGCTAGAGGAGTCATGAACCATCGAACCGTAGACTTTGATTACCTTGAACAGGCTGGTATTTCTATAAAACATTTTTTTGCAAAATTGGGCATTTATGAGTTTTGTTTGCAATCTGCAAATGTCTATGCTGAACTGATCGCATATTTTTACTCTAATCTTTCAATTTTGTCACCCAACTGGATTCAATTCACTGTTGGTGACAAAAAGCATGATTTAAAAGCGGATGTGTTGGCAAGGATAATTGGAGCAAAACATTCCAAATTTACTCCACTGAAAGTGAGCCTCGAAGATGCTTCCAGGGTGGGCTCCGAGAATGCAAACTTTGCACAAAGCTCTAAAAGGCATCTTTCCTATTCAGATTTGTCCAGAAGATCTGTGATTTTACACAAGATCATTATCAACTGTCTGAAGCCCAATGCAGCATCCAAGACTGACTTATCCAAGGTTAGAAATTAAGCTTATCTAGGCAATCTTGAAAGGTCAATCCTTTTCTCTTCCCCATATCATCATTTTTCATATGTATAGAATATTACAGAATGACAAGGGACAACTTCCATATGGAGCACTAATCTTGCGAATCTTCATGTTCCTGAAGATATCCATTCTTGATGAGATGAGGGAAAATCTTGTTCCTTGTATGTATGTTGGAGAAAGAATGCCTTAAAAAATGAAGCAATTTGATGATTTAAGGGAAAGAATCAAAGGAAAGGATGCTCAATCTTTTGGAGCTAAATCTGTTGGGAAGTCAATTGAAAAAGGGTAAAGAAAAAGGGCAGAATCAACATGCAAGCAGGCCGAATCTCCAACCCCACTAAAGGTGTATAAAAAGAAACGAAAAATTTTTCTGCATGATGAAAGTGATGAAGCAGAAGTAGAGCACCATGAATCAGGCCATAATAATGGTCCATAACATGTTTCTGATCCAACTCCAAAGGTTTCAGAACCAATTCCTACAGAACATGTTTTTGAAGATCATGCACCTGTTTAGGGGGAGATTCTAGAAGAACTAATAGGAATAGGGTTCAATCAGAGTGAACAAGAAAATATCTAGGAACAGCCTTCAGATAATGAGACCATTCTCTCTCTTCTGCTCGAGATTAAGGACAAGTAAGCTGCAATTGAACAAGATGTGAAGAATCTTCACACAATTATTGAGGAAAACAACAAATCTCAACATCTTCAGGCAGCTAAGGATAAAGCAAAACTTGTAACAAATAAGCATCCACAGCCACCAACATAACAAAAGGATTAGAATTATGGTTAACTTAACTTCACTATAGGTTGACCTATCCGCAAAAAGCATGGACCATTAAAATACCCCTAAAATACCCTAGGGAAAACTAATGGTTGCCCTCCTCATTTTATCTGGTCTTTTGGCTCGTGCCCCGAAAAATCTTGAATTCACGATGCGGAAATCACACCTGCAAGCCCTTTGGGGCTTTCATAAATCTTCATACTCAAAAAGAGGAGGTGGGCCTCTTGGGTTTAAGGGCGGGGTTGGGAAATTGGTGGTTATACAACCATGAGGCAGTCTCAATAAGTACACAACCCCAAACCACACAGGCTCTCGCATTTCGCTTAAGCGAAACATGCATAACACTAGCGATCAACCATACTAACAATCACATGCGATCCTACACAGGAACCCATCATACCGTCCACGCATGTTAGATAATAATACAACCAACATGCCCAATTCTTCCTCATCCATATCACCAAACCAAAACATATAATGAGAATTTCACATGCATTAATGCATCACGACCCCTGCGTGCCTCGGTTATAAGGCAAAACCCACTTGGGCCGTCATACCATGCGCAGCAGTTTTACTCCATAATCCGGGCACTATATCTGCGATACAAATCACCCTCATTAGTACTAACTCCGTCATGTGTCGCTTTTCGTAATCCTCGCGTCAAACCAAAGTCTAGCTCATTCTCAACTTTTCCCACCACTACCGCGCCCGCGTAAAACACATCGAATAGCGGTCACGGCCTCGTCGAGCATTGTCACTCCATTCCGGGCGAGCATAAATCACCTCGTCAAGGGCGGCATTGTCCCGTAAGCGAACCGCCTCATGGCGGAATCCTACATTCTCAACTTTCCTTGTCTCATGCCGTATAAAATCATCCGGGCTAATGAATATACGACCTGGGTCGGCATCGTCATCCGTCGGGCGGGCGCCGTCCGCGTAACAAACTGGCGCCTTAGGACGGACTACAGCGTAGCGAACCGTCTCTCCAGTATCACTCTTCCAACTAATCCTACATTCCCATACTTAGTTTCCACGCTTTTCCCACATATCCACCGCGGCCCGCAATCTCACATTCCCACACACTTCCAAATGCACATCCTCGTCACACGAAACACTTTGCTGCGGCCATACACGCTTGGTAATGAATGCATTGCACAATCACACCACCACACCTCATGGCCACACACACACAAAGACACGGCCACTCAATAATCAGTTCAACAATCATTGAAATCAGCCATCAAACACGATTACACAATCGCATATCACGGGCTCAGGCATAACTTTACCAATCAACGACAATTGATCAATAATCAATCCACTTCACCACAGCTCATCCGGCCTACTAAACCACACCTTTTTAGGTCCCAAAATCAGTCACGACAACCAAATGTCCAACCACCGGTCTACGCTCCAAAAAAGTCACATAAACTACCTAAACCGAAGTTCTAAATGTGTCTAACATGCAGGGTCCCTAGGTAACATTGGGAAGTCACTACCTAGAAAACGTGACAAATGGGTTGGATGGGTGCGATCGGCCAGCCGGCTAAACAGCGGCCCATGGCGGCTACTAAGCTGACGGCGGCCAGCGATCTTTGTGGATGAAGCGTGGCGTCGCGGCTGGCAAGGGTGGGGCGGCTGATCCGATCATATGGACTAGGGAGGGTGGCTAGGGGTGGCTCGGTGGGTGGGTTGAGTTGAAGCAGACTGAACGAGGAAGAAGAGAGAGAGAGCGGCGGCGGTGAAGCACGGCGAAAAGGAGAGAAAGCGGGTGGCGGTGAGCGGGCGGAGGCGGCAACCCGGTGGCGATGAGGCGGTGGTAAGCCAAGGTAACTCCGCGCAGGGAGAAGGAGAGAGGAGCCCGTCCGGTTGGGGGTGAGGAGAAAGAAGGAGAATTATTAAAGGGGAGAGAGAAATGATTGTTATAGGGGACCCACAATAGTTGAACTCCTAAAATCCATAGAAATTACCAAAATGCCTCTCAACTACCCTCAGTCAATGGCCAAGATTTGATCTTATCCAGTCAATGGCCCACGTTTAACCTTATCCAATAATTCAAAGGCAAAAAGGTAATTAACCAAGGAAGGAGGGCATTCTTGTCCCCTCTAATCTCGGCCATACTAGGTGATTTTCGGTCCTGACTTAATCTAGTCCCAATTCGACCGGTCTCGGGAACAAAGCGGTCATTTTAGGTCCGAACCGGGGGTACATTTTACAAAAATGGGTGGCCCCAAGTTGCTTCCACCAGCGCCATCGACCAGGAAATTGTCCTTTCAAAATTCTTAACTCCGAACTTTGAATTCTAAGAAATGATTAGAATCAAACCATGGCGACTTTGGTTTTCTCTCTTGCTAACGGGTGGCTCATTAGTATTCTGGCGCTCTTGACCCATGACCGACACGCAAGTCAAATCACGTTTAAGTTTGCTCAAACAATGCGACCTCGGTTGTCATGTAATTGCGGTGCATTTGCTGGTTTCCCAGGATACGATCAATCAAATAAATCGGTCTTGGTGGCCCAAAACATTCCCTCGTCAATCCCTTATGGTTGAAGGTTCGAGACCAAGGTTGAGGTTCTTTGATCATGCGAACTCAATCCCGTAATGGCCTTACCCCTAAGGTTAGCATCCCGAAAATGCAGCGGTTCCAGATGAATCTCACTATAAGTGCATTGGTCAAAATATTCATTTCATAATTCTCAAGACAAAGATCGAAAATTCAGAATGTTACATTTATTCTCTTTATTATTATTTTTTGCTGTTGAT